>CM027844.1:37309382-37691882 GCA_016097545.1 Eucalyptus victrix
ATAAAAAGATTGCACATATTGCAGTGAGTTCTATCCCATAAAATTGGAGAATGTCATATTTACTATAACAAACTCGATAAAGAATGCAGTTTAACGAATGTGCACTTCTTTTATGGAATATATAGAATCGCTACTTTTAAAAATCGAAACTTTTTTGTTGAGAGAGCATTAAAGAAAGCGCTCCCGAACAATCATTAGCACAAGCATATATGGTCATTGGACCATTGCTTCGATTTAACTCGCTTGATAGTATTTTGTCAATCAAGCAAAGCTTTTGGTAAAAATGAACTTGTACTATTTCTGCAAAAATCCATCGACTACATGCGTCGCCTTTGGTAATCCACTCTTTCTGTCTCTCTCTCTCTCTCTCTCTCTCTCTCTCTATCTCTATCTCTCGCACGTGTGCCAAACGCAGAGTCAATCCTGGCCAAACCCCGTCACGCGCGCGCGACGCAGCCCAACGATGCCTTCACCAACGCATGGGCGCGACGGCGGTGGCTCGATCCCAGGGCCTTCAGCAAGCCGAACAGCCCCTTTGCTTCGCTCTTGTCGCCGCAGTCGCCGCTCCTCACGACCTCGCCGGCGCCGCCGCACGATCCCGCCCTCTCGGCATTGCGGCTCTGCCTCGTCCTCATCTCGCTCATCGCCATCTCCGTCGGGAACCTCGCCAATCCGAACGCCATCAGGTACCACCGGCACTTCCTTCTCCGGACCGTCGGCGACCGAGTGCTCCTGCTCGGCGATTTCTTCTTCTCTGGAGCAGCGGGAGGAGGCGATTCTCGGGGAGGGATGAGCTTCCCGCAGAAGACGATGCTCCGATCGCCGGAGCCGAGGTCGGAGGACGAAATTGAGCCTCCGACGGATGAGAACTCGAAGAAGCCGTCGTGATCGGAGGACGAGGACGACGACGACGACGCGGTGGAGGCCTCATCGTCGGCGAAGGATTGATCGGCCGCGTCGCAGTACAAGGAGAGGTTGCAGAGCGAGAGCGCGTCTTCCCCGTCGTCGTCGCCGTCGTCGGTACAGGGAACTCGCGCCGTATCGGCGCCGTCGACGGGCTCTTCCTTCGGCGGAGCTTGAACGAATTCGGCGGCCATCATGGGGGATTTTCAGAGGAAAAAGGAAAGGGAGTTGGAGGAGCGATTGTTTTCCGGTGTGATCGATTTAGAGAAGACGAGCTCCGGCCTGACATATATATACACACACACACACACACACAAAGCTAGAGAGAGAAAGAAGAGAGAGAGAACTGCGGCTGATTGCTTTTCTTGGTGGTGCTGGCCTTCTAGATGAGGTGTTGAAAAGAGGAAATTAAAAAGAGAAGAAAAGCAGAGTTGCTCCTTTTTGCCGGGTCTTCTAGAAGGGCACGCGGCTCGCACACAAGGAAAAGCGCTGATTCGGGTAAACAGTGTATTTTCCCCAATTATATACCTCCCATCGTTTTCGATTATATTCCTAAAATAGTGTAACTTGAAAGATTACCCAGTATATTTTCCAGATTGCACATGCCTAGGTATATCTAGGAAATATCCCAATGTAGATATATTTCTCCATATGGATGGAATTGGATTTCATAATCAAGTAATATATATTGTAGTGTTAATATCTCCTCCAAATTTAGGAAAAATTCCAAGTACGTGTTAAAGTGCCTTCAATTTCTCAAATAAGAATCTCAAATGTTCTCATATCAAATATAATTGAAAAGCTATAAACCACAAATCTAATTTGTGTTTTCTTTTAGGGCCTCAATTTCCTTTTGTAATTTTTTCCAAAGAAAAAAACAAACTAAAAAAAGAAAAAAATGCAAGTGCTTTTTTTTTTTTTTTAATTTGTGTTTTCTTTTTTTCCTTTTTCTTTTAAAGTTCTATTCTTTTTTAAATTTGCCCTCTTTTATGGAAAAAAACAGAAAAAGGAAAAAAGAAATAAAAAGGGAAAAAAATGTAAATGATGAAAATGCCTTTGATCAGCCAATGAAGTCAAGTCTTTTTTTATACTTGACCTAGCCATTTCATATTTTTATTTGAAACAAAATCCATTTTAGACATTCATGTGAGAAAATGAGAGCACTTTATATTTCTATTTGAGACAATGTTCATTCGGGCTCTTATTTGAGAAATTGAGAGCACCCAGGACTTTTATTTGGAAATTTCCCCCAAATTTATGTTTGCAATTAGACTTCAAGTAATGTTTCGTGCGCAAGCATTGGCAAGTGCATGAAGAGGCAAGGACTGAAGTTCCATTTCGGCCATCTTCCTTTTAGACTCATGCTAATCGTGAGTTTTGGGGCTTGATTTTATTTCGAATCGTTTGCTTTTTCTACTCATGCGAGTGAATTATTAGAACACGAAGAAAGTTCGCATTAAGAGCACCGTGAAATTGCCTTCAAATTTGCATATCATTTAAATTGCCTCAAAAGTTGCACATCATTTATACTCGCGTTATGGGGTTTTAGAAATTTGGTTTGCCTTTTAATGAAGTAGATAGTTTAGGCTCATACGCAATGGCATGATATATACCTTTACGAAGTAGACAGCACCGCAATTTTTCTTATTAATTCAATGGCTTAATAATTAGTAAACTTAAAATTAAAAAATTAGATATTTTCCACTTTAGAATTAAATATAACAAACATTTTGTGCTTTTTTATTACAAATATTAAAAATAAGTAAATTCATTAAACACTTTGGAGCGAGGTCATGTCAAGCTCAAATTTTGGCCTGATCATAAATAGAATTATAAAAAATGCCTGAAGATTGTATTAGCCATGTTGGGCCCAAGAGTCACAGGCACTGGTTTGGATTTTCGACTTTTGATCATATGCATGATCGAGACAAGTTATCACAAGTTAGCTCAATTCATTTGCAATATGGTATATAGTGTTTAAAATACTCTACTATCTTCACTTCGTGTTACCTTCGTTCATTTTCATCGTAAATGAACATAAAATATCATCGCCATGAGATTTTTTTCGTGGCAAACTATTCTTGTCAGGCGATAAGCATTGGAGCACGACAAAAAGTAAGTGGTTTCTGACAGAGTTCATCAAGTTGCCAAACTTTTCTTGATGGACTAGCCCTAGGCCTACCATTATAACAGAAGGGTTGAACGGATAGGGTTTGGATGAACATTGATCTTTTTGGTTCGTCTACCCACGGGAAAAATTTCATCCAGGAGGAATTGGAGGAGCGTGTCGTCAATGGAATGGTTCTTGGAATAGTCGCATTTGGAAATTTAGCATTACTTTGGAATTTCTTCATTCTAGTAAAGGTGGACATAATGACGAATCAATGAAAGAAATCCTCACTTCTCAAGTGGGCGTCGTAATCACGGTGGAGAAAGCGGGATGACTACGTAAGAGACTCGCACGATTCGATCTTTTCCCTACGTTCTCCAGTAAATTGAGAGAAAATTCGGTACTCAAAAGAATAAGATTTTTGAAGATTTTTGCTCTGAACACACTTGATATTTCTCAGACATTTAAAATAATAGGTAACGATTGGATCGCTTGGGCTCAAGTCTTTTTGCCCGAGTCCTACACTTCTACGACGGGATCATGAATGGAGCCAAATGGAAAAACCTTTGCGATAGCCATCAATCGCGTCATCCTAAAACTTGGCAAAACCTGATTGGTTCCTACGAAAGTAAAACTAGATATTCTAGAGGGTCAACGAGGTTAAAATTAAGTGAGTCATTTTTCAACACAGTGGAAAGGCTAGTTAAGGTCCCACGTCGTTGCCGGCCCGCTTCTGGTTCTCATACTAATCGGCGAAATTACGACAAGGCTTAGTTAATGACATAAGCCGTGCTTTGTTTTTGAAAATGACACAAATGGTCATTAAACTTTAGTTCAATGTATAATGTGATCTTTAAACTTTTAATTCATTTAATGTAGTCTGTGACTTTTATGTGCATTCAATTTAATCATTGAACTAGATGAAGATATTCAATATTGTCCTTGATCTTAATGAAAGAATTATATCGAACATGTTGATATAGTTTATGGACTATATTGAATATGTGTCAAAATAATAATTCAAGAACCACATTAAATAAATTAAAAGTTTATAATTCATATTAAATATTTGGTTAAATTCAGAAACCATATGAAACAAATTAAAAGTTCAAATACCACATTACAAATTGGACTAAAATTAAATGATTATTTGTCTCATTATTTCTTTCGCTTTCAGAGTGGGTCCCAACAGTAGAAGCCGAGAAAATATATCTAGATGTGGTGGACTCGAGGAATTTTTTTTTTTTTTTTTTTTTGGGTCTCGGGTGAGGATTCAAAGCCATAGACTAATGACCTTGTGTGCAAACCAGACAATAGAAGCTAAGGGCGCGTTTGGTAACAATTGCTCCTGAGCCGATTCCGATCGAACCGATTCTTTTTTATTCTCGTTCCAGGAACCGATTCTAAGTAAAAAATCGCGTTTGGTAGCTGTTCAAAATTTTTGATTCTGGAATAGAATTGCGTTTGGTACCGTATTAATTGATTATGTTCCAAATTAATTTCTTTTGATTTTTAAATAAATTTTAAATAATTTATTTTGATTTTTAAATAAATTTTAAATAATTTCTTTACTTTTTTACTTTTTTCTTTTCTTTTTTCCTTTTTTTCTTTTTTTTTTTTTTTTTCCCCTTTTTTCCTATTCTTCTTCTTCTTCTTCATTTGGCCGGTCGCCGGACCGGCGACCGGCCAGACGAGGGTCGGCGACGCTCACCGGAGCGCCGCCGGCCCCGCCGAGGTTGGCCTTCGTCGGCCGAGCCTCGCCGGAAGATGGGCGAGGCTCGCCCGGCCCGCGAGGGCTCGGCCTCGCGGTCGGCGAGGCCGAGCCTCGCCGGCGGGCCGGGGCCGGCCTCGCCCAACCTCGGCGAGGCCGCCTTGGCCACCGGCCGGGCCGGGCGAGCCTTGCCAATGGCCAGGCGAGCCTCGCCGGCAGTTGGGCGAGGCTCGACCTCGCCCGATCTGGTGAGGCCGAGCCTCGCCCAGCCACCGGTGAGGCTCGACCTCGCTCGATCTGGCGAGGTCGAGCCTCGCCCAGCTGCCGACGAGGCTCGCCTGGCCACCGACGAGGCTGGGCCTCGCCGGTGGCTAGGCTTGCCTCCGGCGAGCTCGCCGGACCTCGCCCGGCTCGCGAGCCTCCGGCGACCGGCGGCGGACCGGTGGTGGTAGCTGGCGGGCGGCGGCGGACGGCGGCGGGCGGCGGCGGCGGACGGCGGCAGGCGGGCGGCGGCGGCGGGCGATGGCGAATGGCAACCGAGATGTTGAAAGAGAAGAACAAGGTTTTACCGTATTGATTCTTTTTCTGATTCTCGGACGTAGAATCAATTTTTTTTAGATTCTCAAATCTTGTCCAAAATTGTTCCCGGGACAAATTTGTTCCCGGGAACAAAAAATTTACCAAACGCGATTCTCGTCCCAAACTGATTCTAGGAACAAAAAATCGGAATCTGGCACTGTTGGGTAAGTTGCCAAACAGGCCCTAAGAAAATGTATGTGGATGTGGTGGAATCGAGGTATCAAAGCCATATACCTCGTGTGCTGACTAAGAAGGCCACGTCACGAAGAGCTATGAGGAAAGAAGCAGCTTATGGTACTTCTAGAGCTCTGACTAATCAGTTTCAAACTCACCTAATCCGTTGATCTCTAAATTCCTCTACTGAATTACATTACTTTAAGAATTAGCTATTAGGACGGAATCGCATTTCTTCATTGTTCTTAGATCGATTTAGAGGTCATTAAAGTGGATTTATCACTACATGATTCGATTAGCATGGAGTGGTTGATCATTAGGTTATGCGAGGAGGGGTTCTCGTACATAAATTTGTCTAGATGGACGGTGAGTAATTTCCAAGGTCAGTCAAACCGTTTTGGACAGGATGGAGGGAGCAGAATTTCCTAAATCTTGGAACGGTTGTTGCCATGGTATCTTTCATTAAATGGAGTTATTAATCCCTAATTAGCTTTCTGGTCGAGCAATCTTTCTCTTTTATCTCTTTTCAGAATTTGAGAACTCAAAAAGAAAAAAAGAGTGATGCCACTGTTATAAGTTCTCACTGAAAAGAATTTACTAAATGACGTAAAGTGGGACTATTTCCGCCCATAACATGACTAAAGCGCCCCTTTTCATTGTTAGTGAACAAAGGCCTCCAATCCCTTCTCTCTTTTGTCTCAAACATGCTTCGGCTCTCGCACTCCCATGTCACTTTTCCGGCATAAGTCCAGCACAAGTGCCATAACTTCAAAACGGTACACTTAAGTGCCACTTTTTTTTTTCGAGTGGGACACTTAAGTGCCACCTTCGGCGACCCTTGCCGGAAATCCTACGTGGCAATATTTTATTATTATTTTTTGCCTACGTGGCTCGCCGGAGCTCCAAATCAGCATAAAAATTTAAAAAATTAAAAAAAAAAAAGAAAATTTTAAAAATTTTAAAAAATTTTTTTAAAAAGAAAATTTTAAAAATTTTAATTTTAAAAAATTAAAAAATTTTAAAAATTAAAAAATTTTAAAAAAAATTAAAAAAATTAAAAAAATAAGAAATTTTAAAATTTTTTAAAAATTTAAAAAAAATAAGAAAAAAAAAGGGAGGGAGTTCGAACGGGCGCTTGAGGGCCGAGCCCTCGCCGCCGCCGCCTCCCCCGTCGGCCGGAAGGGCCGGCGAGGGCTCGCGGGCCCTTGCCGCCTCCGCCGCCGCCGGAAGGGCCGGCGCGACGAAGTGGGAGGGTCGGCCGGGTCACGGGCCCCGGCCGGGCCGGTGAGGCCGACTGAACCGCGGCGAGGGCCCGCGAGCCCTCGCCCGGATCCGGGGCAAGGGTCGCGGCCCTCGCCACAATCCGACGAGGGCCGCGAGCCCTCGCCGTCGGGCGGCCGGGGCCGGCGACCCCGGCCGACCCTCCCCCTCCGTCGGCGGCTTCTCGGCGACGGCGGGAGGCGGCGGTGGCGAGGGCTCGGCCCTCGCCCGCCCGTTCGAGCTCCCCCTTTTTTTTTTAAAAAAAAAAAAAAAATTTCTTAATTTTTTAAAACTTTTAAATTTTTCTTAATTTTTAAATTTTTCTTAATTTTTTAATTTTTTTTAAAATTTTTGAATATATTATAATTTAATTAATTTTTATATTATTATTTACACGTAGACACAAAACGGCGTCGTTTTTGCGTTTTCTCCGCCACGTCAGCATGCAAAACGACGCCGGGACTAAACTCGCCGGAAAATTGCCACGTCAGCCATTTGGCCGGATTTTCGTCGGAGTGGCACTTTAGTGTCCCATTTTACTCCGATGATGATACTTAAGTGTACCATTTTAAAGTTATGGCATTTAAGTGTCCCGACGTGCCAAGTTATGGCACTCCAGGTGTCCTCACCTCCACTATGGAGGTCCCCAATCTCACGGAATTGTGCGCGCTAGAGAGAGAGAGAGAGAGTGATGTGAAGAGTGAAGAGTGAAGAGAGGGAAGAGGGGACGGAGAGAGATTGGGAGTCAAGAGAGAGGGGCTTGAGAGAGTTTGAGATTTTTCAAATATAGGAGTTCCGAATAATATGTGTCGCATGGTTTATACATGATTAACGTTAACGTGGTAGGATCGTTAAATGTAATATTTTCTCAGATGTGAGGTGAAGTTTTAAAATATTAAAATATTAAAATATTAAAATATGCATTCACAAAATTTAACAATGATCCCTCGGAATCTCGGGGATAGATGATAACCTGCGTGCCTCATTTGAGCTTTGGAGACAAGACATGGGGCCTACGTGGGAGACAAGGGAGGGCAATAAATTCTTCCCGAGCGTATAAATGTAAACAGATTATAATAAAAAAATGGGAAAAATCGTACCACTCGCTCGCTCATCTAGAAGACCAAGCAAAAGGAATGACTTTCTTTCCTTCTTATTTTTCTAATTCTTTTCTTAACAACTCATTTTTAACTTTCTTTTTTTAATTACATTTTCAATTTTCTTCTGGATGCTTCATCTAGAAGGCCCATAACCAGCTAAACATTGAACAACGAACCATCGGAGCAGCATCCGCCTCTCTCTCTCTCTCTCTCTCTCGCCTCCATATAAATCCATTCAGCCCTGACTCATTTTCTTCAACGAAGCAGTTTTCCTCTTACTTCTCTCCCCCACATTTCCTCAGAAAATCCGCCATGACGACCACCGCCGATTTCGTTCAAGTGCCACCGCGGAAGGAAGAGCTCGTCGACGCCGATCCGGTGCAAGTTCCCAATAACTACGACGACGATGGCGACGTCGACGGCGACGGCGACGACGCGCTCTCGCTCTGTAACCTCTCCTTCTACTGCGTCGCCGCTGATTGCTCCTTTGCCGACGATGGCGCCTCCACGTCCTCGTCCTCCTCGTCCTCCTCCTCCGATCACGACGACTTCTTCGAGTTCTCGTCGATCGGGGACTCCGATTGCTCCTCCGACCTCCGCTTCGACGATCGTCGCATCGTCTTCTGCGGGAAGCTCCTCTCCCACCGAGAATCGCCTCCTTCTCCTCCTCCTCCTACTCCTGAGAAGAGATCTCCGGTCCCGACCGGCCGCGGGAGCCAAAAGAGCGCGAGCAGGAGGACTCGGTCGCCGGCGGCCCGGAGGAGGAAGTGCCGGTGGTACCTGATGGCGTTCGGATTGGCGAGGTTCCCGACGGAGATGGCGCTGAGCGAGATGAGGACGAGGCAGAGCCGCAAGGTCGAGAAGAGGGGGTCGTGCGACGGGGAGATCGTGAGGAGCGGCGAGTGCGGCGACAAGAGCAGAGGGAAGGGGCTGATCGGGTTGCTGAAGGCTCTGGGATTGGGCCACCGCCGTCGCGCCGATGCCTTCGTGAAGGCGTCGTTAGGCTGCGTCGCGCGCGCGTGACAGGGTGGCCAGGATTGAATCTGTATTTGGCACACGTGCGAGAGACAGAGAGATTTGGAGAGATAGAGATAGAGATATAGAGAGAGTAGATTACCAAAGGCGATGTATGTAATTGATGGATTTTTGCAGAAATAGTGGAGTTCATTTTACCCCAGAGCAGTTTGCATAATGACTATACATACACTTCTGTTAAACTTATGCCTTTGACATGTGTAGATGGTCATCAATTAGTACGCAATTGATGTGATTTGTCCAGTTGACATTTAATTCTTCAACTAGAATTCCTACCGTTCCAACCAATCATGCCAATCTTGGGATTGCCCGCAATATTGGGCTTCGCAAGAAATTTGTATTCAATTATACACTTTAGTACAAATTTAGTCCTATATTGCAATTAACGTACTCAAAGAACATTAATAAGAAGCAAGGGAAGTTTTTAATCGCACAATAAAATTTAAATAAAGAGGAAATACCAAAAAACATACCTCACCTTTTACCAAGTGCACTAACATATCTCTATTTTTGAAAATACCAAATAAACACATGCGTTTTACCCTTTAGAGACCAAATTTGCACCTTCACATGATCACATCTATTGCCATTTATGCCTATCCCAAGATCTAAAATCTCAAACTCACTAAAGCAAAATCAACTTAAAACCAATTCACCAAAAACCATAGGCAAGATGATAATAAAATGAGTTTGTAAAGAGGGACAATTTTGTATTTTCAAGATGATGAATGTCACAGGGTGGTATCGAATGTATGGTCGACAGCCTTGAATCCTCCATTTAGCATCTCCAAAAAATTACAGCTAACAACTACAGCTTTGGCAAATTGGAGTCGAAAGAAGTTTTCTACTGCTCATCATCAACTAGATTTCTTAAAGCAGCAGCTCCAGTATCATATCTGAAGGCTTTATTTAATTAAAGGGCTTAAGGTCCTGTCCGCCCAAGTTGGGCCCAGAAAGCCTGACCCACGGGAATAAGGCCCGTGGAAGGGGAGAGGTATAAAAGGGAGTGAGAGAGAGAGAGAGAAGATGTCTGTTGGAATCAGAAATTACGCACGTCTTTTCTCTCCCGCGCGTTTTCTCTCTCAAAAGGAACAGTAGGCATACGGCTTCTAATTCTTCCCTTCAAGGCTTCATCGGATCGAATTCGACCGGATTTTCTTCCTCAATTGGCGTCGGTGTCTAATCTGTGGATTAAAAGGTACGCTCGACTCTGTGGTGTGCTTTAGGATCGGTGATACGTGTCGTTTTCTTGGGCTTCGCTTCCGCGTTGATTTAGGGGTTCGATTTAGTGTCGAATCCGGTGTTTGGGGGATCCGTATTCCCTACATTGGTATCAGAGCCCTAGTTCACGTTTTTCCGATCAATTTGATGTGTTTTGGTTGATTTTTCGCAAAAGGAACTTTGGCCGTACGGATCGGGGCGAGCAATCCCGACACCCGAGACTTCTTCGGCCTTTTTTATGAGTTTTCGAATGTCAAAACAAAATTCTGAAAGCACTGGGAGAAAGACGACGTCGAGACGAGTCTGGAGATGCCTCGAGCGCCGCCGGGAGACGCCGCACGCGCCTACACGCGTGGCCGGAAGGCGCTGCGCGTGGGCGCGACGCGCCCGGAAGCGCTCGATCGCCAGGCGCGTGCGGCGCACGCGCCGGTCGGCGAATTGGCGCGTGCTCGCCGCCGGTCCGCGGACCGACGCGTGCTGACGTCAGCATGACGTCACCCAACGGTCAGTAACCGCTAGGGTGACGTCATTGATGACGTCAGCGATGACGTCGATTGGCCGGGCGGCGACCCGACCCGCGAACCGACCCGACCCGATCCGCTGGCGATGGCACGCGCGTGGCACGTGCCGTTGACGTCTGCGTGACGTCATCCCACGCACGCGCGCGGCACGTGCGAGCGGTCCGCCCGAGCGGTCCGACCGGTCTGTCCGGTCCGACCGGTCCGTCCGTTCTGACGACCGACGAGCGTTGACCGGCGACGACCGTTGACCATTGACTTGACCGTTGACCGACCGTTGACCGTTGACCAAAAAAAAAAAAAGAGGAAGAAAGGGAAAAGAATGTGTTTCTTTTTCAATTAAGTCTATGTGGATTATATGTAATCCCTTATTTGTTCTGCATTTGTTGCAGGAACAATGCCTCCCCTGAGGTTGCGCACACCTATTCGCGCAGTGACCGATGAACAAAAGGAAAGGCTGTCTAAGTTGATAGCTGAGCTGACTGATCATCGATGGGAGAGTGGTGACTTAATTGATCACGTCCTTGAAGTCAACGGGAAAATTCAACAGGTCATATGGAATGGTCGTCCTATGTCACAGTCCGAGATGGTGCGATTTTTCATAAGCACTCTTCCACCTGAATGGCAAGATGTGTTGAATCGCATATGGGATGTCAACGGAGCTGCTTCCTATAAGAAAATTGTGATAGATTTTGTAAATGAATATTACTGTATTGTTACAAGGAAAAGATCAAGAAATTGAACAAAAGAGGATCTTTCCCAGTTCGTGTGCTGACTTTGTGTTAGTTGTATTGGCTGATGTATGTTAAGTGTGCTTTGTGGACATATAATGTATTGTTTACTACCCGATTGTTATTGATGTAACAACTGATATGTTAGTTGTATAGATTGAAAGCATTATTGTTTTTATTGGAATTCAATTATCTCGTTGCTTTCTCGTTATTACCGTTGTCTTTGTGGGTAATTAGCTATGGGTAGTTATAGAAGTTTTAGTAGCTTCATAGAATTGATTTTGCATATGACAATCATATTAATGATAGTTTTAAGTTAGGATTTTTGGAGGATGATTGAAAACGTAGTGACCTTTTGATTCTGAAGCCTTACTTGAAATTATTTATTAATATGATGGGTCTATGCAAAAAGGGATGCATAAATGATAGGCATTAATAATTCGTGCATATTTGTCTCGATTTGTTCGGATCAATGGCTTCAACCACAAAGAGCATAGTTGCTGAGCTGAACAAAGGTGAAAAGCTCAATGGAGACAACTATGAAGTTTGGCAAATGAAAATCCAAAGATATGTCTTTGGAAGAGCAAGAAGCACTTGAGGCTCTTGTCATGACCATGGTTGAACCCGAAGATGGAACCACCGAGCAGCACAAAAAGGACAAAGAAGCTTTTTCTCGTGTGGAAAAGAATGAACTCTCTAGCTCGCATCACGTTATCGAGCGATGGAAAATGACGTCATGCGAGAGTTTCGGCGTTTTGACAATGCCAAGGAAATGTGGGAGGCATTGGAAGCTAGATTTGGTCACACTTCGGTGATTAGATCGAGGCAGCTCACTATCGTTTTGACTCCTATAAGAAGCCTCATGGTCGGACCATGAAGCAACATCTTAGAAAGATGTCAAACATGATAACCGAGCCGAGAGACGCCGGCCATGTCCTCACGGATGAGCAGCAAGTGCAAGCGGTGATTCGTTCCTTGCCTCGAGTTGGGAGCATATGAAGGTGCACCGACTCATAATGAAAACATCAAAACCTTTGAGGATGCAATGCGTCATCTTGAGCTGGAAGAGGACCGCCTGTTGGCGGCTAAGCCGGATGCTGAACTTTATCATGCTAGTTCTAGCTCAAATGGAGCTTCGAGCTCCAAGTGCAAGCGCCCTAACTGGTTTGATAAAGGGAAAGGCAAGGAAGAAGCTGGTCCTTCAGGGAAAAAACCCAAGTTTAACCAACATAATAGAGGAAAGCGTCCTCACATGAAGAAGTTAGCAAGGGTGAAATGCTACAACGTGACAAGAAGGGTCACTATGCTCGCGACTCGTGAGCCAAAGAAGGTATGCACCCTTGTACTTTTCGAACTTTGCTTATGTGTCGAGTTCTGTGTTTCTAACTGAGTCTAATCCTTTGTGGACTGTGGATTCAGGAGCGACGGACCATGTAGCGAAGGATAGAGGATCCTTCGTGGAATTCCGACGAGTACCAACTGGAACTAAGTGGATCTATGTGGGAAACAACTCCAGAGCTGAAGTGAAAGGAATTGGCACATGCCAACTGAATATGCGTGGTGGACGCACCTTGTTTCTTCATGATGTATTGTATGCTCCGGAGATTCGTCGGAATTTAGTGTCTGTATTGATGTTGGTTAAATTAGGTTTTACTGTGAACTTCTGTAGTAGAGGTGTGAATTTGTTTTTGGAGACAAATTACTATGGTTGTGGCTATTTTCTCGGATGGTTTTATTGTATTGGATATTGAGTATATTAATGCAAATGTTTGTTATTCCCTTATCACATCTTCTAATACTTATGATAATGATGTGAATGTGTGGCATGCTAGGCTTGGTCACATTGGCCAACAACGTATGAATAGACTAGCCAAAGAGGGCTTGTTGGGTAAGATTGAAAAAGTCGATTTGCCCATATGTAAGCATTGCCTAGAAGGAAAAACAACACGGAAACCATTTGGAAAAGGGAAAAGAGCTGAATTTCCTTTGCATTTAATCCATTCTGATGTCTGTGGTCCAATGAATGTGAGAGGAAGGCATGGGGCTGTTTATTTCATCACCTTTATTGATGATTATACTCGATTCGGATATGTCTATTTGATTTCTCATAAGTCTGAAGCAATAAGTTGTTTCAAAAGGTTTATGAACCTGGTAGAAAATCAATTAAACAAGAAAATAAAAACATTGAGATCCGATCGAGGTCGAGAATATTTATCTGATGAATTCAGAAAATTATGTGATGAAAAAGGAATAGAAAAACAGTTGTCTATTCCGTATACTCCTCAACAAAATGGTGTTGCGGAGAGAAGAAACAAACCCTACCGGAAATGGTTAGGTCTATGATGGCGCATGTTAACTTACCTATCACCTTTTGGAGTGATGCATTGTTAACTCGCGCCTATATACTTAACCGGGTGCCTTCCAAATTAGTTACTTCCACTCCATATGAGTTATGGACAGGTAGAAAACCGGACTTAAGTTTTCTTAAGCCATGGGGTTGTGCTGTCTACACACATGAGTCCTCTCACAAATTTGGGAAATTAGGTCCCGTGAGGAAAGAAGAGTATTTTCATAAGATACTCAGAACACTCAAAAGGGTATGTGTTCATTGGTGAGCAGGAAAGTGGGAGTGTAACTGAATATGAATCACGAGATGTCACATTCTTAGAGGATGAGTTTCCTAAGAAGGGCGAAATAGGGGAAGATCACTCCCTATTTGAGACTTTAGATCAAGATAATGATATTGGTGGAGTTCATCCAAGTGGGAGCGTAATAGAGAATGATGTGCAAAATGTACAATCTCCCGTAAGGCGAATAAGTCGCCAAAGTATTCCCCGTCGACGTTTTGACATTGAAGGGGAAACTTTTATGGTTGCTCCACAAGATGAGGATGAGCCAAGAAATATCAATGAGGCTCAAGTGCCTTAGTAAAGAAAAATGGATTCGTGCAATGGAAGAGGAAATGGAGTCAATGGAATCAAACCAAGTCTGGGAACTGGTTGATCTTCCAAAAGGACGCAGAGCTATTGGGAACAAGTGGGTTCTCAAAATAAAGCGAAAGGCTGATAGCTCGATTGAAAGGCATAAGGCTCGCCTTGTGGCGAAAGGGTATAATCAACAGGAAGGAATTGATTATGAAGATACGTTTTCTTTTGTAGTAAGATTTACCTCGATTCGCATTATTCTGGCAATAGTAGCTAGTCTGGATCTTGAGTTACATCAAATGGATGTAAAGACCGCTTTCCTCAATGGAGAATTAGAGGAAGAAATATATATGGAACAACCCGATGGTTTCATAGTGAAAGGCCAAGAAGAAAAGGTATGTCGACTTTTGAGGTCGATATATGGTCTTAAGCAATCATCAAGACAATGGTATATACGTTTTCATAATGCCATAGTGGCATATGATTTTACAATGATTGATGAGGATCATTGTGTATATATCAAAAGATCCAAGGATCAATTTGTGATCATATCATTATATGTTGATGATATACTGATTGCCTAAGCAATATGGAGTTGGTTAATACCGTCAAGAGATGGTTGTCTTCTAACTTTGAGATGAAGGATATGGGTGAGGCTGCATACATTCTTGGAGTTAAGATTTCGAGGATCGTTCGAAGAGATCGTTGTCTCTTTCGCAAGAAACCTATATAAATAAGGTTCTTGAACGATTTCGTATGCAAGACTGTAAACCCATAGACACTCCTATTGCGAAAGGTGAAGGATTGAGCCATAGACTGTGTCCAGGGACTCCACAAGAGAAGGAACAAATGAAACATGTTCCTTATGCTAGTGCTGTTGGGAGTTTGATGTATGCTATGATGTGTACAAGACCCGACATATGCTTTGCAGTTGGAATGGTGAGTAGATACCAATCCAGGTCCAGCACACTGGAAAGCCGTGAAGAGAATACTGAGGTATCTGAAGGGAACTGCTGATTTCAAGTTGAATTATCAAGGAAAGGATCTGCGACTTGAAGGCTATTCAGATGCTGATTGGGGAGGAGATTTAGATGAAAGAAAATCTACCTCAGGTTTTGCTTTCTTATCGAACAATGGCGCCATATCATGGAGCAAAGAAGAAGCAAACGTGCATAGCCTTGTCCACGATGGAAGCTGAGTTCGTGGCGTTATCGATAGCAAGACAAGAAGGAGTTTGGCTTAAGAGATTTTTGGATCATTTAGGTGTTATTGAGAAAGCTGCAAATCCATTGTTGGTTAATTGTGATAGCCAAGCAGCTATAGCGTACACCAAAGATCCAAAGTATCATGGCAAGACCAAACATATAGATACCAAGTATAACTTTGTAAAAGATATGGTTGCACGAAAGGATGTGAACTTGCAGTACATATCTACGCATAGAATGGTAGCAGATCCTATGACAAAGCCAATACCTAGGGATATATTTTGTGGTCATGTAAAATATCTAGGATTGCGTAGAGTCTAATGTACTGAATTGTAATTTCCCTGAGTTGTTCACATTTATGAAATTTTGTTTTTCATTGATTAATGCCTATGAATCTTTGTATGATCTTTATGCATCTTAATGCTCAGTGCATTATTTTAAGTTGAGAAGTATGTCGGACAGATATTAGATTAGCCCACTCACACGGGTAATCGCCTGCGTTTATGTGTGATAAATAGAGATGAAACTGTTTTTAAGCTTATTATCTAGGTGATAATCGAGAGCTCAAGCTTAAAACACGTATGTCGCCTTAACTGAGTGTTAAGATGAGGACATAATTCTTGCGATGTCCGAAAGTAAAATACCCCACATATTTTACTCTATCTGTCTAAGATGCCAGATGTGAGTTCTGATGAATTTTGTGAATGAGTAGATACGTGAACTCAAGTTAGACATTGGGTATGTCTCGAACTATCATCTCGTACGGTATTGAAAGGTGTAGACATACGCTCCATGGAAAAGGAGTTAATACCGTAATACGTATTTCATACTACGTATGCATGAGACGACCAATAAGAGTGGCAAAAAGTTTGATCTCAACTTTTATGACGTGTAAGACTCTTGAGGAAAAGAGTTCCTCAATTTTTAGTCCCCTTATGACTCTTACTTATTCTCAAGGTTTCTATTTAGTGTTTGCTATCTTAAGGTGTTGTCAATGGTCATGAGTTGATTCGATCTAATGGGGCATTTCTAGAAAAGCAAGCTAGACTGAAATTGAGAGTTTGAAGGAAAGAGGAAGATCGATTTTGGAGAATCACATTGTGTTTTTGTATTCATTGGTCGACCAATTATGACTGTCTTTGTGATAATTATAATTATGAATACAATATATATATATATATATATATATATATATCATGTTTAAAAGAGATCAATGGAGATATAAATGTGATCGATCGATCTAGGGTACTGCATACTAAATCTACTCAGAGTGAGACGCCCATTATGAGCTGCTATATATTCCTAACAGATGTGTAGCAACGAGCTCTCAAAGTATGCTGGTCGCACGGATTATTCACCGGTATGAATGTTGAAGAGAGGTAAAGAGATTCCTGTTCGGCCCACCTTGTACGAGTGGGAGATGAAGGCTTTATTTAATTAAAGGGCTTAAGGTCCTGTCCGCCCAAGTTGGGCCCAGAAAGCCCGACCCACGGGAATAAGGCCCGTGGAAGGGGAGAGGTATAAAAGGGAGTGAGAGAGAGAGAGAGAGAAGATGTCTCGTTGGAATCGAAATTACGCACGTCTTTTCTCTCCCGCGTTTTTCTCTCTCAAAAGGAACAGTAGGCATACGGCTTCTAATTCTTCCCTTCAAGGCTTCATCGGATCGAATTCGACCGGATTTTCTTCCTCAATTGGCGTCGGTGTCTAATCTGTGGATTAAAAGGTACGCTCGACTCTGTGGTGTGCTTTAGGATCGGTGATACGTGTCGTTTTCTTGGGCTTCGCTTCCGCGTTGATTTAGGGGTTCGATTTAGTGTCGAATCCGGTGTTTGGGGGATCCGTTATTCCCTACAATATCAATCAACCTGCTAGCAGTCATAATAACAATCGGGTTAAATCGCTGCAGGACCAGATTCAGAAAATATGGATACAGGAGGAACATTACTGGGCAATGCGATCTTGCATCAACTGGTTGAGGGGGGAGATCGAAACACAAAATTCTTTCACGCTACTACGATTCAAAGACGGAAGAGAAACAGAATCAGCATGCTTAAAGATGTAAACGAGGAGTGGATTCGGGACCCAGAACAGGTGAAGCACATGACCAACTGTTTTTTTCAGAACCTTTATTCTACCGCTGGTCATAAAGACTATAGCCCTACTTTACTGCAATGTCCAAAGATCGTGACAAATGAAATGAACAATCATTTAATAGCGGAAGTCACAAGAGATGAAGTACAGCTAGCTACTTTCCAGTTGGGAGCAACAAAAGCTCCGGACTCGATGGTTTTAATGGCCTCTTTTACCATAGTCATTGGGACATTCTACAGGATGATGTGTTCACTACAGTGTAGAATTTTTTCACTACTGGAGTGTTGCCTGCTGCTATAAACAGAACTTCTATATGTCTGATTCCCAAAGTACCGAATCCAGAGAGGTTAGATCAATTTCGCCCCATCAGTTTATGTAATTTTCTATACAAAATTATTTCCAAAGTCCTAGCAAATCGATTAAAATGCTGTCTACCAGATTTGATTGCCACAGAACAGAGTGCCTTTGTGTCAGGCAGACAGATACAGGATAACATTCTAATCGTTCAAGAAGTATTACATCAGTTTAGAATTCGACAGAGAAAGAAGAGATTCCAGGCAATCCTAAAACTGGATATGCAGAAAGCTTATGATAGGGTTGAGTGGGACTTCTTGGAGGACTATATGTGTCAGATTGGGTTTCATGATCGATGGGTGGTTTGGCTGATGCAATGTGTTAAAACTACCTCACTCAGTGTCAAAGTCAATGGCGAAGATCTACCTTACTTTACACCAACCAGGGGAATTAGGCAGGGAGATCCTCTTTCACCCTACCTCTTTATACTTGTGGCTAACATGTTATCAACTCTAATTCAGAATGCTATAAACATGGGTCATCTCCGAGGACTGAAATTTAACAGAAACTGTCCTGTTTTATCACATTTATTCTTTGCCGATGATGCAATCTTTTTTCTGGATGGTAAAACGATAGAATGTCAAAATTTGGCGAGCATTTTAAACCAGTATTGTATTGCAACAGGACAGCAAATAAACAGAAATAAATCAGGCATATTTGCAAGCAAAAACTGTCCTATGTCCCTCAAGTTAAATATGGCTGGAGTACTAAGAGTGCCTATCCTTGATAAAACTGGAAAGTATCTCGGTATTCCCTCAGATTGGGGGTCCTCAAAGAGAGATATGTTTGCTTGGATTCACACAAGGGTGAATGCTAAATTGGCTGGGTGGAAAGAACAGTTGATTTCTAAAGGAGGGAAGGAGATTCTGCTAAAGGCTGTGATTCAAGCTCTACCACAGTACGCAATGTCCATATTTAAGATTCCTGTCTCTATATGCAAGTCTGTTGAACAAAAGATGGCTAAGTTTTGGTGGCAACATTCTAGCACTAAGTCTGGCATTCACTGGAAGTGCTGGGATACTTTAAAAGACAGGAAAAGTACAGGGGGGATTGGCTTTCGAGACTTATTATCTTTTAATAAAGCCCTTCTGGGAAAGCAGGCATGGAGACTTTTTCAAAATCCTGAATCTTTGTGGTGCAATCTATTCAAAGCTTTATATTTTCCATCTACAGATTTTTGGCATGCAGAACAGGGATCCCGACCCTCTTGGGGTTGGCGAAGTCTTATACTGGGCCGAAATTCAATTATTCCTAAGCTGAGTTGGTTAGTTGGCAATGGCCAGAGAATCAATGTGAGACACGATAAATGGCTACCTATGGGAACATTATGTGGACCTCCTAATAGGGATGAACCAAGAACAGTCGCAGCCTACATCAACACAGTACAAAATGAATGGAATATCCAACTTCTCAAACATACATTTGATGAGCACATAGTGAAAGAAATTCTGGTAATCAGATTATGGCCAGCATCTACTGAAGATAAAATTGTGTGGACAGCAACTTTAGATGGACAATACTCAGTGAAAAGTGCGTATCATTTCATACAGCAATTAGAGGCTCAACGTACAGATTCTCGCCCATCCTCATCTTATATTACCCCAGTCACTTATGGAAACAAATCTGGAAAACCAAGACGGCCCCTAAAATTCGCATCTTTCTTTGGTCTATCAGCCATAATGCGCTTCCTACAAAGCACAATCTGTCCGTCGCTGAATCACCACCGATCCATTTTGTGTTCTCTCGTTCTACCCGCTCCCCGAATCAACAAACATTTATTTCTGCGGTGCCCTTGGACACAACAGATTTGGAATCATCCTAAAGTACAACTCACAGTCATAGATTTTGCAAATCATCACATTGACGCTTGGCTTGCAGATCTATTACAACAGCAAGGAAACGTACCGAAGTTTGAGACTATAGCAGCTCTTTTATGGCAAATCTGGAAGGCCAGAAACCATGTCATATTTCGCCACCACTTCACGCACCCGGACCGGATCGTGGAATCGGCTCTAGCGCTCACTCACCTGCAAATTACGGTTCGTAATCACCACTTGAAGCAACCACGAAGACAGAACGACTTCGCGAGCCCTAACCCTACCCGGATCCCACCGGTACGGGGTATGGTGAAGGTCAATATAGATGGTGCTTTTCCCATTGCGAAAACCCGGGTGCGATTTCCGGTATTCATCGGGATCACACGGCGCGATTGATCGGTGGTTTCACTAAAAGCGTTCCAGCATCCTCCGCCCTTGAAACAGAGATTCAAGCTCTATTATATACACTGAAAGACATTCTTCAACAAGGGAAGCATCATTCTCACCTGATCATTGAAACAGACTGCCTAATTTTGGTTGAAGTGATGCATCGTGAGCGTCTCCCGCCGTGGGACTGCCGTGCTCTTCTCGCCGAATGCGAAGACGTCTTGCCCTCTTTCTCCAATCTGACGGTGACTCACTGCAGAAGATCAGCAAATGCCCTAGCCGACTGGGCTGCGAAAGCCCACGGTCGAGGTTTCCTTCCCCCAACTTGGGCTTCGTTACCTGTTCCTCCGATGTTAGATCTGATTTGTAATGAAGCCCTACTTGCGAGTTGTACTAATTTCCCTACTTAATGAGCAAATAGTTCTTTCCGTCAAAAAAAAAAAAAATATGAAATTTTGTTTAGGGGAATACCATCTATATTTGTAAAAATAAAAGTATGTAAGTGATCATTAAGTCAAAAATTGATATTTTCCCTAAAACAAATAATATACAAATTTTATTGTTAACGGCCGATTAAGCATGATTGTTAAAGTCATCACATTATACTTTAGGGGGCCTCAAACTAGTACACCTATGACACATTTATCTCAAACTAATTTTTTGACAATAAAAAACTCCATACTAGTACACTTTTAACAAATTTACCAAAAATTGGTATAGTTGTGACAAATTGACCCTATATTAATTTTCATTAAATTTTACTATCAAATTACTAAATTGAATAACACGTGACAGTTGACTGGTATACTATTTTAGAATTTTATTCCCTATTTGTTATAGTTATACAATTTTTGTGATTTTTTGTGGTATTAATCAAATTTAACGAAAGGTATATTTGTCACAAATATATTAGTTTTTGGTTTTTGATAGTCGAATTAATTAGTTTGGGATAAATTTCTCACGAGTATACCAGTTTAGAGTTTTTTATGATTTTTTTTTTGGTCGAAAAGGCTTCATTTCATTTCAACTCAAATAAGTAAAGTAGGACACGAGCCCAATTGGGCTTCAGAACAAAGAACATCAAACAGCAGTTGGGATGGGCGTGATACCCAGTTCAAAGGAAGGGATTGATTGAGTTGGGCTTTTACGACCCAATTGGCGGCCTTGTTTTGTTCTCTGAAACAGTGAGTTAGTCGTAAGTGAGGCGAAGAGGACATTGAGGCTCAGCCCATCTTGACTTGTGTAGCAACTTCCCACGGTGCTTGGTTCTCCCCCAACATTGCTCGAACTAAACAGCTACAGTTAGACTCAATAGTCATAGTTGTACTTTCATTTTTGCCTCTCTCTTTCTCTCAATCGTGCATAAACTCCATCCCCTCAATCAGAGCTAGGGTTTCTGCTTGGAGTGCAGATTGCACTCTCACTTGGCGTGCAAATCCTCCTAAGAAAACTCCGGTGGCATCTCTACATACTCCGGCGATTGCTCCGGTGGATGTGCCCTCATGAAACCCACCATCTACGTTTATTTTCAGCGACTTTGAGGCAGGGGGACTCCACTTCATAGCAGAGGTACGATCTCTTTCTCCACCATTTTTCTGTTTTGAGTTCCAACTTCTGAAGTTTTCGTGCTTTGCAAGGGCTTCGGTGACTACTCTGTTCGGATCCGATGGTTTCTTTCGGAAGATAGCCCCATTCCTCTCTTTCCACACTAACCAGAGCATTTTGACGACTAGTTCGAGGGATGGTGCGTCTAGTAAGCCTCTCCCATAATGAAGAAGCCATCTATCTATGTTTGTGAGTCCCTTGCTCTGTATAGGAATGCTGGTGCGTGGATCTAACCAAATTTTGGATGTCCAGGGACAAAGCAAAAATAAATGCTCTGCTGTTTCGGGCTTCATTTTGCACAAATGACACGTCGGTGCAGGTATGATTTTTTGTCTGAATAAGTTCTCCTTTGTGGGAAGAGCATTTTGATATAGATTCCAAATGAAAACTCTTATTTTTGGGAGGGTTTGCAAACTCCAGATTTTACCCCATAGCTCTTTAGGCTTTTGGTATGAGGTTGATGCTTCATTCTGTGCCGGGTTGATATATGTTTTCCTTAGTTGATTATACCCACTTTTCACTGTATAATTACCTGATGTTGTTGCTGTTCATATGAGTTTGTCTTTTTCGCTCGTGGCCGGGATAGGAATTGCCAATATTTCATTTGCAATGTTGTCTTCAAACATGTTTTGTACTATGTCTTCTTTCCATGAGCAAGTTTGCTTGTCGATCAGTTCGTTTACACGCTCGGGGTCTTCTCGATTAGTTGGTCCTATGAGTGTACCCCGCTCGAGCCATTTATCTTCCCATATTCTGATTGATTGTCTATCACCCACTGCCCATTGAACCGAATTCGATATGGCTTCCCTCCCAACTAGGAGGCTTTTCCATCCCCACGAAGCTCTTTGCCCTTGCCTTGCATGCCAAAAGTCTGTATTGGGAAAATATAACACTTTGAGGAGCTGAATCCATAGTGTGGGAGAGTTTTCTGCCATTCGCCATGCTTGCTTGCCTAGCATGGCTTTATTGAAAGTAATGAGGTCTCTAAAACCCATCCCACCACTATCTTTTCTCATTTTTAATATATTCTAGCTTTTCCAAGTGAATTCCAGCTTTTGCCTCATTGTTTTTCCACAAAAAAGAAGCTATCTTTTGCTCAATGGCTTTGCATATGGATACCGGGATTTTAAATATTGACATTGCATATTGTGGAATGGCCTGAACTACTCGCTTTCAATAGAACTTCCTTTCCAACTTTAGACATCAAGTTTTCCTTCCATCCCTCCAGTTTCATATTAATCCTAGCCAAAATCCATGCAAACATCTGTTTTTTTTTTTTTTAACTACCCCAATCAGAGGGGATGCCCAAATATTTCCTTGTTTTCTTGATCTCTGAGACTCTCAGCTCCCTTACCATATTTCTTCTTAAACTCTGAGGATAGCCCATACTGAAAAAAATTCCTGATTTGTTCAGATTTACCACTTGCCCATTCTTTGTGCAATATTGCTCTAACACCTCGGCTAGATTTTGGCATTCACTAATCTTGCCATCTAAAAAGAAAATAGAGTCATTCGCAAACAGTAGGTGTGATAGTGTGGGGTAGTGATTGTTCAACTTAATGCCTTTAAGACTCCCATCAGCAACTGCTTTTTTCATCCAAATCGATAAAACATTGGTTATAAGTATGAAAAGATAAGGGGATAGATGGTCTCCTTGCCTGATACCTCTTGCTGGTTGAAAATAAGGTAGAGCTTCTCCATTGAATTTCACACTGAAAGATGTGGTAGTTACACATTGCATTATCCAAGATACCCATGTTGTGCTAAACCCTTCAGCATATAAGCTTCTAGGAAATCCCATTCAACTCTGTCGTAAGCCTTCTTCATATCAAGTTTGAGCACAGCCTGGAACTTCTTCTTTCTTTTTCTGGTTCTTAGTTGGTGGAGGACTTTTTGGACTATAAGAATGTTGTCTTGTAATTTGTCTTCCACTCACAAAAGCGCTTTGTTCAACTTCAATCAGCTCAGGAAGCCATTTTTTCAGTCTATTTGCTATCACCTTCAATATAATTTTGTAGGTAAAGTTGCAAAGGCTAATCCGACGGAATTGGTCTAATTTTCCTAGGCTTGGGATTTTAGGAACAAGTGCGATTTGGGTTCTATTTAGAATCGGGTGGAGGCATCTTTTCTCCATGAAGTCCTCTACTAGCCGGGATAAATTTGTGCAAGCTCCCCTATCTCACATGCATAACATTCTCTCTCTCTCTCTCTACCTACTTGTGATTTCGCTATGCTCTCTCTGTCCCTAAAGCCCTAGTTGTACTCCCTCCTCTCTCCCCTCCCACATCAACTCATGACCTCGTAGAGAGAGCTCTCATCCAACGAACATTGAACTACCAGCTAGGGAGGAAGGTGAGGGTGAAGTGCAACGAGGACAACACCATCAGTGACCTCAATAAACTCATTGTCACCTAGACCACATCACCCTCAAGGACTACAAGATCCACAATAGTATGGGTCTTGACTCGAGCTCTACTACAACCAATCCATCCCTCACCCTCACCATTCTTGTGCCCCCTCCCTCTATGATAAATTACTCTATTGGAAGCTTAGGTTTTTGTTTTATACCAACTAATCCAGTCTAATATAAGTTGCACCAAGCAATTGTTTTAATTCTGAGTAAGAAAAATTGCAACCTATGAGAATGAACGCACAGTCTATGATGGCACCAATCGAAAGATACATCTATCAAACAAATTACCCTAATTCATGTCAATTATTCAGTCAATTAGCAGCACAAACCACTAAAAACAATCCCTATTCAAACATAAAGCACACACGCACAACTGAACGTCTTCACCAATAAAAGTTATAATAGCAAAAACACTAGTCTCTAATAACGACCGCTTAATTGATTAAACTCCACATCCACCTATTCACCTGCTTTGCGATCGCTTCTAAAGTACCAAGAAAAAAAAAAAAAACCTAAGCTTCCATAGACTAGAGGAATTTACTAGAGGGGGAGGGAGGGACAAGGACAATGAGGACAAGGGATGGATAAGTTACAGTAGAGTTTGAGACCCACATCATCAAATCTACCTCTACAATAAGTGAACTTATGCATGGCCAACGTGACACAACCGTTATATACAATATAATCTCATATGTGAAGAGAAGTCTTAAAATATTTAAATATCAAAATACGCATTTACCTATCAATCTAAATTTTTTACAAAATGTTACGATAATCCCTCGGAATCTCGGGCATTGATGATAACCTGCGTGCGTCAATTGAGTTTTGGAGACAAGACATCCTGCGTGGAGACAAGGGAGGGCAAAAAATTGTAATAAATTCTTCCAAAGCATGTAAACGTAAACAGATTATAATAAAAAATGGGAAAAATCGTACCTACTCGCTTGCTCATCTAGAAGACCAGGGAAAAGGAATGACTTTCTTTCCATTTTATTTTTCTAATTCCTTTTTTTAACAACTCATTTTTAACTTTCTTTTTTTAATTACATTTTCAATTTTCTTCTCGATGCTTCATCTAGAAGGCCCATAACAAGCCAAACAACGGACCATCGGAGCAGCATCCACCTCTCTCTCTCTCGCTTCTATATAAATCCTTTCAGCCCTGACTCATTTTCTCCAACGAGGCAGTTTTCGTCTTACTTCTCTGCCCCACATTTCCTCAGAAATTCCACCATGACGACCACCGATGATTTCGTTCAAGCGCCACCGCCGAAGGAAGAGCTCGTCGACGCCGATCCGGTGCAAGTTCCCAATAACTACGACGGCGATGGCGATGGTGACTGTGACGGCGACGGCGACGACGCGCTCTCGCTCTGCAACCTCTCCTTCTACTGTGACGCCGCTGATCTCTCCTTCGCCGACGATGACGCCTCCACGTCCTCGTCGTCCTCCTCCGATCGCGACGACTTCTTCGAGTTCTCGTCGATTGGGGGTTCCGAATGCTCCTCCGACCTCCGCTCCTACGATCGCCGCATCGTCTTCTACGGGAAGCTCATCTCCCACCGAGAATCGCCTCCTTCTCCTCCTCCTACTCCTGAGAAGAGATCTCCGGTCCCGACCGGCCGCGGGAGCCAAAAGAGCTCGAGCAGGAGGAGTCGGTCGCCGGCGGCCCGGAGGAGGAAGTGCCGATGGTACCTGATGGCGTTCGGATTGGCGAGGTTCCCGACGGAGATGGCGCTGAGCGAGATGAGGACGAGGCAGAGCCGCAAGGTCGAGAAGAGGGGGTCGTGCGACGGCGAGATCGTGAGGAGCGGCGAGTGCGGCGACGAGAGCAGAGGGAAGGGGCTGATCGGGTTGCTGAAGGCTCTGGGATTGGGCCACCGCCGTCGCGCCGATGCGTTCGTGAAGGCCTCGTTGGGCTGCGTCGCACGCGTGTGACAGGGTTTGGCCAGGATTGAATTTGTATTTGGCACACGTGCGAGAGATAGAGAGAGAGAGAGAGAGAGAGAGAGATAGAGATACAGAGAGAGTAGATTACCAAAGGTGATGCATGTAATGGATGGATTTTTGCAGAAATAGTGGAGTTCATTTTACCCCAAAGCAGTTTGCATAACATCGCATGCCCGATTGACAAGATGCTGTTAAGCGAGTTAACGGAAGGAATGGTCTAATGACTATTCATACACTTCTGTTGAATTTATGACTTTGACGTGTGTAGATGGTCATCAATTAGTATGCAATTGATGTGATTTGTCCCCTTGACATTTAATTATTGAACTTCCAGCCAATCATGCTAATCTTAGGATTGCCTGCAATATTGGGCTTCACAAGAAATTTGTATTCAATTACACTTCAGTACAATTTAGTCGTATATTGCAGCTAATGTACATAAAGAACATTAATAGGAAGCAAGGGAAGTTTCTAATCGCACAATAGAATTTAAATAAAGAGGAAAAACCAAAAGACATACCTCACCTTTTAGCAAGTGCCACTAGCATATCTCTATTCTTGAAAATACTACATGCGTTTTACCCTCTAGAGACCAAATTTGCACCTTCACATGATCACATCTATTGCCATTTATGCCTATCCCAAAATCTAAAATCTCAAACTCACTAAAAACGCCCAAAATCAACTAAAAACCAATTCACCAAAAACCATAGGCAAGATGATAATAAAATGAGTTTGTAAAGGGGGACAATTTGGTATTTTCAATATGAACTTTTGTTTAGAGGAATACCAACTATATTTGTAAAAAAAGAAAAAAAAAAAGTATATAAGTGGTCATTAAGTCAAAAATGATATTTTCCCTTAAATAAAAAATATAGAAATTTTATTGTTAACAGCCGATTAAGCATGATCGTTGAAGCCATCACATTATACTTTAGTTGGGATGTGGGTTTTTCCTTTCCTCCTAAGCGAAACAAAGGGAGCACCGTATCGAACAAAGAATTCACACCCTTTTAAGATGAGTATCTTTTTCCATAATGTATTTTCTTCGATTTGTCGATAAAAATTCATTTAATAAATCAATAATTAAGATTTACTGAGGTATTGAAAAAGCATTATAGAAGCGGAGAATTCTCATCCATACCTTCGGATCCAAGGAAGGAAGACATCTTCTCCTTCTTTTTTTCCTCTTATTTTTGCAATCCTCCGTTGACAAACATTTCATGGACTAAATAGTCTTAACAAGACCCCAATAGGTTTTATATACTTGGCGACCAAGGTCCGAAATTAGGCTATTCCGGGCTATTAATAAGACGCTCTCTCATTTAATTTAACAATTGATGAATTGGAGTTATCCCATAAAGGAACTCATATAATTATGAAAAATGTTTCACTCTAAATTAGAAAATACTTAAATTATGAATTGAACTCTCTAGTTATTAAGCTATTGAAATGTTTAGTAGAATATGGTGCTGTCTACTTCATAAAGAAATATATCATTTTCTTGGATATGAGCCTAAACTATTTACAAGATAACAGAGTACATGATGCTCCTAGAATACGAGCATAAACTATCTACCTTATGGACAAAAAAAAAAAAAAAAAAAAAAAAAGCTTATGATCCGTTTGTTCAAAGGAATACTGTTTTCAAAAAAATCATTTTCCGATTTTCCGATATTTTGTGACAGAAAATTAATCGATCTACGTAAAATGCTTTCTATGGATTGAAATCCATAAGTTTAGGTTGGAGGAAAACGACTTCCCTTTTAGCAAGAAGGAAATCACTTTTCTTAACCCATTGAATAAATGAAAACTAACAATTTTTGTTTAAATTAATTTCCAAGGAAAATATTTTCTTTTATTATGAAATTTTCAGTGAAACAAACGCACTTGTAGATGAGCTTAAATAGTTCTGCATCAAAATTCCCTGACACGAATTTGAAGTGCTTAATGTTGAGAACTCCTTGACATGTGTATAAATGGCTTGCGACAGGACTGCTTGGCACAAATTTAAAAGATCTAAAAATTCAAATCAAGTTTCAGTACCCCCCTAGGTTCGGCCAACAATCATTTACACCAGTAGCTTGCTCTTTAGGGGACAAAAATACGGATCATCCATCTCATCCTTAACCGAGATCTAGCGAGGTTGCTATCCAATGGCCAAAATCCGTCTACTAGCTCACTTTTTCTTTTTTCTTTTTTTAATATAATCTGTATGTATAAAATGTACTTGCGGAAACCTGTGAAAACAAGGAAAATGCAAACAACTTTGCAGAAGGGAGGGAAAAATTTAATATAAGGATGATCTTTCCTGGTACCTACTCGCCTGCCCTTCTAGATGACCAAACAAAAAACTTGTTCAACATCTCATTTTTTTACTCTCTTTTATATTTTTCTTCTCGATACTTCATCTAGAAGGCCACTAACGAAGCTAAAAACGACCCGCTTCAGCAGAAAGCCCTCTCTGTGTTTCTCTCTCTCTCTCTCTCGCTTTTATATAAATCTATTCGGCCCTGAGCTCGTCATCTTCTCCAACAAAGCGGAACTCCTCTTACTTCTCTGCTCCCCAATTTCCTCTGAAAAATCCACCATGACGACTGCCACCGATTTGGTTCAAGCACCGCCACGGAAGGAAGAGCTCGTCGACACCGATTCAGCGCAAGTTCCCAATAACTATGACGACGGCGATGACGACGCTCTCTCGCTCTGCAACCTCTCCTTGTACTGCGACGCAGCCGATCACCCCTTCGCCGACGACGTCCCCTCCACGTCGTCGTGCTCCTCCTCCTCCTCCTCCTCCTCCTCCTCCTCCTCGGATCATGATGACTTCTTCGAGTTCTCAATGAATGGGGACTCCGGTCCTTCCTCTGACCTCTGCTCCGATGATCGGAGCATCGTCTTTTGCGGGAAGTTCATCCCTCGCCGAGGATCGCCCCTCATCATCCTCCTCCTACTGCTCCGGAGAAGAAGAGATCGTCGCTCCAGACCGGCGGCGGAAGCCAAAAGAGCACGAGCAGGAGGACCCGGTCGCCGACGGTCAGGAGGAGGAAGTGCCGGTGGTACCTGATGGCGTTCGGATTGGCTAGGTTCCCGACGGAGATGGCGCTGGGCGAGATGAGGACGAGGCAGAGTCGCAACGTCGAGAAGAGGAAATCGTGCAATGGCGGCAGCGAGATCGTGAGGAATGGCGATTGCGGTGACGAGACCAAAGGGAGAGGATTGTTCGGACTGTTGAAGGCTCTGGGATCGGGCCGCCGTCGTCGCGCCGATGCCTTGGTGAAGGCCTCGTTGGGCTGCGTCCCTCGCGTGTGACAGGATTGACTCTGTACTTTGCACACGTGAGAGAGAGAAAGAGTAGATTACCAAAGACGATGTATATACTTGAAAGTTTTATTTTTAGAAGAATCGATTTTGCCATAGTTTACAAAAGGAGCGTTTGCGCATTGTTCTTACTACATTTCTTGTGTGGTTGCTTATACGTCCCCATGATGTCTTCTGACGAATGCAAGGAGAAGACTCATTTAGTTGATTACTCATGATAGGTATAATGCATGAAAGAGGCTCATTAACTGTAGTTGTCAAATTCTTTAGCGTAAATTCGATCAACAACATTATCGAGGACGAATCAATTATGTTCTTTAACGAAATCCCTTTGTTATGAGATGCAAACTTGTCGTGAAACATGCGATCTTCTTATTTGAGATTTTGATTGATTTTAACCCTCCCTAGTTACAGAGTAATTATATAATCAATGGATAAGATAATGTATATATCATGAAAGGATGTATATAGATCGTAACAATGTTAAAGTACTTAAATATTAAATCATGCATTCATTTAATAATTGAAACTTATAGAATTGTCCCACAAAATCTCATAAATATCAAATAAGATATCTTGAGTTCAAATCTTTTCAAACCTCCATTTATCCCATTTATTATATAATTCAATGCAGCTAAAGTCCACATTCATCTCTGTTAGCTTAAGCTTGTAGACAGTTGGTAGTGTTTCTACAAAATCTCACGTATAGAGCATAGTCGTCACAATGGATTTAACTTTGTTTCTTGGTGTTAGGCGTCTTTGTGTTGCATAAGCAAAGATACATGATGATTTGAAAACTTATGAAAAACCTTGTAAGTGTCATAGATCAATTACGTTGATGCATTTTGCTTGTGTAGTGGCTCTAATCCAAAAGTAATTTTCATGCATTTGGTGGCATTTGAACACGTGACCTTCAATTTTAAGCTGAATTCCTTAACATTCCAATATAACTATGCTAACCCAAGGGGTTGCCCTCAATGTCGAGGCTTCACAAGAAATTTATTATTCAATTATATACTTCACTACAGGCACAATTTCTTCTCTCTCCTCCCTAGGGTTCTCTCCTCTCCTTTTCATCTTTTCACAAATTTTTTTTTCCCAATTTAGTCTTGATTTGGGGATTTTTGCGGTATGATTCCAGGGTTTCGCTTTTCTCGGATTTCTTTGGTGCATAAGTCTAGTTTTGAAAGAGATCATAGGAACTTTGTAAAGTTTTCATTCTCATAGATGTCAAATTTGTGTCATGCAATCTTGTTACTCTGAATGATGATGGTTGGTGTATAAGTCTAGTTTTGAAAGAGATTGGAGGAACTTCGTCAATCTTTTGTTCCAACAGATGTCAAATTTGTGCTCATGCAACCTTATTACTCTGAGAGACAATGGTGTTTGGAATGCCGAATCTAGGTGCACGCTACCAAAAGCCAAAGCCATCACAACAAATGGAGATCTTAGTGTGTCCTCATTATTGAAGATGGATTTGATGATTGTCCACTGATTTTGGTTTGGAGAAGTCATAGATTTGCTTTTTGAGCGTGACTCCTAACTTTATTCTATTAATTCATCTTGTTATTTAGAGTTTATATTGTTTTGAAATTATCTAGGATTTGTCTTGGTTTGAAATTGGAGCACACGATTTCTTCTTGTACTTCAGTGGAAATGAATGAAATGTTGTTTTGACAATGCACACATTTTAGTACAAATCTTGTAATATTTTAAGAGAACATATAGAGAGAAAACATCAAAAGAAAGCTAGAGGAGTTTCTAATTACATAATAATAATAAAAATTAATAGATGGAAAATATTAGAACATACCTCACTCTATACCCAAAGATTACTTGCATATCTCTATTTTTGAAAATACCACTGAGGTTTAGCTCTAGAGACTATTTTGGATGTTCACATCAATTTTCTTTGTATTCCTATTTTTTTTATCATGCCATTTTCTTTCCAAAAATTCCCCTCGTGGATGTTAAAATCTCAAACTCACCCAAAATACTCAAAACCAATTAAGAACCAAACCACCCAAATCCTATGCAAGATACTAAACAAGGAGTTTGAAAGGAGTGCAATTTGATCTTTTTAATGTGGAGTTTTGCTTAGAGTTATACAAATGATATTTGTAAAATAGGGTATGTAAGTGGTTATGATGTAAAAAATGAGATTTGTTTTTGATATTTTCCCTTAAATAGATAATGTAGAAGGTTTATAGTCACTGACAGATCATGCTGGCTAGTTGCAATGATCACATACTTGTTTCAATTCAGTTGGAATGTGGGTTTTTCTTGGAGTTGCATTTGGGGTCGAGTTGCAAATGGCTTGTTAGACATTTGAAGGGCTGGTTAAAAATTGATTTAAGATATTGAAATTCAATTAAAGTTGGTCATAAACTAGTTTCTAGATTACACCTATTTGAAAATATTGAAACCATAAATGGTTCACCACCTCCCCGCGTCACCTTCATCAACCGCAAGCCCCTCCTAGACTACCTCCAGGGCCAAGATCTCCTCCTCCTCCGTCATTTAGCTCTCCCACCTCCTCCTCTGCCATCCCCTCCGATGTCGCCATTCCTGCAGCTTGCCGCCGATCCTGGAGAGTTTTCGTCAACTTTCCTCTTCGTTCTCTCTCTCTCCCCCCCCCCACCCCCAAAAAAAAAAGGAAAAAGGAAAAAGAAGAAACTCCCACTTCTCACTTGTTTCAAGAAATGATAAAATTTCTATTTCTCTTTTTTTTATTTCGCTTTCGCCCTTTCGTCGTCGCATTTGGAGCAAAATCTATTTGGTAAAACAATTTGATTTTTCTATTCCGAACAGATTTCTATTTCAAAAATAAATTTAAAGAATAAATCAGCAATCAAAATTTTTAACTTCTCAATTTTTGAAATAAAAATTTAAAAATTAATTTCTAGCTAAATATTAATTTTTATTTCAGAAATTTTGTCATGTGGATCATTTCTCACTCTTTTGCCATCGAGTACACCACGAGTGCGAAGGAGCTCGACAAAGGACAGGTCAAGTCGCGGCGCGATAGCTGGAGATCCGCCGGAGTGTGCGGACTGTGCGGGGGACCAATTGATGGGCAAAGCGTGCGTGTCGCATGAAGCTGGAATCTATGCGGGCAGCGCGGATTTGAGCGGGGACGGGAAGGACGTGTGGATTTTCGATGTTGACTGGACTCTGCTCTTCAAGTGGGTTTGACATGGCGGAGGCACCGGCGATGCTGCCTAGTCTGAACATCTATGAGCAAGTGTGGGGCGCACTTGGGTTTGCAGTACGAGTATATAAAGGAATTAGGACCTGCTTGGACCACGCAAAGTTGGATCGGATCTGTCCGGAATCGATGGTTCTTAAAGAAATTAATTTGGTTTTCGATTCTAATTTATGAGAACTGATGAGTACTAACGCAGTTCCCAAATTTCATGGATTGATCCGTCTATCTACCCACCTAGACCGGACTGATTACATTATATTAATAATTTCAAAATGTTTCACGATACCTACGTGAGGATCACAGACTAGGATTTTCTGTCAATGACTTGGATTGCAGTTCGGGCGCTACGTGTTTGTGAATATGCAGAGCTGAATTGAAATACTAAAAGGTCCACCTATTACTTTGGCCAAGAACTCGTGGTAGAAGTTTCCCGCGAGTTTCTCTTCCTCTAGCTTCGCAGTCATACTAGTGATGTATATATGCTTGGAGACCAAGGTCCGAATCGACTGGCTATTCAGCGGTGACGCGACGCTCTTTGATTTAAATTGCAGTCATCTTATAAAGAAAGGAACTTCAGAACCAAGGCAGAGAATTCAATTAGTCATTAGAAAAGAGAAAAGGCCAAATAAGTCCATAATATAAGGTATCTTCTTCCCTACGTGATGCACATGATACGATCATGGTCAAGGTGAAATCGTAATGACTCTTCAACCTAATTCAACACCACTTTCAAAGGGGCCCCTTCCAATGTATAAGTTTTCAATTCTTCTCTTCAACAGTGTCTATTGAAGTGCTAGTGACACCTGTCCCGATAGTGAATGAAATTCCAGAGAAATGGGCTTCTAGATGTCCAAAAAATAAAAAATAAAACTTAAAGCACATGGAAAGTTCCACATCGTAAAAAAGTCATTCGCGTGAAATTCATACCTTTCCTCTACGATTTTCTCCTTTTGGTCTCATTCTAGATTGGATTACAATTGGGTTTAAGCTTCTTTACTCTATCTCGCTGTTTCCGCAGCTTTCGCCACTTTATCAGGACTTATTATTATAAAAGGTAAATATCATAAAAAATTATAAATTAATATATCTATAATAAATTTATCCTAAATTAACTTTTTGATTACAAAAGTCCTTAACTGGTATATCTCTAATAAATTTACTCCAAACTACTATTTAAAAAAAAAAAATTCCAAACTGTACAATTATGATAAACTTACCATTTATTAGTTTCTATTAAATTAGATTAATATAACGAAAAATCATAAACTAATACACCTATTATAAATTGAGAGTAAAACCCTTATTAACAACCACGTGTCATCTAACTTAGTAATTTGATGGAAATTTTAATAGAAGATAAATTTATCATAAATATACTAATTTATAATAATTTTATCATAGATTTACCTGTTTAGGATTTTCATAATATTAACCCTATAATGAATTAAAAAAATGGCTTTAGAAATTCTACTCTCAAAGCTTTGCATTGCCCATTCTTTCAACAGCAAAACCATCAATTCACTTGCTTTGTTGCCTATCGAACCTCATACATTAGCATTGTTAGTGTTGCATTTGGCCGAATCATCCGTGATTTTGCAACGAGTAACATAAACGATTCTATCTCGATATATAGATTTGATTATTTTATGAGGAGACGGGATATGATTTAATTAACGTCGCTTGACCGTGTCGGGCAATACACTCCCTATTTCGAAACAGCAACTATCAACCTTTTACCTGGAATATCGTCTTTGTCCCGTACAAGAGAACTTCTGGAACTTGAATAGGTCCTTAGGTTGAATGTAGGGGTTGTCAATTTTTCTTGGGGAGGAAGCAAAGTCCTTCACTTCACCGCATCAAGAACTGTTCATCCCATATTTCTAATACATTATTATAATAGGATTATGGTGTGAAAGCTCCACCTCTTTTGACTCGGTGGTGGTAAGAAAATCGCAGGGTCCTTTTCGCATCCTAAAGCCCTTTTGCAAGGGGCTGCTGTTTCTGTCTTCATGCGGTGTGGTCCACCTCGTGGAATGACCCCCTCCGGACATGTGATACTTTCTTTGCGGTGGGATCGCGTGGTTCTTTATTAGCGATCACGTCATGTTTGGACTAGTTGCGGAGCCCCGCCCCGATAAGTCCACCTTTTGAACCCTCCTCCACCTATTATTTTGCATCGCTCAACAATAAATCTTATATGTTGTTTATATTTATATAATCTCTTTATTTACCAATTTAAATTTTTAAATGGAATTTTTAACATAATATAAGCTCCTACTAGAAAGAAAAAAAACATGATATAAAGTCAATGCTATCGATCTGGTTAATCAAAATGCTTTCCTTGCTTATTTTAGACTTTCACAATGTTAACATACTTGATATCCATGAATAAATTAAGGGAAATTTCTTAAATCCTTAAATGGCACTTTTTCAGCATCATTTTAAACCTTTAATTCTAAATTTCCATAAAGGCTGAGGACTTGATTTTTCAATTATGACTATTGTGTTCCATAAATAAGGCTTAGGACTTGCGGTCCAATTTTCCCACCTAACTTGAGACTATCTGAGGAGTCATCGAAGCTTTTGACACGGTTAAGTTCGGGAGTAAATCATATGAAACACACAGTTCTTGTACATGCTTTAGCTAAATCATTTATAAGGCATGAAGCGTTCAAGATTTGCAAACACATTTATTTTAGAAACTTAGACGCTTGATGAACACCTAAAAAAAATTAGAAAAACTCTCAAGACACTCCACGAGATCTGCGTATAAGTTTCATTTGTTTTGCAAAAAATTAATAATTTAAAAAAGATTCTCTTTAAAAAAATCACTTGTATCACTTATAAAATTAATTGCATGAAAAATATTTTCATTAATCACGAAAATGTTTAGACATAATTTGTTATTGATAATACAAATATTTTCTATAATAAATAAATAAATAAATCTTAAAATTATTATAATTAAAAGGAAAAAAACAAAAGAATCGAATTTATTTAGGGCGGTGATAACTTGATATAAAAATAAATCAGTACATGATGCACGTTGCTTCGCGGAAAACGCCCTCAAGAAGACCCCGTCTAGAAACAGTGGGGCCCTTAGCAAATCAGGAAAATCCTGCACCATTTTATAGTTTTCTTTTCTGGGTGATAGGACTAGGACTCATTGACTAGTGTCTACGACTAGGAACATCTCTACACGACTCATCCTCATCTAGAAGACCCGCCCCCACACACCCAATCTTAAATTACAATTCAGTTAATAGGATCACGCGACCCATCTTTCTCGTCTCTCTCTCTCTCTCTCTCTCTTTTATTATTCCTCTTTATTCCCCATCGATCAGTGAAAAAAATTAATATAATGAAAATTCAAAATTATTATATTTACAAAAAATTTATTATAAATTAATTTTTTGACTGTAGAAAATCTTAAACTAATATGCATATAACAAATTTACTTCAAATTAAATTTTTTGACTATAAAAAATCCTAAATCATCTGTTAAATTCTATTAAATTGAATTAATATCACGAAAAATCACAAACCGATATATACATGATAAATGGAGAAAAAACTATTAATTATCATGCATTGTTTAACTTAGAATTTAACGGTAAAAGAAAAAGGAAAGAAAAACAAATCGCCTCATCTAGAAGGCCTCCTCTCATCCAATTTCCAAACTACTACCTCCCTCTCTTTCTCTCTCTATTATATCAACACACGCTCCTGGTCACGTGCAAGTGCCTATATATGGCCAAATGGGAGCGTCATCAGAAAGTGTCCAGTAGAAACTTCCTTGTCTAAACGCAAGAAAAGAAAAGAAACAAAAAAAAGATCGCCCCTCATCTTCTCTCTCCATCTCCTTTGGTAACATTTGGCTGCTTCTTCTTCTTCTTCTTCTTCTTTTTCTTCTTCTAGCCGCTCTTGCCCGTGATGGTCGTTTCACGCGATGAGTCCAGGCAAGAGCCAGAGCAAGAAAGCATTTTGGGTCATTCGCAAGACCCAAATCAAGAAGCAGAAGGAAATGAAGAAGACGAGGCAGAGACGCTCTCTCTCTGCGACCTCCCGCTCTACAGCGGTTCGGCCGAGTGGGAGAAGAACAGCTTCTCCAAAGTGGTAGCAGAACCAGAACAAGCACGAGGCGCATCGACTGGCCCTCATCAGGATCAAGAAGACTTGTTTGAATTCTCCTCCAGTGACGACTTGAGCATTTCCTCCGTGCACCATTCGGGGCACATAATCTTCTGTGGCAAGCTCATCCCGTATGGAGAGCCGCCGCCCGTCGCGAAGAACGCGGATGATCTCATCAGAAAGCGTCCCGCAAAGTCGAAGAAGAGGTGGTTCTTTCGCTGGAAGCTGCGCCTATTTAGGAAGTCCAGAACGTCGTATTCGTACCGAAGTTGAGATCGGACAAGAAGAAGCGGTCGAAGCCGCGGGAAGTGACCGACTCCAAGAACCTGCCATTGGAGAAGTTCAGGAGCGTAGATGGGTCGGCGAGGAAGGTGGGAGCAAAGGGCAAGTGGTACTTCCTCGTGTTTGGGTCGGCCAGGTTCCCGATGGAGATGGAGTTGAGCGACATGAGGATGAGGCAGAGCCGCCGGCGGAGCCAGGCCTCGATGGTCCAGTCGACGGATAATGCCGAGAAGAAAATTCCGAAGAACTGGGGGCTATGGCGGCTTTTGAGGACCTTGAGCTGCAGTAGCAGCAACAACGGGGATAACCATACGAGCAGTGCTATGGTAGAGGCTTCACCACATGAGTTGCATTCCAACTCAAGTGGCTAGGACTCTGCTTCTTTTTTCCAGAAATCTAGATCAAGTACTCAGGACAGGTTCTAATTCTATGGTGCTTTTGCTTGTCATGTAAATATCGGGAGTCCTGTATAGCAAATAAGCATTCTAGGATGAAAGGAGTGCTTTTTTTTTAAGCTTATAGATCCTGCTGACATTGTGCTTCCTCTGCTTTCCATGGAAGTTCTTAATTGGGTGATGTTATTAGCGTAAAATCCAGATGCGGAAAGGGATTACTGTTTCAAACTATTAGTTGATGTTTTTCAAATCGAGGAGTCATTTTTAAGCACCCAGAAAATCTTCCCACGTTTTCTGTAATTCTCGTTCAAAAGGAAAAGATCCCGCGATTTCCTCCAACAGGCAAAGGAAAACAGCATAAGTCAGAGAATAGATTCACTATTTTCTTCGTGATGGTTGTCCAAAACAGAAACGCGCCCGTTAGATCCCTTCTAGTTGTTGTTTGTCTAACCAAGAGGGGACCAAACGCTCCCTCTCCACCGCAAGCCTTTTACGCGTTCGAACCTCGCCGTCTGTTTGAATGGTCATTAGATGAAACCCGTTTGAATAACCGTGTTTTTGTTCCGGTCTAGAGTTACAAGACTCCAAAACTTCAGCTTCAAAAAAGGTCAAATTAAGGAATTGCAAGTCAAAGGAAGGTTATGACATTGTAGCTCCTGGATCGTTGGCCTTGTGTCGTAAAGCTTGATAAGATCCAAAAATTCAGAGGGCTGAAACTCCATTAGGTTAAGTAATCTCTAGCTCCTGGACCCACCAAAAAGGCTTAGTAGCTGTCTAAAAAAACGAGACTCGTGGTGTAGCATGTTGAAAGAGACATGGCAATTAAATTAGGACACCTACCCGCCTGCAAAAGATGTGGTTTTACTATCATTTGGCTGTGCCAGGATGCATCAAAAACGTATGAAAAGGTCAAAGGAAAAAGTTTGATGATTTGAAGGCACTGATGATGCAGATTTTACGCCTTAACTATATGAATCAGGCAGACAAGTGTCACGGGCCTAAAGAGGGTCGACCAATCGATCGGGGCCCGTGACAAGAGCATGTTTCCCTTCTTTTCGGGAGGAAATGAAGACATGGTCAAGCCGATGGATTTTCTCCATCTTTTTCAATATTGTTTATTAGATGTTAGAGTGGGCCAATGTTTTTATTTTCTTCATTAATTGGGTGGAGAGGAAATCTCTCCACAAAACCCGCAACCCTATTTGTAGTAGGATAGAAGAATTCTCTCTATTCAGAGATTTGCTTATGACATGATTTAAGTTGAGGACCTCATGAAAGACATTGTGACTTATTTATCGCTTGCCTACTACTCTTGATAATAATTAATAAATGTTATTGTTAGAGTAACTTTTTTAATCTACCAATGATAAAACTGTGCACATTGCAAGAAAATAATTCATTTCATGAGCTTTTTGGGTGAAGAGGAAATGAAGACATGGTCAAGATGATGAAATTCTAAAAAAAAAAAAAGTTGATGAATTTCCTCCATTCTTTTCATTATTATATATTAGATTTTAGAGTGGGCTGATGTTTTTTTTTTTTAATTTATTAATTGGGTGGAGAGAAAATTTCTCCACAAGAGCCACAACTTTACGTGTATTATAATTTAGATAATCTCTCCACAAGAGGTAGTAAATGCCCGAGACACAAGTTGATCAAAGATTTGCTCATCACATGGTTTGAGCTTGTGACCTCATGAAAGACAATGACTCATTTATAACTCGGCTGCTATGCTCGATGACAATTAACAAATGTTATTGTTGAAGCAACATTTTCTTCTACTAGTGATAAAATTGTGTGCATTGCAAGAAAATAATTCATTTCATGAGATTTTTGGGTGGACAAGAAATGAACAAATGGTCAAGCTAATGAATTTCCTTGATCTTTTCATTATTATATATCAGATTTTAGAGTGGAACAATGTTTATTTATTTATTCATTTATTTATTTATTGGTGTAGAGGAAATCTCTCCACAAGAGCCTCAACCCTATGTGTCTTATAATTTAGAAAAACTCTCCACAAGAGATAGTTAATGCCCAAGACACAAGTTGATTAGAAATTTACTCTTGACATGGTTTGAGCTTATGACCTCATGCAAAACAATGTGGCTTATTTATCACTTGGCTACCACACTTGATCATAATTGACAAATGTTATTCTTAGATTAACTTTTTCTTCTGTTAGTGATCTAACTGCATGCATTACAAGATTATAATTCATTCATCAGAATTTGGGTGGAGGGGAAATGAAGACATAATCAATCTAATGAATTTCCTTGATCTTTTTTATTATTATATGTTAGATCTTAGAGTGGGCCAATTTTTTTTTTTTTAATTAATTGGGTCGAGAGGAAATCTCTCCACAAGAGCTACAACCTTATTGTATCATAATTTAGAAAATCTCTCCACAAGAGGTTCTAAATGCCCAAGACACAAGTTGATGAGAGATTTGCTCATGACATGTTATTGTTAGATTAACTTTTTCTTCTAATAGTGATAAAACTGCATGCATTGCAAGACATGGTCAAGTTGATGGGTTTCCTCAATCTTTTATTATTAATTATTAGATTTTAGAGTGGGCCAATGTTTTCTTTAAAAAAATTAATTGGGTGGAGAGAAAATCTCTCCACAAGAGCCGCAACCTTATGTGTATTATAATTTAGAAAATCTCTCCACAAGAGGTTCTAAATGCCCAACACACAAGTTGATCGGAGATTTGCTGATGACATGTTATTATTAGATTAACTTTTTCTTCTATTGGCAAGATTATAATTCATTTCATGAGATTTTTGGGTGGAGAGGAAATGAAGACATGGTCAAGTTGATGAGTTTCCTCGATCTTTTTCATTATTCTTTATTAGATTTCAAAGTGGGCCAATATTTTATTATTATTATTATTAATTGGGTGGAGAGGAAATGTCTCCACAAGAGCCACAAGGTGTATTATAATTTAGAATATTTCTCCACAAGAGGTTCTAAATGCCCAAGATACAAGTTGATTAGAGATTTGCTCATGACATGATTTGAGCTTATGACCTCATGAAAGACAAAGTGACTCATTTATCACTTGACTACCATGCTCAATGATATTTGAGAAATGTTACTGTTAGAGTAACATTTTCTTCTACTAGTGATAAAACTACATGCATTGCAAGAAAATAATTTATTACATGAGATTTTTGGGTGGAAAGGAAATGAAGACATGGTCAAGCTAATGAATTTCCTCGATCTTTTTCATTATTATTTATTAAATTTTAGAGTGGATCAATGTTTTTTTTTTTTTTTATTTGTTCTATTGGGTGGAGGGGAAATATTTCCACAAGAGCCGTAGCCCTATGTGTATTATGATTTAGAAAATCTTTCCACAAGAGGTAGTAAATGGCCAAGACACAAGTTGGTAAGATATTTGCTCATGACATGGTTTGAGCTTGTGACCTCATGAAAGACAATATAACTCCTTTATCATTTAGTTACCACGCACAATGATAATTAACAAATGTTATTGTTAGAATAACTTTTTCATCTAATAGTGATAAAACTGCGTGCATTGCCAGAAAATAATTCATTTCATGAGATTTTTGGGCAGGGAGGAAATGAACACATGGTCAACCTGATGAATTTCCTCGATCTTTTTATTTATTTATTGGGTGGAGAGAAAATCTCTCCAAAAGAGCCAACTGTATGTGTATTATAATTTAGAAAATCTCTCTACAAGAGATAGTAAATGCCCAAGACACAAGTTGATAAAAGATTTGCTCATGACATGGTTTGAACTTGACTCATTATTTATCAATTGGCTACCATGCTTGATGATAATTGGCAAATGTTATTGTGAGGGTCACTTTTTCTTCTGCTAGTTATAAAACTACATGCATTGCAAGAAAATAATTCATTTCACGAGATTTTTGGGTGAAGTGGAAATGAAGACATGGTCAAGCTAATGAATTTTCTAGATCTTTTTCATTATTATTTATTAGATTTTAGAAAGGGCCAATGTTTTATTTTTTTTACTAATTGGGTGGAGAGGAAATCTCTCCACAAAAGCCACAACCCTACGTGTATTATAATTTAGAAAATCTCTCCACAAGAGATAGTAAATGCCTAAAACAGAAGTTGATTAGAGATTTGCTCATGATATGATTTGAGCTTGTGACCTTATGAAAGATAATGTGACTCATTTATCACTTGGCTGCCGTGCTTGATGATAATTGACAAACGTCATTGTTAGAGTAACTTTTTCTTCTACTAGTTATAAAAACCACGTGCATTTCAATAAAATAATTCATTTCATGAGATTTTTGGGTGAAGAAATGAAGACATGGTCAAACCGATGAATTTTCTCAGTCTTTTTTATTACTATTTATTAGATTTTAGAGACGGACAATGTTTTTTAAATAATTGAGTGGGGAGGAAATCTCTCCTCAAGAATCGTAACCCTATGTGTACAATTTAGAAAATCTCTCCACAAGAGGTAGTATATACCAAATGCACAAATTGATCGGAGATTTGCTCATGACATGATTTGAGCTTCTAACCTCATAAAAGGCAATGTCTTATTTATCATTTGGCTACCACACTCAATGATAATTGACAAATGTTATTGTTAGAGTAACTTAATCTTCCATTGGTGATAAAGCTGCATGCATTGCAAGAAAACAATTCATTTCATGAGATCTTTGGTTTAAAAAAAGTTCCACAATATACCCCACCGGTGGAAATTGTTCTTTCTATAAGCAGGGTTGAGATCAGGATAGATATATACATTTCCATAGACCTCGATTTAAAAGCTAGAGAGGAAAATTCTAAATAAACACACGAAATGAAACAATTTTCTAAAAAAAAAAAAGGTCTATAATGAAATTTTATTTCTAATAAAGGTATGAAAATGATCAAATTAGTCTTAAATAAATGCCCGCACTTGCTAGCCAGCCAAATCTTCTTCGGTCAGCTTTTTCAGGTGGCTAGAGGGGACCTCAAACTTGTAGTTAAATAAGAAATAGGTAAAATCCTAAAATTCGAAAACCTCAATCTGAATGAGTAAAATCCACAGAGATGCTCAGCCTCCTCTTGTTGCTCAGGTTCCGACTTTGAAATTGTTCTCTCCTTCCTTCTCTGTCTGCGAGATTGCTTTTTTCCGCAAGCGTGGTCCGACCCGAACTCATCTTTAGCCGTTTCTTCCGCAGAACTTCATCCTCTGTCGTCCCCGTTATCTGTAAAGTCTTAAAACATGCTATTGCTCTGTAGTCTTCACTGCCGTGGGCTCCCTCTTGCACTTTATTTTATGTTGGGCACTCTCTATCCCTTTCGAAGTTGGGTTCTTTCACTCATGGGGTTTCTGTTTCATCATGTTTTTATATGGGCCTGAAAGTTAAAGAAGGGTTCTTGCTTGTTCAGAGAATCGATGTTCTTCTGGTCTTTGCTATCCCGCATTAGCTCATACTCTATGAAAGCTCTCTTTAAGTAATTTTGCTGTTCTTTAACCGAGGTTGAAACTGAAGACTCTCTTGATGGGCAAAATCCTAAAGAAACACAAAATTTGGAGAAAATCCACCAAGAACCCCTAGATTAGAATTTAATTTGGGTTTTATGTATTTAGGGTTTGCTCCATATTTGTTGGGATGCGGTTTATACTCTCAATCGACATAAAAGCATGGGGTCTTGCTCCCCGGTGAGCAGGCTGGGGCCACTCTAATTGGGTTTAGGGGGCAACACCACTAGTTGTCGGATGGTTTTTATAAGTTGGGCCTGTATTTTGATGGTAGTTTGAGTTTGGGCTTATGAATAGCTTCCATTGTCTATATATAATCTTTTCATATTATAATTGAGAGTTGTAATAGAGAGTTGGGAGGTACTAATTATAGTGGAATTTTCTATTGGATATAGCTCTAGTTTAGGCGAACCGGGATAAATCTTGTGTCTTGATTTTCTCTTTTTCACATTTACTTTATATTTCGTTGTGTTTTTACATTGAATCCTAATAATTTTTTTAGGCGATTGCATATTTTGGACAAAATGCCCTTGCTCTATTAGTCTAACTATTGGAGAGAGCTGATTGGCGAAGATTTGATGGGTTTGCGAGTTTGCGAGTTCAGACCTTTATTAGAGACTAACTTGACTAACTCTGAGCCCTTACTTGGATAATATCCACTCCATGCTCTTTTTTTTTTTTTTTTTTTTTTTTTTTGGGGGGGGGGGGTGGGGGGAATGGCTCAAGTTCAGATCCCTATCTAAAATTATTCCTTAAAGGATTTATTACCGAAAGTATTACTTATAAATCCTAGATATGGAACAAAATTTCATGTTACTGAGATGTAACTATTTGCTGTATTCAAAGAATTAAGATATTGTCATTATAAAAAAGGGAACTCGGAGGTTATTCAACCAAGGTGTTCCATGTTAACAGCGATTTTCAAAAGGCAACAATCATTCAACAAGTTTAAACTGAGATGTAACTATTAAGTTTAGAAGTTAAAGTGTTATATTGCTGGTTCTAAGTAAGTCCTTAAACTGTTTCGTTTGAGGTCGTTACGTACCTTGATGACCTTTGGACGTTAAACACCTAGAGGGTATTCCCTCCTCTCATGGAAGAAAAATATATAGAGGGGAACTTGGTGATTGGGCATGCGGATATTGACATGTTAAAATATTCCGTGTTATCATCAATTTTCTAAACGCAACTATCATTCAATAGGTTTAAATTGAGATGCAACTATTAAGTTTAGAAGTTAAGCGTTATATTATCAGATGAAAAACGAAAATAAAAGGCCAAAAAGAGAATGAGTATAGGGGGGAAAAAAAGGAATTGTGTGGGCATGTATCAAAGAATTCCTTGTCATGAATAAATAAAAAGATTGATGAGTCTGATTTCGACTTTAAGAACCAGATCAAGTCACCACAACTGTGTCACACAAAAAAATAATGTAATTATTCAATCGGAAACATGGCCATAGGAAGCATAGTGATAATATATTTCCTCTATTAATGTGCTTATATTTTGTCTCTTGAAAGCTCAGATGTTCTGCTATTTTTATTTTTATTTTTAAATCTCATCCCCGTTTAAATTATTTATCTTCTTATATTTCTTTTTTTTTTTGGTTATCTCACATTGTTATTAGAAAAAAGAATTAACACCCTAAAAATCTCAAACTGGTACATGTGTAACAAATCTATTCCAAACTAATTTTTTGATCATGAAAGTCCCCAAACTAGTATATATATAACAAATGTACCCTAAATGACTACAAAAAACTCCGAACTAGTACACTTATGATAAATTCACTCCAAACTAATTTGTTCAACCACCAAAAATCCCAAAATTGTACATTTATGACAAATATACTATCCATTAAATAGGATTAATACAATAAAAAACCACAAAAATTGTATAACCGTGATATACGAAAAGTAAAATCTCAAACCGATACACTAGTCAACTGTCACGTGTCTTTAATAATAAAATTTAACGGAAACTAACAGAGAGCAAATTTGAATTTGGCGTAAATTTATTACATGTGTATCAGTTTGGAGTTTTTGGTAGTTCAGAGTAAATTTGAGATATTTCAAGGTATTAACCCTAGAAAAAAAGAGTTGGACATGCAGCATGTGAAAATATAAATGTGAGAATGTTCAGAGTTGATGAAGCGCAGAATAATACGACAAAAAAGAAAAAAAAAAAAGAAAAAGAAAACATTGATCTATTTTAAGCAACTCGAATTCAACGCCATAAGAACATAGCGTGGAAATGAGGTCGAGTATGTATGACGGCAACATCCACCTTCCCCTTCCTCAAAGTCCACAGATCCCACCAAAACCCTCCCCCTCTCTCTATCTCTCTCTGCGTGCATCGGGCGCTGTTGAAACAGATCGTCAAGCATGAGGAAGAGAGCAAAGCGAAGCGCGAGCCAGCGGGACAGCGCTCCATCGTCTTCTCAGCAGCGGCACAAGCGCGTCAAGCTCTCGAGGCCCGAGGCTGAGCCGGAGCACGTGGAGGAGGAGACCGGCTTGGTGAACTTTGGCCACCCTCGGCGTTCCAGGATTCATGTCTTTGCGGCAATGATGTGTCTTGCAAGCGGGGATTTCGGTTCGATCGCTCCGGTGGAGGTTCCTGTGAGCGTTGTGATTTTGCTTCTCCTCGAAATTCTCTAGGGTCAGTTCTCCGGTCCCGGGACAACGTACGTGGCGATTTCGCCTGGTCTCTTGTCTGTCGATCCTCAGAAGTGTCTGAAGTTTGTATCGGAACAGTAAACAGAAGTGGACGTTCGTCCGAACTTGATCTGTAGATTTGTTTTTCATCTAATTTTCAGATGATTCAGTAAACACTAGGCAAATATGCGTTCTTTCTTTCTGTGCCTAAAAATTCCTTTCGTTCTATACCACTCTTTCTGGTTATTTGGCTTCCAGCACAAATTATTTTCTTTTAATTTTTCACATGGTAAGATTTATTTCCTTTTATGCTATTTATACGTTATGGAAAATAGATTGATATGGTATTTCATTTAAATATAGTCTATCGTCGCACACGACCATGACAATTATTGAAACAGGATCAACTAATCTTACCTTGGGTTAATGTTTCAATATATTAGTTGGAGAATGCCGCGGTACAAATTAATTTGTTTTAGGAAAAGTGATGTGTATGCAAAATATTAATATTTAAAAAGGTTTGCAAGTTAGATATTTACGAAATATTGGAATTATTAATTAAAAGAAAGAAATTACTGACACTATATGAAGAAATTGTAAACTTATATGTACAGACTGAAAATTATTTTAGGATTTCATCCTTTTTTAAGGTTGTCCAAAATTGAAATACGTGAGAGATAAAATAAAATGATTAGATTATGTATTTGTATATTTACATGATATTTGTATAATAACTAAAAGAGTGTATTTTGAGTAAGAATAAAAATGATTGGATCGCTCAAAACGGTACTCTTTACTTTATAGAATAATATAAATTTGCAGTACAACGATGAATTGCTTCGGCGCTCCCACGTTTTGGTAAAATTGTATTATTATGTATTTGGAAAAAGCCATTATGGTTTCGACCAAAAAAAGATTCATTATGTTAAGCTATAAGAATTTATTTAACCCATTAATTATTGATAAATGTGTTACTATTGTCTACTTCTGGGTTGATTCATGGAAATACACATTGAAGTCAAATCAGCTTTTCTTTCCAACAAAAAACCAAATTAGGTTCTGTTAATTTGAAGGATTCGAAATATTTTGGGGGTCACATAGAGGGGTCGTGATTGATGAGTAGTATAATTTTTGTTCCATATTCAATGTAGTCTAGATTTCTTTTTTAATTTAGGGTCATTTGCTTCATTAAAAAAAATCATATTTTAAAAAATATTTGTCTTCATATAGTCACTTCTGTTGCTCACGAAAAAAAAAAATATGAATGAGGCATTTTACACAAAAATTTAAGTATAAATTGTCATTGATAATAAAAATATTTTTTATTGCCTAATTTAAAAAAAAAAATCAAATTGTTCGTCTTTTTTTGCAAAACAAATGAATTCATGAATGAACTTTTCGAATTGGGTGTAATGTTATCATGTTATTAAAGTGAACTAACGACAACTTATTGATGCACTTTTAAATTGAATCATGACCAATTTCTGTGGCTTAGGGAGTGAGTCAAAACGAAAAAAGTTTTCATTATCAGCATATAATGATTTTTTTTTTCAACTTTGACTTATATTCTTAGGAGATATAAATGGTTAAAGTAAAGAAAATCTTTTTTTCGATCGTTGCATAAACGGAACTGCATTTATTGTTTATGTGATAGAATAATCAACCCACTCAAATCCTCGAATCTAGAAATATAAAGCGTACGCTGAAAAGTGGCGAGGAAAAAGGAAAAATAAAATAAAATGAGGATTTTCACGATCCGATTTTCATCTCCTCCTGGCACCTGCTGCGTCCTTTCTCTCCTTTTCTCAAAAATCTCTCACACATCTCCCTTCTCTTTCTCGAGAACGACCACTGTCCCCGCCGCGATCCTCCGCCGGTCGCAGCTACTGGAAAACGATGCAGAGGCTTGGTGGAGTCGGGGTTGGATGGCTGGACAGCACGAGCTTCCCTCTAAAGAAGAGGCCGCCGGCGAGTCAGAGACGGACACACGAAATATTCGCGTGGCTCTAGCCGGACGACCCAGAAGGGACGGAGAAACCGAACTCCCTGTCAACTTCGTCGTCGCCTTCCCCGTCGCAAACTGAGTGCAAAGTTTGAGGAGCGAACAAGTTTAAACGCCGGTGAAGCCTCCCATGTCCGGGTCGTCCAGCAGATTAGGGTCTACATAGAGAAGGAATGCCTCCCAGGTATGAGCTCAAGCTGTTTTTCGTTTCAGCTTGTTAGGGTTCTTCAGTGATGCGTGGATGGGGAATGTTGTTGGGTTTGAATGTAGTTGGTACTCTGCTTTGAGAAGCAAGGGAAAACATTCGTTTTTACATCGTTTTTAACTAATGAACCGACTGAGCATTGAGCATTAGGACGATATACTTGGTCTTGGAAGAGGCTGTGATTTGACTATGGGAAGGAGAAACTCAAAATAAATTGGTGAAGCATTCGTCTGAAAAGGGGTAATGTAGTGTGGATTTAGTGAGGGGGCTTGGGTGATAGAATGGTGAAAAATGAGTTAAATTCGGTCATGATATGGGCTGGGCTGGGATTAGGGCTTGATATGACTAATAAAATTGGGCTGGATAGTGTCATATTGAATTAGGCTTTGAAAATTTTCCAATTTGAAATGGGCTCGATGTAGAACTCGGTGGTGTCTTTAAGCCCAGATCCAATGCCCATAGACCAGAGTGCAGTCCATATTCGGACCAAGTCCCATGGCCCCGCCCGAGCCCCTTAAAAATATTGATTGAAAAAAAATCGAGATTTAGCTTGGCGTCATTTTAGTTAGTATATATGGTTTTAACAATTTAGAAAATGCCTTTAATATAGTTCAATTTTCGATATGTGGATCTTTTTAGTAAAAGATTGGACTCAATTTTAACATGGGGTTGCTACTTAATATTGAGTTTACTTCCATATACTTTACTTTTATCATATTGATTGTGATCATTTACTTTCCCTTGATTGTGCACTGATGCAAGAACATCATTTAGTGCCCATGGGTTAATAAAAATGGTTAAAATTGCAAGGACCTTTAGGTTGCAAATTAATCAAGTTTAGGTATCGAAATGGCACTAATTATATAATTAGTGAAATCAAGTCCATAATTTTATATTTTTAGTTACGTAGGAAGTGAGATGCATCTCACTTGGCTCCTAGGTTCCTTCACATAAAATTTTCATTGGGTTAACTGGATTTAGATTTGAGACTCTAGTGTTGCACGAGATAAGGGTACGAAAGAACCCATGCCATTTGGGGACCGTCAGTCTACCTTTGGCATTACTTTTAAACTTGTTCCCTAGTCGTATTGGGAGGGTTGCGATAATTATCTTCTCATAATTTTCTAAATATGAAAGAAATAACTTGAGTTATAATTTAGAAAGAAAAACCAAAAAGAAAATACATTTTTACTTCCAAGGGGTAAACAAACTTGCTCATAGGAAAAGTTACGCTAAGGACTACCCCTTCTTTTGCATCTGTGTTTCATCAAATCTTTGAGCAAATGCAATGGTTACACTTGACCTTGAGTGCGGAAGCCTAACATTAATTTGTAACTTTTGTAGTAATGACAATAATGGAGCTTACTAAAATGTATCGACCTTTATTTGATGCGGTACAAAAAGGTGATTTGAAAATGTGTGCAGAGATTAATCAATGAAGATGCCAAAGCACTAGGGCAACTACTATGACCATGAGGGGTGGACACTTAGTGTGACATCCCGATTTTCCGATTCTATTTTCAATAAATTGAGACGGGCATTTCGTCAGCACGCATATAGTTCTTTTCCTTGAGTCGGCCACTCATGTGGAAACTAGTCTATCGGGTGAAGCTGTTAAGAGTTTTTAATGCATCAGACTCGAGAATTTGACCAGGAAGCGATCTTTTGACCGAGCTAATCTGCAAGGGTCATTACGGCACAATTAAAAATCGATTAGAGATCGGAGATAGGTCGACTCGACAGAGGCGTGTGATCGAGCGTGGGTGATTCCATCAGATCGCATAATTCTTATCGATCGACACTGGACCGACTTTTCTATCGATTGGGTACCTTGTGTCCGTATTTGAAACCTTGAGATTACCCCGATAACCGAAAGTCGTCAATGTTTCAAAGATGTACATTGTGGCTTGAGATGATCAACCACAGGTCAAATGCATGAAAATTTCTAAAGGCTACCCGGTAGGTTGAACCGCGCTAGTATCATGCCAAAGTGAAATTAACCGTGGAATTGAGATCGAATTCATAAATTGGAAGTCCGGGTGTGTCACAAATCATTTTAAGAACATAGACTTATCTTTGGAAGATTTTTCATGCAATCGGAGTTTTTCAGCAATTAAATCAGAAAATGGCTAATTTGGCTCGAGAAATTAGTAGGCCCGCTTTTGGGACTTAAGTTGGTTTTATGGTCAAGTGATTATGTGAATGGAAGTGTGATGACATTGGATTAATTTTATGGACTTCAATTTGATTCAATTGGAAGAGAATCAAGTGAAATTGAAGAATTTGTTGTACAAGAATTGGACCCCGGCGGAAAATGAAAGTGGACCCATTGAATATTGTTGTGGGGAGGGATTTGAAGTTAGTGGAGCATGACATCACTTGGTGGGCCAATTTGTTAGATTAAAGAAAGGCAAAAAGAAAAGAAATTGGCCCCCACTCCTTCTCTCCTCCCTCTCTTCTTCCTCTCTCCCGTTGCCTCTCTCCTCCATCTTCATTGTGCGAAGATCAGAAAAATTTGCAGAGAAGAAGCTAGAGCAGCCATGGCCGGCCACCCGCTCGCACGCCGTCGTCGCCGCCGCCGCCGTGCGTCCGTCCCGCGCCACCCGTGCGCACTCGCCGGCCCGCCGTCGCGCCGTCTTCGCCTCTTCGCTCTGCCTCAGCTCGCGTCGTGCTGCTGCATCAGCTCATGCTGGACCCGTTTGGCCACCTCTGGCCGCCGTTCGGGTCCCGCCTTGGTCCGGTTCGACTCCCCAACCTTCCCCGATCCTTCCCCATCTCATCCAAGCTCCGGATCTACCCTTCCTCGGCCTCAAATCGCAATGGACAGCAGCTGGAAAAAAATGGGTATGCAGCGGATGTTTGGCCCGTTTTGGCCGCCTTCCCGAGCCCGGATGCTCGGCCCGCTTTGAGGAAAGTTGTTCTCCTCGGCGTCCCCGTCGTTTTGGTCCGCTCGGCTCGCTAATCCGGTGAGTTTAACTCACTAAATCTTGATTAGAGGGTTAATGATGCCCTAAGTGTGCTTAGTCTAAGTTAAGTAAGTTTAGGTGGTTAGATTAGTTTATTTGGTTGATGATTAGATTATGGTGTTTAATTAAGTTAAAGTGTGTTTAGTTTAAAGTTAAGTATGTTTATTTTTGATATAAAGCCTTGATGTGACATAATAGGGTTTTACTTTTGAATTATTTTATTGTTTCGAAATTCTGGAAATTATAATATTATATTATATTCCGAAATTATTAAAATATTATTTAAAAAACGGAAAAATTATTTTTGACCCGGTTGTTCAGAATTTCTTATTTTGAAATTGATGGTTGGATATTATAAATTGAGCGTGGATGATGAAAGATATGGATATTATTATTTAATTAATTTTCTTAATTATTTATTAAAATTTGAAAATTTTTGTTGGGACCTTATTTGCTTAGAATTTCGTGCCGATCGTTGTTGTGCATTTAGAATTTGAATTTGATGAATGGATGTGGCGGTGATAAATATGGATTCTTTATAAAATTCCAAGTGTCGAAATTGATGGGAGATTGGCAATTGATAAACCACCTATTAGAGGTCGTGCCTAGTGAGGCCATGATAAACCACCTATTAGAGGTCAAGTTCCTTATAGATTGCCCGATGAGGCCGTGAATACCACCTATTAGAGGTCGTGCCCGATGAGGCCGTGAATACCACCTATTAGAGATCGTGCCTGATGAAGCCGTGAATTACCACCTGATTACAGGTCGTGCCGAGTGGGGCCGTGATGCCACTGATTCTAATTTAGCCGAGTAGGGCCGTGATTAAGAGTAATGATTGATTTGCTGAATTGATATGTAATCGGCTGAGTCGATTGATCGGTAAGACGATCCAAGTGGTTGAATTGTTCTGATGATATGATTGTGCCATGGTTGTTTGGTTATTATAATTGCACGTGGTTGGATTATATAAACTGTGCTAACACTGCAATGAAGACTAATGCGAGGTAAGTCTTACGTGTGATGTGGCTAGGCCACCTGGGGGGCATTTTTTCTAATAGGGGTTTAGGGGTTGAACTTGTGAGACATCGTCTCATCCCGGTTGTGGGATTAAAATTTCTTCCCTAGATGGCGGTTTTAAGTAGAAAGGTGGAGACCTATCGGTGAACGTGTCCTGCTATTTTTTAGGATAGTTCCCCATGCGCCGAGCTGATCTATTTTGTAGACGAGTCCGAGTTGTATTTAAACCTATGTGGTTGTAAATGAGTGTTTGGTATTGTGATTAATTGCCATCCCAAGTCAAATGTTGTCCTTCCGCATGCGTAAAAAATGAATGGGTTGGGGACCTACTTTGTTGGGGGCGTGACACTTAGGGCACACATAACAAAATTTTTATTTATCTATTTCTTTATTATTATTTCCTTAAAACTAGGGATAAGCAATTCCAAGTTCCTTATAGATTTCGGTTGGAACCTGAAACCCACAACGAGAACAGGTTCTTCATTTTTAGGGTCGATTCAAGGTTCCAATAGATTATTTTTTCTTTTTTGGGGAAATGAATGCAACAATAATAAACAAGTTTGTCATTCATAAAAAAAATAATACGAAATGAACAAAACTATCAACATAGGAAAATGAATACTTGGCAAGAAATTCAACTAGATAAAAGAGAGGAAATTGAACAAAAGTTTGCATCGAAAAGGAACAAAATTCACTAGACCATAAATTTTGTTTTGGAACTTTGTATCGGGGAGTTTATAACACCATAGAACAAATTAGACTATAAAAACGAGAGCATTAAAATTGCATATATGAGCATTAAAAGAAAAATGAGTTTTTGTCTTTAAACATCCATGAAAAATTTGTTCCAAAGTTTGATTACCTGAAATCAAAAGAAACAACAATCATAGTTGACAACTTAATAATAGCTTTAAGTTTAAAATTGAAGTGTTGTATATCAGTTTTTGCAATTGCAACTACAACGTTTTCTTTGCAACTAAAAGTTGACCATATGCAAGGTAGCCTAGCATTGCAATTCAAGTAAGTGCTCCTTGGACATGATGAGAATTAACATCTTCGGCAGCAAAAAATAACATAACATGATACTCAACTTGACTATATAATCAATCTATATATGAGAACTAAACCCATCGGATGGAAGTGTAATGGGAGATGCTGGTAAACTAATATAAGTATTAGATGTCTTACCACATATATTCATTCTGTTTTAACTGGTAAACTCTATTTACCGACGATAATCTTCTTATTAAGACAATCCATATCTTAAAAAATATATATATTAAATAAAATATTTTCTTATTAGATATACAAAAATAATTATAATATATAAAGATATAAATACCACATATCCAACTCATATTTTTCAGCATTCTCGATGTATTCTTCAACATCAATCGATATACGAAAAGCTCTCAACTAATCTTAAGTGCAAATCTAAGCTTCTACTACTTATGGAGTTAAAGAACTTCTAAAGTCATCAAGTACACGATTTGATATACTAAAAATTGACTCTAAAGCAATAGTAGTCATGGGAATAAATAAAATATCTTGAGCCATCAAATAAATGATCTTATATTTTGAGCCAACAGTCTCCCACCACATCAAAAGATCAAGATCAAGAGATTTTTTTTTTTTTTTTTCATTTTTTCTCTTGAAGATACTCATTAAGCTCGGATTTGTTGTTATTGCATCATTATTCATTCGAGTGCAAAAATATTTTCTTCCAAACTTGGATGTCATACTTCTTTATAAATTAATTATCACCCACATCAGTATTGGAACCATTACTACTTGCACTCAAACTATGGCTACCAAAATTATTATTATTTTTTATTGATAAGGCTACCAAAATTTCGATCACTTGAAACAAGAGAAAATTATTCATAAAATTCATACAAACACTCCAATGCGTCATTTATCTTGTAATGCATCTATTTAATTTTCGATTCATCATCATAAATTTGCTAGTACAAGAAACTCACATAATTTAACTTGGGTGTAGGATCGAACACAACCGTAATCAACACCATCATGTTCACTTTATCTAAGCTTCCATAATTATTTGTCAAATTTTTCTTTCATTTTCATACTCATAGCTTGATGTTTAGTATTCGAAGCATCCGCCATCTTTCAAATATTTATACAAAATAGCTATCTCTTCAAAATAATCATTTGAAGTAACATATGAATTCCACAAAAATCACCACCCTTTAGGAATTTCATGATTAAGCTCACTTGTAAAAGATAAATCATTTTCTTCCATTCTTTCAAAAGCTTTTCTGAATTTTATGGCGGGTATCTAACATGAGATAAGTGGAGTTCTATCAAGTAGCAAGTCAAGCATAATTGAACTTTTATAAATTATCCGTTTACTCTCAATGCAAAATTAAAATGTTTTGGCTCTCGTGAGAGAACTCCTCACATAACTAACCACATTTCGGATACGTGCAATAAAGTCATGCACTGTAATCAAACCATATCTTACAACGCCTTATATACAAAACATTACCATTTAATATCAACAACTTTTCTCTTGAAAGTTTTTCCCTTAAGTACCCAATTACAACATTATTCGAACAAGCATTATTCAAGGTGATTATGGACACATTTTTTTTTATTCCTCACTCTTTAATGTATTTCTCCACAATTTTCCTAATCTTTTTACTCCTATCATTATACATTACCACAAAATTAATAATTCTTTTATGTAACTTCCAATTTTTATCAATAAAATGTGTAGTGAGACATAAATAATTTAAGTTTTCAATGGAATTCTATGTATCGATCGTGAGTGCTTTCCTAAAATTAATCTTTCCAAAATAAGTCTCCAAACAAGTTCTTTCATAAAAATATAGTTTAATGTAATATTTTGCCACTATAAAACATGATAAATGTTTAAAAATATATTGTAACTCATTGATAAACTTATAAAAACCAACACACACAACAAGGGATAAGTATTCCAAAAGTCCTAAAACTTGTCACGAAAATGCATTTCAGTCTAAAACTTGCAAAAAGTGCAAATAAGTCCTAAAATTTGTCAAAATAGTTCAATTGAGTCCTAAAGCTAACACCGTCGCATTTTTCATTAAAAATACTGACGTGGCATTTTAAATTATTTTTTATTTTTCAGCTGGCTTTTTAAATTATTTTTTATTTTCCAGCTGGTTTTTAAATTATTTTTTATTCAATTTTTAAAAAAATATATTTTAAAAACTAAAATTCAATTTTTAAAAACTGTTAAAAAAAAAAAAAAAAGGGCGGAAGAGGCGATTGCCCATCGCTGGAGGGGCCGACGACGATTGCTAGCCGCCCCCAACTAGGGTGAGGCCTCGCCGGCCCCCGGCGAGGGCCGGCGACCCTCGCTTGACACGGGCGAGGGCGCTCAGATCTGGGCATGCCGGCCCTCGCTTGGGGGCCGGCGACCGTCGCTAGCCTTAGGCAAGGCCTCGATGGTCATCGCCTGGGGTCGGCAAGGCTCTCCCAAATCTAGCCGGGCACAGAGACGCGGAAGTCGCTTAGTCGCGAGCTGAGGTCACCGACGAGGGGACTCGGAATAGCGGTGACTGGCGGCCCGGCAACTAGCTCGGATCTGTTGGCATCGAGCACAGGGAAGCACGGGAGTGGGCCACCCCCGTAGCCCTCACGCTTCGCGGCAACGCCCAAGGTTGGTGACGATTGTCGACCCCTAGGTGAGGGCCGGCGTGCCCAAATCTAGGTGCCCTCACCTAGGGCCGGTGAGCCCTCGCCTACGCTAGGCGAGGGTCACTGGCCCTCACCTGGGGCCGACGAGGCCTCGCCCTGGTCGGGCAGCGGTCGGCGACCGCCGCCAGCCCCTCCGGCGATGGTTGGCCGCCTCTTCTTCCATTTTCTTTTTTTTTTCTTTTTTTAACAGTTTTTAAAAGTTGAATTTTAGTTTTTAAATATAATTTTTTTTAAAATTTAATAAAAAATTATTTTAAAAAACCAGCTAGAAAATAAAAAATTATTTAAAATACTACGTCAGCATTTTCCATCAGTAAAACTGACGGCGTTAATTTTAGGACTTAAATGAAACATTTTGACAAGTTTTAAGACTTATTTGTACTTTTTGCAAGTTTTAGGACTCAAATACATTTTTGTGACAAGTTTTAGGACTTCCACAGCACTTATCCCCACACAACAAAAGAAAAAAGGTTATTCATCAATTATGATGAACCGAGCAAGCATTTGTCTACAACATTCTAGATTAAATGACCATGTTGATAAAACGCTATCAATACTAGAATATCTCCCTTGTCTCACCGACCATGTCTATATTACGTGGTATAAAGAATCTCTACCTCTTGTCTATATTGAAAGGAAATTTCTTGCATGTTTTCAAATATTTCCTTATTGCAGAGGTACCATTAGCAATACGGTACTTAAATATAAACTCACAATGAATGCACTTCACTTAATATATTTTTCCATCCTTATAATTGATTCTTGTATAATGCTTCCAACATTCGAATATATATATTTCTTATCACGATGAAAAAGATGAGAACCAAGTATCTTATTTGTGATACTCATAATCTATGTAGCATTGACACTAACACACGATATGTGACACGACACGCCAACATGTTATTTTTCAAAAAGTAAAGGATTCCAACATATTCCGATATGTTATATATTAAATAAATATTTTATATATATAAATGCATAAGTAAGTAAATAAGTAAATAATAATAATAATAATAATGATAATAATAAGAGCTTATAATTAATCTATACTAAAAACATTAATCATATATTTGTTAATATCATTCATTGTTTTGATTTGACAAATTCAACTACATTTCATTGTAATAATCCATAAAACTTGAAGGAAAAAACAAGTAATCAACATTTTACTATTAAATTTAAAATTTAACAATAATAAAAAAAATCAACATTTCACCATCAAATATAACAAAAAGTTGTTCATCCACATTATACACTTCTTTAAAAAAAAAAAAAAAAAAAACAGACTTAATCTCCAATTATCAAGTGAAAGACTTGCAACTTTAAGCATCCCAACATCTTTAAAGGTGTCAAATACATTTTTGCTAATATCCCACATCTTGGTCTATCCTTCTGCGTATTGTGGGTTTTTTCTTGATAAAAACAAAGATTGCTATGAATAAAAACCAAATCTTCTGCACATTTTTGGATCATCTTATTTATTCTCACCAAGTGCACAAATGAGTAAGTATTCCAATTTTCTTAGCACATGATGAAGAAAAAGGTTGAGCAATAAGTTTTAAGGCTATGCTTTGAAGCATCGATGCACATGCACTATAATTAACACACCAAGCCTTAGAATCCATAGGAAAATTGATTTTAAATTAAATCAAAATCTCTAAAATTCCAATTTTTTGCTCGCAAAATTTACATACCCCAAATTTACATTGTTGCACTCATCCAAGCTAGGAAAGTATTTCTTAAAGCATTTTAGGGTCCGTTCGTTTCGCGGAAAATGGGCTATTTTCTGGAAAACATTTCCCTCGAAAGTCATTTTCCAAGAAAATGACTATATTTTCCGATGTTCGGCTAAAACCTGAAAATATTTCGGAAAATACTTTTCGGTGTTCGGATAAAACCTGAAAATGTTTCGGAAAATGTTTTTCGATGTTCGGTAAGGAAAATATTTTCTAACCCTTTTACTTGGAAGCTGCTTCCTTTTTTTCATCTAGGTGTTTTCTTAATCGATCGAAGATATGAGTTCAACTAAGAATGAACCCACTTGGCAAAATTATTCTGGAAAACCAAACAACTAAACTTAGATTCATATTTCGCATCTACTGCCATTAAAATAGAGTTTTTTGGCAAATAAACACTTGCGAATTGACTCTTGCTTCTGCAACATTCAGTCAACCAATATCTAGAGCCACTCAATTCTTGCACAGTGCAAATACCCGTTTTTCTAGGCTGCAGAAACTCGAACTCCTTCCTAGAGACAATCTTACAAGTGCCAACAAACATCTAAGCCTCACCAAAGAAGAAATAGGGCATCAATGAAGAGTTTTCGATCACCATCACAATTATGATCACCAACCAAAGAGCCAGGCATTATATCAAACACACTAAACTTTCAAAATGAGCAATGCAAACTTTCATTACATGACGTCATGAGAGCCAATGATGCAACCTAGGAGCCATGTCTGCCAGTGCAAGGAGAGGTTGTATGAGGTACATGAGCTTTTGATACTTGAGAGGATCACAATTTCATATTTTGCATTTTCTGTTAAGTCCACCAACTAGGATCCACTCAATACACGTAAGTTATGATGGTCTAGCAAGCAACGATGGACCCTACTAAACGAATGCTCTACCAGAAGAAATCAAACACCTAAACAGGGATGCCACCGCAATTGCACTATCCATCGTCTTAGATCCATTCACCTCTAGTATAATCACACATCACCAAATACAACAGGTTCACCCAACAAATGCAACATTGCCCGTTGTTCATAATTCAAATTATGCAAAATTGAACTACGCCGCCACTACAGAACACGAAAATTCTCTCTGTTCACCCGCCCGGCGCGAGTTTGCATATCAAACCATAATCCCCAAAACGCACGCCCGCTGAATTGGCGATGCCAATGCCAAATATGAAGTCCTGACTGGCTAACCAACCCTCATGCACACAGCGAACCGAACCGATAGAGGTATTTCACGAGACTAAGGACCAAAAACGATGAACTCGCCGAGCGCCTATGCAATTCCGCATGGCAAAGCCAGAATCGACGACGAGAACATGTGAAGAATCGAGAAAGACGAGAAGAAGTAGCAAAGGGAAAGGATCATCACCTAGTGAGAGACAGAGCAGTAGCCGACGGCTCCGCTACGGCATCGAAAGAGGAGGAACCCTCGGGAAAGAAACGCTTCTCCACCGCTGCAGCGTCGAAGGAGAAGGAACTATAGGGAAAGAAGTGTCGCTCCACCTCTTTGGCGTTAATGGAGGAGGAACCCTAAGGAAAGAAGCGCTGCTCCATCACTGCGGTGTTGAAGGTGGAGGAAGCGATAGCGCAAGGGAAAATGATTTCCTCCGCGCGAGAGCCATGCGTAAGGGAAAATGATTTCCTCTTTTCAAAAGGGGAAATCATTTTCCACAAATATACGAAGAGATTTTCCATTGACTAGAAAACATTTTTTTTGACCGTCTATTTTTCGCCCACCCAAATACCAAAAATTCCATAAAATATTTTCCCGATAAATGAGCCATTTCCGGAAAACATTTTCCAGGAAAATGACTATATTTTCCGGTGTTCAACTAAAACCTGAAAAAATGTTTCAAAAATATTTTCCGGTGTTCGGAATAAAACTTAAAAATGGTTTGGAAAATGTTTTTTAATATTCAGTAAAGAAAATATTTTCTAACCCTTTTACTTGAAAGTTACTTCCTTTTTTCTCTTGGATGTTTTCTTGATCGATCGAAGATATGGGTTCAACTAAGAATGAACCCACTTGGCAAAATTATTCTGGGAAACCAAACAACTGAACTTGGATTCATGTTTCACATCTACTGCCATTAAGATAGAGTTTTTTGGCAAATAAACATTTGCGAATTGACTCTTGCTTCCGTAGCATTCAATCAACCAATATCTAGAGTTGCTCAATTCTTGGACAGTGCAAGACCCATTTTTCTAGGCTGTAGAAGCTCGAAGTCCTTCCTAGATACAATCTCACAAGTGCCAACAAACATCTAAGCCTCACCAGAGGAGAAACGGAGCATCAATTACGAGTTCTCGATCACCATCACAATCATGATCACCAACCAAAGAGCCAGGCATTATATTAAGCACACTAAACTTTCAAAAAGAGTAATGCAAACTTTCATTACATGACGTCATGAGAGCCAATGATGCAACCTAGGAGTCGTGTCTGCCGGTGCAAGGAGATGCCGTATGAGGTATATGAGCTTTTGGTACTTGAGAGGATCACAATTTTGTATTTTGCATTTTCTGTTAAGTCCACCAACTAGGATTCACTCAATACACGTAAGTTACGATTGGTCTAGCAAGCAACGATGGACCCTGCTGAACGAATGCTTCGTCGGAAGAAATCAAACACCTAAATAAGGATGCCACCGCAATTACACTATCCATCGTCTCAAATCCATTCACCTCTAGTATAATTACACATCACCAGATGCAACAGGTTCACCCGGCAAATGCAACATCGCCCGTTGTTCATAATTCAGATTATACAAAATTGAACTATGTCGCCACTACAGAACACGAAAACTCCATCTGTTCGCCCGCTTGGCGCGAGTTCGCATATCAAACCCCAATCCCCAAAATGCGCACCCGCTAAATCGGCAATGCCAGTGCCAATTATGAAGTCCTGATTGGCTAACCAACCCTCACGCACACAGCAAACCAAATCGACAGAGGTATTCCACAAGGCTAAGGACTAAAAACGATAAACTCACCAAGGCGCCTATGCAATTCCGCACGGCGGAGCCAGAATCAACGACTAGAATAGGTGAAGAATCGAGAAAGACGAGAAGAAGCAGCGAAGGGAAAGGATCGTCACCTAGTGAGAGACGGAGCAATAGTTGACGGCTTTGCTGTGGCGTCGAAGGAGGAGGAACCCTTGGGAAAGAAGCGCTTCTCCACCGCTGCGGCGTCAAAGGAGGAGGAACCCTAGGGAAAGAAGCATCGCTCCACCTCTCCGGCATCGAAGGAGGAGGAACCCTAGGGAAAGAAGCGTTGCTCCATCGCTACGGTGTCGAAGAGGAATAAAGGGAGAGCCCATGTGCAAGGGACAATGATTTCCTCTTTTGAAAATGGGAAATCATTTTCCACAAATATATGAAGAGATTTTCCGTTGACCGGAAAACGTTTTCTTTGATTGTCTATTTTCTGCCCACCCAAACATCGAAAATTCCAGAAAATGTTTTCCCGAAAATTATTTTCCGTGAAACGAAAGGACCTTTAGTCTTTCTTGGTTGATCACCGTATTATTGTATAAAAAAATTCGAGTGGGATCCTCATTAAACCATTGATCACTATAGTACATTTATTTAATAAAATAAAATAAAATTAGAAAATAATAATAAATAAGATGAGTATTATATTATCATTTTAAAGAAATGATAATTACTAAAGTAATAATATCATACAATTTTAGAATTTACTTGGGATTTAAGGCGTGTCAAATAATGAAGTAGAGTGTTATTACTTATCCAACGATCTACAAGAATTATTTGAACCACCTCATAAAATGTGGACTCCTCATCTAGTCTTTTCATTTCACGTGCATATATAGCTTTTTTCATTTTTTCAATTATCAAACCCCACATATCATAAACTAAGTGAAGACAAGACTTATCAATGTCACAAATTCTAAGCTTGTTATATATAGGAGCCGTGAAAATATACAATCAATCAAATCCCACCAAAAATCATCCAACACCTTTTCCTTGACAACCTTAGCTTTCCCTTGATTATCATCTTGATAGATATTTCATTTATCACAGATCAACATGTTTTAAAAATCACTTTTTATTAACTTAAATCTCTTCAACATTACAATTATCGAAGCAAAACGTGTATCCGCTATAGAAAGCAACTTCAATCTAACAAACTCATTATATATTGCTAATCTCATGGAATAGTTCATGATGAAATGCTTGATTTGTATAATTTCCTTAATAATATCTGAAATCCAACTATATTCTTCATAAATTATTTGATTGGTCTCCGTATTTTTTACAGCACAAATGTTCTTCAAAGTTAAATTAAAGGTATACACCACACAAGGTGTCCACATAATGGATATAAATTATTGTTCAAAGAATCATCTTGCACTCTTACAATTTGAAGCATTATCCGTAATTACTTGAACTACATTCTCATGCCCAATTTTATTGATAACTTCTTTCAACAAGTTAAAAATGAAATACATATTCTTTATTTATCCCGAACAATCAACCGATTTTATAAATATTGATTTTTTATCTAATACTGTCATAAAATTAATAAGCGGTCTTTTTTGTGAGTCGCTCCATCCATCATTCACAATACTTATACCATTCTCCTTCCACATACTTTTAATAAATATACACATCCTGTCAATATTTACCTTCTTTTTTTTTTTTTGCAACAAAGTGGTCCTTAACAAATTATATTTCGGTGATATATAACTCGCAATATTATAATTAGTGGCATAAGTGAAAGTGGATTATAGTAAGGGTAAATTCTAATTTGGAATTATATGTATCTGCATTTATTCATCATAATTTGGATGGTTGTTGTTTTTACATCATCTAAAAAGCAAAAGCAATATTTTCATCGATTTTTTTGGTTTACTCTTTTTACATGAACTAAATGGACAGCAAGGGGCATATCCTAAGGAAAATAAATTTTATCGATGAAGTAACTTAGTTTTATACATAAATATTCTTGTACTTGATTTCCTCATATAAAGAGTACAAAAAAGATTCCAACAAATGAGAAAGAAAAGATGACTTCATAAAGATTTCTAAGATGACTTATAAGGGCCTTTTGACTAATTCTTCTAGTCCAATTCTCAATTCTTCTAGTCCAATTCACAATTCTTAGGTAAGATTGAATTAGACTAGAAACCAATCATTCCAAATTATGGCAATGAAACAAGATGACAATAACGTGACATAGAACCGTCTGATGAACAAGGTGATTGTATAAGGGAAATCATCTTGAGCTTAACTCACAAAAATGATGAAGCTGTATGATTTATGCCGGGATAGATTTTCGAAGACAAACCACAATCAACATTTGCATCATAATCCTTCAAAATACATGGAATGAAATTAGTAAGTATCTCTAAAGTCCCAATCATAGCACAAATACATGTAGATATTGATATCATTATAAGTGAATGAACAATAGCACATACATTTTAAATCTAAATATACATAGCTTTTGTATCAACTTTGAGTGCTATTTGATCACCTTCATACATTCAACATTTCAATTCGATGCCAAAGCATAGATGGACAGAGACAAGAGGAACTAGAGGTAGTTGTAAAATGTAGTAGAAGAAATCTAAAGAGATAATGCAATATCATAAACTAGTAAGTAATAATCAATCTTCAAATAATCTATCATGATAATCTTAATATAACTAGCATTTTTCAAAAACCGAGATTGTGGCAATTTCTAGTCCGTCGAAGGTAGATTGAGTTCTCTAATCTAGCATTCTGTTTTTAAGGTGTCACATACAAAATTTAGAGAACTCCATCTTCTTACTTTAACATATGCCTCAAAAAGAGATTAAGACTATGCACTCCATGAATTTAACTCTCTTATGTATTCATGACAAGAATTGATCATCCCCCTTAGAAGCCTACATATCAATCTCTGTTTCAAAACAAATTCGAAAAGAAAATCGATGGACCCATTTTATAATCGACACAACTCATGTCGAAAATAACTCAAGAATACAAGTATTTCATCCATCTAAACAAAAAATGAACATAAACACAACGTGGTACACACCATGCAATTATAAGTAAGATATAGTATTAATATACACAAAATTATTTCAAAACTATTGACCGTCGATTTAAATTCAATGCATCAATTTCAAAACCACTGAAAGTAACCTAAAACTGAAATGAAAGCTAAAATGGACTTATTCTGAACCAAACCATACAAACATTCTAGAAAACTTGAAATGAGTAAAAGCTTGAAACAATCCCAAGTGGCATTTAAAAAATGAAGAACTTGACATGAACAACTGTTGAGGTGATCTAATTTACCTGGAACAAGTTTGAAGCAAAAATCCATTTGTTAATGCTTTTTCATTTTTCTATTATAAAATGAGTCCATCAATTTGGGTTACTGTTCACTTGTGCTCTCTACTAGGCGACCGAAGCACTGTAGTTCGGTTTCTGGTTTGCGAGCTGCCCCGATCGCTTCGGCCATCCGTTGGGCGTGATTTTTGGTGGGAAGCCTCGCCTCTCCCCCCCTCAAATCCTCACCAAAGCATTTTGCTGGGCATGGCTTAAATCGTGAGATCCCTTGGTTCGTTGCTAGGATTCTGGTGCGGAATTGGGGCCGTCTCTGTTCTGGAAGGGAGCGGATCGATCCAGCCATCCATTGGCCGCGTCCTTTGGGGGTAAGCTTCGCCTCCCTCCCTCTAAGATTTCTTTTGAAGCTTAGCTCCCGCCATGGCCCATATAGCTGGTTCTTGTTGATCGGATTAGGGTTCTGGTGCGGTTTCTGGGTTTTTGTAGTGGTAATATGGCTTCGACGAGTAAGGACCCTTTGGGTCGAGAGAAGGGCAAGTCTCAGGCTTCCAATGCCCGTAGTCGTAGCCGAGGGAGATATGCCTCTCGAGGCCGAGATGGGAGACGTCCTAATGTCCTGAATTGTGATAGATCCAAAGCTACTCAAGCCCGTTCATGAGCGAATGTTGCAGGCCTGTTTGCTGAAGGTTATGAGTTAGACTTTGCCCCACCTATTTCGGTTGGGAGGAAATCGGTTGTTCAGCTTTCTAATAATGCGAAATTCGCTGGAGACCCGAAATGGAATTGATGTGTCTGGTTGGTTATTATGTGGGGAAGAATGTACCATTTAAGATCACAGAGATGGCCTTAAAACAGGCGTGGGGATCGGATCTAGCGGAAGTCTTGGCCAATGATGATGGGTTCTATTTCTTCATTGTTTCGAATGCTGAATTCAGGAAGAAAATTCTGGACAAAGGCCATGTAACAGTAGCTAGAGTCCCTCTTGTGCTTAAGCAATGGCACCACACCATGGAGCTGAAGAAGGACCTCCAATCGTCGGTTCCGGTCTGGATTCGGCTTAAGAACATTCCGTTTGCCTACTGGTCGGCTCCGGGGATCAACGAAATAGCGAGTGCAGTAGGGAGGCCCCTGTACGTGGATCCCTTAACTGAGAAAATGAAACGCCTATCCTTTGCTAGAGTTTGCGTTGAGATATCGGCAAAATTGGAGAGATGCGAGGAAGTAGAAGTATGGGTGGATGACAAATCTTTCTCGGTTTCGGTTCTCTATGAATGGAGACCAAATTCGTGTGCCAAATGTTGTGCTTTTGGACATAACTGCTTAGCAAAAGAGGAGCTGAAGCAACCTCTGGCTACTGATGCTGTAAAGCCGTCTACTGCTAATGCAGATCCTCTTATCTCCTCTGCTTCAGAGGATGGCTGGAAACAGGTCACGAACATGAAGAAAAACCAGAATATAGGGCAGAAGGAGAAGGGCGAAGTAGCACCACCAATCTCGGCCTTAAAGGCTAAGGTAATAGAAGATCCATCTTCTCTATTTAGAAATAGATTTGAAGCAGAAATCGGAAGTTAAAATTTTTAACTTTTCTATTTTTAGAATAAAAGTGAGAAATGAAAACTCTTTTTATTGTTCACTTTCTTCACCGTTTGCCACCCACTCGCCGCTGGTAGAACGCCGAACCTGCCACCGACCGCCGGACATTGGCCACTCGATGCTCGTTGCCCCTACCTATCACTGGACTCTAGCCGTTGACCGCCGACCCTCCTAATAATAGAAATTTTAATTTGTTATCAAATGAATACATATTCCATAAACAAAAATTTGAATCGTTATGAAACGTGTTTCTTTGCTTAAAAACTAGTCCAGTGAATAGAAATCAATTTCTATTCTAGAAATTTTGTCATTTGCGCCCGTAAATGTGCTCGATGTTGGGATCATAGCTGCTCAATATGAATTGGTAAGAATCTAACATGTGCATGTTTAATAGACATTTCATTTTCATTAACACTATATTTGCTCTTGCCAATGGAGGAATGATAAGGATCGAGAATACATTATTTTAAAATTGCCACTTATTGAATCTTTCTATAAGATATGCCATGTTGACTACTATTTTTTATGCTACTATGCAAAAGAAGGTTATTTGGTAACTGGCCAAGCATTTATTAGAGAACCTTGATGGAAACATGATGTCTCTTATTTTTTGACCATTCAAGTAGGATGTCACTCATCTTATCATTTTTTCTTCACTATCACGCAACCTAACCCTCTCGCAGCTAGGGAGTTATTAGGTTTAGGGTATTACCAATTTCAAGCCAACGTCCATCTATTAATTCAAATTCTCCCAAGCTCATACCTTGCATGATATCATGCGTTTAAAATTTTAAATCAATTAAGCTTGCGAATATTATAATAAAGGAGTCGCCATTAGCTTTTTTTGGATAGGCTAGAAGCCTAGTAAGATACGGGAGAATATCTTGTTATTTACGTAACTAGAGATTCGAGACTTGTGGACTTGATTACATTAGCCTTAAGACTAACATCCTCTTGGTACCTAACTCGATCATGTTCTAATTAATGCTATAGCAACCTATCCAAAAGAAAATCTAAGGTTTGTCCTAATTATTTTAAAGTAGGAAAATAGCGCCCACAATATTGAAATGCACAATCATTTCTAATTGGAAAGGAAAGCATATAGGCATCCTAATATTGTCCCTAAAAAAGAGAACAAAACAATGCAAAACAAAAAACCCTATTGTAAAGTCTTAAAGGCTTATCCAATTTTTGGGTTTCAATTTCTAAGGGTTTCTAATTTTTTTTTCTGAACGTTTCTAATTTTTTAGAAATTTTTGAATTTTTAATTATTTTCTGAAAATTCTAACTTGTTAATATTTTTTATTATTTTCTAAAAATTTTAAAATTTTATATCATTTTCTGAATTTTTAATTTTTTAATTTTTAATATCTATTTTATTATTATCAATATTTTTCAATATTAACATATAGAAATTCGGGCTGAGTCAAGAGACCCGACCCAACTAAACCAACCCGAATCCTATTGGATCGGGTTGAACTACAAATATTAATCCTAAAAGCCCACTAAGAAATAAATAAATTAACCAAAGAATGCTTCCCTCATTTTTTAATTTTTCGGCCCAAACTCTAAAAAACCTTAATAAACAATCCCTACGCCCCTCTCTTCCTCAGCCCACCATGCAAGCCAGCCCACAGTCATTCCTTATTCTTTTCTTTTTTATTTTTCTCTTTTTCCTCTCTTTTGTTTTTTTTAATCTTTTCTACACCTCGGACTCTTATACTTGGGAACAAAGATGAGATGACTGGTCACGCGATGGTGAAATAGTTTTGGCCAGCGATCAACGACGCCTGTCATTGGCATCGCAAGGGAAGAGAATGAGCAATGGCAGACACGGAGGCATTGCGTGGCGTGCCTCACTGGCTTTTTTTCTCCGTTTAGATCATCCTCCTTTACCCAGGTCGTGATCGGTGTGTTCCTCTTCCTTTTTCCTTTGAACCTCTCTTTGGCCCCGCTCTTCCATGGCTAAAGTTCCCTTAGCCAACCTTCCTCTATTCTTTCTTTGATTCTCCTTCCGCAAACCCTCTGGCCAAGGCCCCTTCCTCTCTTTCGAGTAGCTCATTTGTCTATTGTTCCGCCTCAAGCTGAGTCTACTTCGACTCTTCTCTATCTGGTTCTCTTCCTAGTTGAAAATTCTGCAACTTCGAGATTTCTTCTTATGGTTTCATTTCTTTTGCCCGATTTTCTTTAGCAAAGCTTTTTCTTCACCTCCCACTCCTCTCTCTTCTCTTTGCTATGTGATTTCAGCGAGCAAAAACCACTCTCCAGCTCCCGCCCGTCTCCTTTGTCTAGAGAACTCTTCTACAATAGTTGAATGATCGCCTTTTTCTTCAACGAGCGTCCATGGTTGAACCTCTCTCCCCCTGAGTAGTGATCGCCCTTCTCTCTTTCCCCCATTTGAGCTTCCCTCACTCTCACTTCCTCCTCACCTACCTTTTTTGAATCTTTTTTGTTATGCTCTCTTTCCCCTCTCGCGCTACACCTAGGTTTTCACACGTCACATGCTGTTTCTTTCCTTCACAGGCGCTGCTTTTATGTGTCCTCCCTTTGGTTCGATCACCGTCATCATGCTTGATGGAGAGAACAGCAGCACGTGAAGGAAAGGGAGAAAAAGCTAGGGTCGGGCCTTTTTTTTTTCTTGGGCTTAAATTGTGAAGTCGAAAGAAGAGATGGAAAATTGGGCTTAAGAAGAACACGGAAAGTTGGGTCAAGGGAAAGGTGAGCCGAAAATTTAGCCAAGTCAGCTAGACACGATGGCTCGCTCGTTTTCATTATTTTCATCTTTTCATTTTTTTATTTCATTTTCATAACCATTTTTAATTAATTAATTAATTATTATATTTTTTATAATTTTTTTTATATTTTTTTCAAAATAAATGGATATTTAAAACATTAAAAAAAATTCACCTATCAATAGTTGCTCATCTTTGAAAGAAAGCTTGAAGCACGGTTTCTTTCAAAGATTAGATGACACTTCAAATTTTGCTTATAGGTAATGAAAATGTGAATTTACTCATTCACTTATTCACCTTTTTTTTTTTTTTTTTTTAAGTCACCCCATTGTGGTAATGGCTTTTGACCAAAGAAATGAGAGTCTCATCATGTAAAAATAGGTTTGATTGGATGGGAATCATCATGTAAAAATGGATTTTGACTAAAAATGAGGTCTCACCATGTCAAAAGAGGTTTCGACTGAATGGAAGTCTCACTATGTAAAAATAGGTAAAGTCTTATCGTGTAGTAATTGGTCTAAATTGGAAAGGGGATCTCATGGTGTAACAATGGGTATGGATGGGAAAGGACAAAGTCTTTCCATGTCATGACAAGTCAAGATGAAAATGGAATCTCACTGTGTAACAACAGATATTGAATGGAAAGAACTTAACATATACTAATGGGTCTAGACTGAAAAGGGGGTCTCACGGTGAGACTCTCCTTTCCGATCAAAAACCATAGTCATAATGGTGCGACCCAAAAGGGAAGGAATAAGTGAATGGTAATTTGGGGGGGGAAGTGAATAAGTGATGAGTAATTTTAGCTTCAACAAGCAGCCGCTATTCACCTAAAATTTATTTTAGGGTGCAAAATAACTTGTGGTTGCCATCGACCTATTGAGCGGAAAAAGCAATAGTTCCAATCCCTTCGAAGAGTTTTTAATCTTTACAAATTATTGTTGCTAGAGTACATTACTCCCTCCAGCATTGTCAATAACACGGCAATCTCTTCGGCAAGAGCAAGTTAATATGTATCGAGGTTTCTCTACACGGGATTTTAACAACCTTAATAAGATGGGAATTTCCCGTTTTTATGTTGTTGTTTATTTTTGGGTTAATACTTAAAAAAAAAACTTCAAACTATGTCCACTATAATACAAATACTCTTAATTTTTTACGTTACTAAAAATCCTAAACTTGCCAATTGCGACATGAATACCCAAAACTTTTTTTTTTGTGTCATAAAAAACTTAGAACTTAAATCAATGTGACAAATACACCACAAATAGATCTATAATAAAGGGTATATGTGGCATCAAAAATTTAGAGCAGTTGTGTCATAGTTGGTAAATTTAGGGTTTTTGGTGATACAAAATTTTTTGGGGGCACTTGTGTAGTTGTGAACATAAATTTAGGATTTTATAGGGTATTCACCTTTATTTTATTTTATTTTTTGGTCTTTTGGGACATTGTGACAGTTCATGTTGTTGCCAGTACATACCTTATCTAACTTTTTGAGCAAAAATAATTAAATGAACGGATAATAAAAGATTTGAAGGGATTGATGCTTTTCTTAAACAAAAATTTTCCTAACTTGTACCCTTCTACATTCAATTTTAAATACATAAACGAATATTAAAATCATGGCACTTTATCTTTCATTCTTCTCTCTCGCTTTTGTTGAAACAATATCATAATTTACTCCAATCATGTGCTTCTTCTTCTTCTTCTTTTCGATCGTAATTATTTTGCATCCTTCCTTTTTCTTCATACTAACCTTTATCAAAATTACTGGTCAAGAAAGGATTTCCAAATATGTTATTATTGTTGATATGACACTGAAGTTACATGCAATTCTGTGTGAGAGGAAAACATTAGTAAGAAAAACTATTAAGGATTAAAGATAGAGACATCGATATTTTAGGCTTTATTTATTTCAAAAATTATGAATTATTTGAAAAATATTTCCTTAAAAATGATTGCTTGTATTACTTTTAAGATGAATAAAATATTTTCATTATCCACAATTAAGATAAAATTATTTTGATAATGAATTTTTTTCATCAATTAATTATTTCAAGTGATGCAAAAAGATCATTTTTAGGAATGTATTTTGAAAATTATTTATTTTCGCTAAACAAACAAAATCTTAATATAAAATATATAACAGGACGAAAAATAAAGAGTAGTTGATTTAAAAAGTTGGACATGCTTTCTTAACATATCGAGCATTTTTCCAAGTCGGAAAAATAACAAAAGTCATCCTTAATTTTCCTTCAATCATACTTGGCATCTTTCACTTCAACATGCATGCCCTTCTAACTTTCATATATTTCCAAATCATATACTTTATATTATGATAATTCCAACAAAAACCCTACAATTCGCACATTCCATATTATATGGTCAACTCATAGCTCAAAATACGAGCTCTATTGAAGCCTTGTTTGTCTTTTTGGTTGGACTACTAACATCTTATTAACAAATAACAAGTATTCACAAGACACGATTTTGGACTCAAAGAAGAAAAGACACTATTTGGGTAATAATAATTTTCAAGAAAATAGAAGAATCGTACCATTTTAAAAAGTCATTTACTAGAAATAATGAATTTAAATTATAAAAGTAAGTGTGATAAGGTGCAAAATATTATTTTAAAGATTTTCCAATTCGAAATGGGAGAAAGGGGGGCAATTTGCCAAAAACAAGCATTTATTCCCAACGGGTAGTCCCTGTCCGCAGCCGCCAGAGGCCCAGAGCTGGCAGCGCGAAGTCAACGCACGCGAAGACCAGCAAAGAGACGGTCTTCCTCCCTCCCGCGACCCTCGGATCAACCATCCAACGGTTCCGATCGATCCTCGGCCCCTGGGGACTGAAAAACCCTAAGGGGCGAAGGACAGAGCTGTACGCACACGTGTCGACATCCCGGCAGCTGGCGGTGAACCGTACGCCCTGAGATCCGACGGCGGAGGAGTAAACCCTAACGAGCGAGGGGCATTTATAAACAGCCCCATTTCCCCCGTGACACCGATTCGTCTGCTTCGTGTCGCAGAGTGATCGTCAAACCCTTCGGAATCGAGGTAAGAGCCGATCTCCTTCGCTCTCTCTCTCTCTCTGTCGCCGCCGTTCGAATCTCCGGCAGCATCGCCATCGTTCTGCCGCATTTCGAATCCGGTTTCGTTCCTGCTGTCAGAGGAGGGAACCGTGCATTTCTATCGAATCGAGTGGCGCCGACAGTCTCGGTAGCTTCGGTGTTGCTGCGGTGTCGCTCGATCCGGTTCGCTCGAGTCGTGCGGGTTTTGATCATTTCCGTTTCCCTTCGGGGCGCGTGAATGCGTGAAGGATGTGTGGATTTTTGGTCGGACCGACTGATTTGATCCGACTAGTGTGGGAATCTTCGGCGTCTGCTTCGCCGATTCGTGTTTTGGCAATAGAAAGCACCTTTCCTTAGATCTAGCTGATTCCTCTGTTGTTCATTTTTTTTTTTCGCGAAATTCCAGTTGGAGTTGCTATGTGCTGAAATCGGTTGGAACATGAGATGGTAGAATCGATCTGACGATAGTGTTTGGAACGTATTCTGCACGGATTTGATTGATGAAATATGAAATGTGTTTTCCAGTGCAAATCATAAACCTGTTCTTTCGCATCTTTCATTTCGCCGGGAGTAGTTATGTGGGAGATTAGAACTCGACGCCTGGATTTGTCTGAGAATATTCAAAAATTATCGTAATGCCTGATTCTGTTAATTCAATAGAGTAAGTATTTCTACTGGTGATGGGAGATATAGTTGGCACGGTGTTCTCATTCTTCTCATGTCACTTGATGGTTGCCATGTGGTCAATTCGATTCACTGTTGCATAAGGGCTGTGTTTAAACTTCTTACAAAAAGACAATGTGAGGCTGTGAAATCAAATCTGCCTGCAATCCGTGTATCCAATTGTTACGATGACTTAAGAGGCCTTTGGATATGTTACCTTGAGCAAACTGTATATTGGTCAGATTTTGAGTCATTGTAAGCTTGTATTTCTGGTCATGCTGATTGCCACTCTGGAGTTTCCAGTGTTTTTTTCCTTTGGAATTTGTAATTCCTTCTTTATTGATGCTTTTGTCTCCTTCTTTTGTGCAGCAATACTAAAAGGCTATCATGGGTAAAGAGAAGGTTCACATCAACATCGTGGTAATTGGCCATGTCGACTCTGGCAAGTCAACTACAACTGGACACTTGATCTACAAGCTTGGAGGAATTGACAAGCGTGTGATTGAGAGGTTTGAGAAGGAAGCTGCTGAGATGAACAAGAGATCATTCAAATACGCTTGGGTGCTTGACAAGCTCAAGGCCGAGCGTGAGCGTGGTATCACCATCGATATTGCCCTGTGGAAGTTCGAGACCACCAAGTACTACTGTACTGTCATTGATGCTCCTGGACATCGTGACTTTATTAAGAACATGATTACGGGAACCTCCCAGGCTGACTGTGCTGTCCTCATCATTGATTCCACCACTGGTGGTTTTGAGGCTGGTATTTCCAAGGATGGCCAGACCCGTGAGCATGCTCTTCTCGCTTTCACTCTTGGTGTGAAGCAGATGATTTGCTGTTGCAACAAGGTACATTTTTTTTTATATGTTCTATATCTTATTTCCCTAGCCTTCGGCATTTGTGTAGATGTACTTATGTGATAAGAATTCCCTTTGACCAGATGGATGCCACCACACCCAAGTATTCCAAGTCCCGTTTTGATGAAATCGTGAAGGAAGTCTCTTCATACTTAAAGAAGGTTGGGTACAACCCTGACAAGATTCCCTTCGTCCCCATCTCTGGTTTTGAGGGTGACAACATGATTGAGAGGTCCACCAACCTTGACTGGTACAAGGGCCCCACCCTCCTTGAGGCTCTTGACCAGATCATGGAGCCAAAGAGGCCTACGGACAAGCCTCTCCGTCTCCCACTTCAGGATGTGTACAAGATTGGTGGTATTGGAACTGTCCCCGTTGGTCGTGTTGAGACTGGTGTCCTTAAGCCTGGTATGGTCGTCACTTTTGGTCCCTCTGGGTTGACTACTGAAGTTAAGTCAGTGGAGATGCACCATGAGGCTCTCCAGGAGGCCCTTCCGGGTGACAACGTTGGGTTTAACGTGAAGAATGTTGCTGTCAAGGATCTCAAGCGTGGCTACGTTGCATCCAACTCAAAGGATGATCCCGCCAAGGAAGCAGCCAGCTTCACCTCCCAAGTTATCATCATGAACCACCCTGGGCAAATTGGAAATGGTTATGCCCCTGTTCTTGACTGCCACACCTCCCACATTGCTGTCAAGTTTGCTGAGCTGTTGACCAAGATCGACAGGCGATCAGGTAAGGAGCTTGAGAAGGAGCCCAAGTTCTTGAAGAATGGTGATGCTGGGATGGTGAAGATGATTCCCTCCAAGCCCATGGTTGTTGAGACTTTCTCCGAGTATCCTCCTCTCGGTCGTTTTGCTGTGAGGGACATGCGCCAGACAGTTGCCGTCGGTGTCATCAAGAATGTCGAGAAGAAGGATCCTTCTGGTGCCAAGGTCACCAAATCAGCCGCCAAGAAGAAATGAGAGAAGCTTATATAGCATGAAGTTTTTTAGTGTCTGTGGAGAAACCTGGGTGAACCGTTTTTATCTGAACTCCTTTTCCTTTTAGTAGATGTTGTCTTTCTTGCTTTTGTTTTTGCTTTTGCGGCTGCCGACATTTAGTGTTTGCTACTATCTACAACTAATTCCCTTTGGAGGAGGTGGTTGAGAATGTAGCAAGAGCTTTGCTCGTTTTTGTTGTGTGTAGTTTGTTAAGTCGATACTGTTTGGTGATGCAGTAAAAACTTTGTTTCCTATTGCCATGGCTGCTTTCTTTTGTCTTTTTCTTTTTTAATCTCTGCCTCATTGATATGTCATCTGCATTTTAGCAAGGAAAGGTAGCGTGCGCAATCGTCATTGGTGTGCTCTGTACTCCCGGTTGTTTCTTTTTAAGCAAATTTAAGTGGAAGCATTTTAGCACTGTTGGGCGGAAGAAAAAAGTTGTGGGACAGAACCCTTGGGATCTTAAGGCATCGCCAAAGTAGAGGTGATCGGTTTGTAGCCTAAAATGAGATTTAAAAATGTGATTCCGGCTTCAAAAGATTTGAATCGAGAGCAGAACTCGAAAATGTGACTCCCGTTTCAAAAGACTGGAACGAGAGCAGAACTGGTGGCTATTTTCCTGATTTGCTTGAGAAACCTGTTTCTTATTATTAACGCATACTTGCTGCACCATGTCTCGACAAAAAACCTGTTATTTGGTCCAGTGATTATATTGTTTGATCTTGTTGCAAATCATGGTAGTTCATGATGGGTATAAAAGCATTTTAAAAGAGGTTTTGAAATCAGTTTAGAAACTCTAATTCATCGAGAACCAGACTGGTTGACTAGGTTCTAGATAGAATCGGTTTTCAGTCTTAGAACCGAGAACTGAACTAGCCCTGGAATCAGCTAGTCCTCCGTGCTGATTCGATCCAGATTCAGGATGGAAACAGACTCAGTTTTCCGCTCCTACCAAAGAGGGGTTCGGAAGATCCATCCCAAGTTTCGAGTCCGACCGGCCTGAGCCTGTGGTTTGGGCCAAGTTCGATTTTCCGCGGCCTCGCTTTGACTTCTAATTCATCCCTCGAGCCCTTGGTACACTGCACTTTGAGTGCCAGAAACTTCCCTGTAAACTATGATTTTATTTCTCCCTCAATAAAGTCACACTGCCGCCATCCCGAATAATCTAAGAGGGGGTCACTGGCACCCCTCGTTCTCTTCTTTACATTTTAAAAAAAGAGTTTGACCTTTAAATGCCTTTTTTGATTATTCATTAGGCATCACATCCCGAGTTTGGAGTGCCCGGCACGTATGCTTGAAGTCTTTTTCCCTCGAAAGCACTTGGGGAATTATTCAGCGCATATATATATAGATAATAATAAGGCCTTTTCTTCGCTCAGAAGCAAGGCATAAAAAAGCTGAGATTATAACACTTCTCACTTCTCTCTCTTTTTGAATGCTTAGCTTGTGATTAAGTTTCTCCTCCCCCCCGCCCATGCTCGTTCCATTGATGGTTCAAATTCAAATAAAGGAGAAGACTAGGTTAAGCTTACTTGACAAGATACCCATATAAGATATCCAAGTTTCATTTTTGACTTAGAATCAGCCCATCGTGTCCTTATGTTTTAAATGTATATCTTGGCTGTTTTCTTTTGGTGAAAGGATTCTCTAAAATGAAAAGGAACACATGGTCGACTCATATGATTTCTTCGACGTGGATATTCAATTTTATAAATTTGTGCAGGCAAACCCTTAAGGTTGATGGCTTTTTCTAGTCCCTTCCTCGCCAGAAAAGAATAGATTTTTCTAATGGAGTCTATAGAAGTCCCTGATGTCAACCAAAAAAAGCCGACTTGTCTATTGATACCGGCCTAAAACGTGACGTGGAAAAATCCGATGCTGCTACGGATCATTAGCTTTTGTCGATTAATTCCGGGAACGATAGTTCAAAATATAATGAAGCAAGTTTCGAATTCTTCTCATTTCATGGTGACCCTATATCCTTGTCAGACTTCTGGCCAGCATCCATCGACATGCCAACTTCAATTTTCTAGAACTGGAAAGGAGGGACTCATCGAAATCTTTCAAGAGTTTAATAACTTGATAGCAGAAATAACCTATTCAAATATCACATTAAAAATAAAATTTATGTTCAAAGATAAAGTGTGCATCTTTTCCTCTCTTGAAATTTTTGGTTATGTACTCTGCTCTACACTCAAATCTAACTTATTAGTAATTATTATCGTCAGCTTATTATTATTGTTATTATTATTATTGTCGTTATTTGATTTCAGTTTGGACTGGAAGTGATTCATATTTTATTTAGGCCCGAGCTGGAAATTATTTATTTAGCGCATATGAAGAATTACATATTTTCTGCCTTTTGTTTCAGCTGCTCATAGTTATGGTTTTTGCTGAAAGAGTTTTAAGTAATATTATAAGGTGGTCACATGGTATTCTTCAGTGCAAAACCAGGATAGTTACTCAAAATTTTCCTTGAATTTGGCCCTGTTATACAACAATCTTCAAACTTTTAAAATTGATGGATTATCCCCTGTGAACTGCCACCATTACACAACAGCCCGTAAACTTTAAAAATTTATAGACTCATCCAAGCATCAGTATATATAACTACTAATTTTTAGGTCTGTATAATCGTTTAAAGTTACTTGAGAATGGACGAACTCATTTTTCTAGACTAAACTAAACCGCTACCAAATTTTCTTAACTCCATTAACCATGCATCAATCTCTATACTCTTACTTGATTAACCATATATTAGAGATAATTTTGGCTAAGAAAAATTAAGTATCCATTTCAAGCAAGACCCAACGGTTATGCAACGAAAATCAATGTTCGAAAAGAGGGTGTTCCATAACTTTCGGACGTTAGGGAGCTGTTGCGCAGCGGCTCCAAAGTTCAAGCAAGTAATCTGCAATTTTAGCAATCTAGGGTTACTGTGCAACAGTACCAAAGTTCATGGGGGCTTTTGGAGCACTTCTCCCTCACTGTAAGGTTCTTAAGAATAAAGCAAATTATTATGTTTTCAATCCTAGATTTGATAAATGGTGACTGCTGGAATATTCTATTTTCTCGATGGTCATCTCATGATATAATATGCTACTCCATATCATAATTTAAAATCAAGTCCTACTCAATAGTTCTATGTGGGAATTCACTTTCTTGCTAGCGAGATTGTGTCCTGGGAATTTTTTTTTTTTGGGTACTATTTTGACTAATCCCATTTTTTATGTGACTATTCCAAGTCTAGCAAGGCGAACCCCCCAAAAAAAAAAGGTCTACTCCAATCAAACCAATTTTATATCATCTCATTCGTATCCATCTCCTCTTCCTTTTTCTAGTTAAATTCTACTAAATGGATTGCTTCAGCAATATTCATATAGGTTGTAGGATTTATCTTCACTTCTTTTTATAACATCATGACATTTTTGGAAGCGTCTTTACATTAAATACACATATTATATAATAGTTTGCTCAAATAAGTAATCCAAGTGTTGAGCATGGTCATATTCATCGCATTTTCATCGGATGATCTATTGAATGAAAATTTATGAGAACGAGAAGAAAATGGATAAATGATATTATATTTACCTATTCACTTCATTTGCCCACTCTTTTTTTTTTTTTTCAAAAGAAACGAACCTAGTCTTAGAAATTTGCAAGATATTTCATTATTTCAAGATGTACCCACTTAAGATCTTATTTTTTGGGAAAATCTTTTCTACAAAAAGAGTGCGATCCGTGTTATATGTCTATTGTTTTGCGAGGGAGCCGTGTGTACTTTTATTTTTTGGGTCATAGAAGATGTGTGTACTTTAGATGATCATAAGGGCATGTGATGGAGACGACAGAAATGAATAAGCAAGTTGCAAAACGTACGAAAGTGATGAAGATGAGGAGGCTCTTGGCAAAGCACGTGAGGAGGCGTCGCGCAGCTTAACCTTTCTGTTTTCCCTTCCTCTTGTACTGTGCAATAAGGGAATCCTTGCTCCTGTCCTGTCCTGTCCTGTCCTCTCGGGTGGGCCAAAAGTTAAAAATTGTAATTAATTGAAGGACTCGAGAGGGGAAGAGGTGGAAAAATTAATAAAGCGTCAGGGACAACATGTGATGTAATCAATGCGACCACCCAGGACATGCCTTTTCCTTGAACTCTTATCTTTTTTTCTGGCCAGACCATAATGAAAATGTTCAGTTCGTCCAAAGGGGCAAACTGCTTTTTTGTCAACGCACTTTCTTGGTTTGCGGACGTAGTCAAATGAAAGAAATCTCGTCACCTTTCTTTGATTTGTTCGATTGGCAAGGGCTTTAAAATTTACTTTACTTGAAGTTAACGTCGTATATAATCGAGGCGGATGACTTGTCCTATTTTGAAAAGGGGATTTCGTTAACGGGAATTTGATGAACTTAAGTTAAGCAATTAAATGAGTAATGTTTATGATTTTTTTATGTGATGCTTTGATCATGCTGCGTGCGTAGTCGGTTACTCATTTAATAAAAACCCTTTTGAATAAATCTAAAAGGAAAGTTGTGCAAAGGGGTCGGTATCCCTTGTAGTTAGGGTCTTTTATTGCGGAGGGTTGAATAATGAATTCACGTGACTGGTGGTGACTAGTCTTTTGTTTTTTGTTTTTTTAATTTATAGGCGGTGAGCATGGTGGTCGGATCAAGAGTTGTACTTTCGATGTTCAACTACTCTCTTTGGGTATCATTTATTTATACTTTTCGTTTTACGTTATCAAAAGTCTCAACCCTTTTAACGCTACTTAGTGCTTTGAACTATAGTTAAACAATAAGAGATAAAGGGGAGTTTGGGAAAATAAACAGGGAAAATCACTTTTAGTCCCGTAAATTTTTTTGGTTGTTGCAATTTGTCCCCCTATAGTCTAAGTTTGGCATAGACCCAGCTACTGTTTTCCAATTGTCGATTTCAGTGTCCTCCTCGGTGTTGACTTCGGCGACAGTATCACCTAAAATTCAATGAATTAATGCATGTGACTCAGCACCAGTGAAAACTTGAGGTCAAGATCGTCATTCCATGGCGAGAACTATAATTTGTCTTCTAGACTTGTTTCATAGTTACAAATAGTCCCGATGTTTAAAACTTTTTTTTTTTCAGTATTCTCCCTTGGTCATTTGAAATTCGTTGGAATTTTTCCCTTTCAGTCATTGCAAAATCAAACGAATTTAATTATAGCTAAAAACCAAAAGAAAACTTGAAAGGTAAATGATTGTGCATTTGGACTTTCTTAGGTTGTGCCCAACGAAAAATGATTGACCCTCCCTCACTGCAAGGATACCTGAATCTTTGATGATTGATACTACCAGGGAGTCATCGACTACCTTGAATAAGGTAGCAATATTGTCGGATTAGTAAAAAAAAAAAGTCTCAGATATATTATATTGTCATTAATTTATTCTTAAAAAATTATACCAATTGAGTTATAAATCTTTTTTATATTTTACCAATCAAGTCAATCCGGCTAATTTTAGCCGAAACCACTTATATGAATATCATGTGTTTCATGTGGTACAATTGATGTTGATAAGTATATTTTAAATATTTTTTTTGAATTTTTTATGTTTTTCTTTTTTGTTTTCATTCTTTATTAGTTTTGGATTAAGGGTTGGTAAAGGTCGCTAAACAACCCTTGTTGGCCACTGACAAGGGTCAGTAAGGGTGTGGTGGCCCTCGCCTATTGCCCTTGCAGGCCAAAGAGAGGGCACACAATCCCTTGCCCATATCTAGCACGGATCGTGACGCCTTCTCAAGATTTGGGCCAAGCAAGGTTGCTATGGCCCTTGTTGTCCTCAGGCAAGTTTGCGGTGACCAAATCGGGTGAGGATGCGGCGGCCTTGCTCAATATGGTGCGAGTGTCTTGGCCTTTGCCCATGGCTGGAGGAGGGTTAGTTGGCAACTCTAGTTGGTTCTCAGTAAATATATATATATGTATATATAAAGAAAAACAAAATTTTATAAAAATAAAAATAAAAAATTAAAATACTATTAGAAATATCAACTTTAATGCCAATCATACTATATAGAATGATCAGTATTTACGTCAATAAGTTTTGGTCAAAACTAGACACATATGGAGTTGATTAGTAAATTATAAAAAAAAAAAATTTATGACTCAATGGGTAGGATTAAACTTGGGATTTAATTGGAATAAATACAATAAGTTTAGAATTTTTTTGGGTAGTTTCTCACAATTTTGTTGGTCTCCACCGGCCATCACCCCCCACGCCTTTTCCCCACTCTCATTTAGACATTATATTATGCTTTTGAATTGATTTAAATAACCTTAACGTCATTTCCTTTTAAATCCAATAAAAATATTATATATATATATATATATATATATAATTAAAATATATACAGTAACAGGGAGGTGAGTTGGGCTTCGAATATGATAGAATAAGGGTCTATTCGAAAATAATCTGCATAATGTATGATATCTGGAATATATATTTAATTTTTCCTTAAAATTTGTTGGATATTTTGTCCCTATCAGGTGAGCACCACCTGGTCATGTGAGAGCACGTCACCGATAATCCAGCAACATTTAGCCGGAGTCAACCACAAAGGTGCATTGGAATTGAGTGGAAAACATCAGGGGATGAATGCCAAAATTGAGATGATGTAGGGTTTTTATTTGAATCTAATGTCAATTTCTTACCATGTTCTTTCCGATTTAAGAATAGAGTTGGTTACACAATGTTTCTTTTATTTTCTCTCGTAACTTTTATTAAAAATTTAATTTCATTAAACACATGTTCCAAAATATGTTAATGCCTGATGCTGAAAGATTCTACAAGTGACGTGAATTAAATTTGAATTTATAACCTCTGGGTTCTTATTAATGCTATAACTGTATTGGCAATTTGGCACGTGAGACGTGACAATCGCGGAACCATTAACTTAGTAGAAACCCTTCGTTCGAGACTTGACACCCCACTGCCAAATGGCAGAAACTCAAGGTATGGTGTACGGTCCTCAACACGAAAATTCTTGTTCATATAAATATGTGTGTGTCTAAAAATTTCTAAATGATCTCGATCTTGCTTTCCGCCGCTTGGGTTGTCCTCAACTTCTTTTCTATTCACTATTCAGAGTACGGGCCGAGGCTGTGTTGGGTTCTCACAGGTATTTAGCAAAATGCTGAGGCGCTTGGCAACAAAAATGCAAACCCTTTTGAGGCAAAATTAGCTTTTTTAAAGATCTTTTGGCTAATGTAAATCCTACGTAGCATTGGTATTTGGCATTTTCGAAATGATACTTTTACAATCAATGATTTTTTTCTTCCAAATTTGCCCTTAATAAATTATCTAAATTCTAGCTTCATCCTAATCTTCATTTTTCAATGTTGATCTGATTGTTATCGCTGGTGAGTTTTGATTTGCCATCGATAGGCATCGCTTGAGGTCTATGACCCTCAATGTCACCTCACTTCTTCTAATTGAGGTCTCATGACCCTTACCAAGGCTGTCGAGGTCTCTTGAGGTCACTATCACTAATTGCTTCACAATCGAGTTTTTTTTTTTTTTTTGGTCTCTATCTCTCTCTCTCTCTCTCAAAATTGGTTTACAAAACCCTAGTCCAAAGCAAATAGTGTTTACCCACATGCTATATGCATTTTATCAAAGTCCTTTAGTTTAAAAATCTTTGCGTATTTCCCGAAAACTCTCTCAAGCACGCCTCAAGTCTATTCATCCACTTTTGGGGAGAAAAACAAATTAGCCCTATGAGAAAAATTAAAAGCTTAAATTACATTTGGTGAACCTTAGCAATGACCCATATGCTTTTCTTTAAAATTCTCTCTAATAAGAAAGCATCTCTAGTCGTAACTTAAAGTTGGTCATTAATATATAACTTCTTTTTTTCTTTTCTTTTTTCTCCTTTTACTTTCGGTTATCATTATCACTTTAATGAACATTTAAATTCAATAGTAAAAAGAAATCGATAGCGATTCTAGCTACTACGCAACAAATTCTTTCTTCTGATTCAGTCTAAAACCCCCACCAGCACGCATTCAACGCCAATTATTCCTCCACCAGAAGACATAACCGCCGATAACTGTTATTTCTATTTTAGATAAGAAGAGGAAAGAAAGAAAGAAAGAAAGAAAGAGAGAGAGAGGAGAAAAACACAGACAGCGCGATCTCCACCGTCATTCGTTGCTGTGGATCGTTGCTGCCGGGGGTTTCTGTTGGCTGACCGGGTGGGGCCCCACTTGCGGGCTAATCCACTTTCCCTCTCTCTCTCTCTCTCTCTCTCTAGAAGGAAAAAGTGGACCCCACATAGAGGGAGAGGGAGAGGGAAAAATATTGAGAGAGAATAGTAACAGCTGTAGTTGCTGTTCCATTTCAGTTTTTCTTTCCGTCGTTTGGCTTGAAGGTTTCTTTCTTCCGGGCAAGATCTGGTCTCTCTCTCTCTCTCTCCCTCTCCCTCTCCGCTATTCGAAGGAATCCGCTCGTTGCACTCTTCTCCTCGTTCGGCGGTTTTCTTGAGGCAGACGTCTCCTCTCTTTTGCTGAGATCTGAAGAATTCTTCCCATGCATTGAGGTGAAAAGAAGTCATTCTCATTCTCTCTCGTTTGGCACTTGTGCAGGGTCAATCGTTATCCTCCTGACTCTTCCGTTTGTTCGTTTCTTGGATTTTGGCTTTTGTGTTTGTCAAGTTTTTTGTCCCTTGTGGAGTTGTGAATCTCTCGAAGGCGTACTTATAATTGGCGGCTCTGAAAGTTCTTCTGGGGCCGGGTTCGTTCCTCTGGATTTTGTCCTCTCTTTGAAAATTTCCCAATTTCGACATCTGGGTCTCGAGCGTTGGCTTGAAATGGTGAATAATTTCGTGAAAGTTATTGCCTTTCCTTGTAATCTTTGATAAGTATTATCTACATAATGACGAGTTGAAAGTTTTTGTAGTTTTATCAGAGATCTGCCACTTAAATTCTTTGCCATGGATAGAAATGCTGTGTCTGTCAGTTGTCTTAATGTATTCATGATTATATGCGTTACTTATTGAGGGTTTTAGAAATTTTTTTCCTTGTATAGGTGAATGAATAGGAGGAAATGGGGAGGAAAGGGAATTGGTTCTCTGCAGTGAAGAAAGCATTGAGTCCTGATTCCAGAGAGAAGAAAAAGCAGGTACATAATTTGTGTTTGAACTTAAATTTGTTAAACTTTGCATTATGTTTTGGTCACATGAATTGGTTCTCTCCCTATTTTTCAGAAATCTCAAAAATCGAAGAAAAAATGGTTTGGCAAAAGCAGCAATCTGGATCCGGTTTCTACAGCCGAGGAAACTGTATTGGCTATCCCTGCGCCGCTGCCGCCTCCTCCGGCGGAGGATGTGAAGTTGAAGCCAGTTGAGGATGAGCAGAGCAAGCATGCCTACTCAGTGGCCCTTGCGACTGCCGTTGCGGCAGAAGCAGCGGTTGCGGCTGCTCAGGCTGCTGCTGAGGTGGTTCGGCTCACAACCAGTTCACGCTACTTAGGCAAATCAAAAGAGGAAATTGCAGCTATCAAGATTCAAACTGCATTCCGAGGATACTTGGTAAGTAATCATATAGGAACAATATCCTGTGTAACAGGCTAAGGATGAACTTCTTGCCCTTTTATGACCACAGGATGAGCTTGTTGCTGAATCGTCCTCTTGTATGTCTTAAAAAAAAAAAAAAAATCCTTTTATAAGTTATCTGCATTGGTTATTCAGCTTCTTCACGGAGTATAAACATGCGAAATCCATTTCCAAAATAGCCTTGACGGGTCTCCACATACAACAGTTACTTTATCTAGGAAAGCTACGAGCATATGCTGTCTTTACAGTTTCTACGGATTAGCATCTAGCGGATTGTGTGAAAATTTTTTCCTTGTGCTTTCAGGCGAGGAGGGCATTGCGAGCTTTGCGGGGACTTGTTAGGTTGAAGACACTAATTCAAGGGCAATCTGTCAAGAGACAAGCAAACACAACATTGCGGTGCATGCAGACTCTTGCCCGGGTGCAGTCTCAGATTCGTGCGAGAAGGATTAGAATGTCAGAAGAGAATCAGGCCTTACAGCGGCAACTTCAACAAAAATGTGAGAAAGAGCTTGAGAAATTGGGAGTAAGTGCCTTTAACAATTTGGTAATGCTTTATAGTTTCGATCTAACGTCAGTGCTTGCAGGACCGTGCTGATTTATGTTTGCATAATTTTTTCTCCTGTTTTCCAATTCATTCCAGCTTCCAGTGTATGAGAAGTTTTAGCTTGGCATTCCTTTTTCAAAATTTTATTGGGCCAATCCATTCCTTTCCTAATTAAGTAATCCTTTTCATTGCTGATTGGCGTTCAGCCAAACGATTTAGTGCCAATAGCAAATGGAAATGCATGTTGTATCTCTGGAGCCATTTTGCATCTATTCCCGTGTTCAGCTCTTTATTTTTTTCCCCTTGCCCTGTTTTGACTTAAATATCAAACTCCTTGTAACAGTTGGGAGATGAATGGAATGCTAGCATGCAATCGAAGGAGCAAATTGAAGCAAACTTACTGAGCAAGCAGGAAGCTGCCATGAGAAGGGAGAGAGCATTGGCTTATGCGTTCTCCCATCAGGTACTTCCATTACCTCATTACATGTATCGTGGATGATTGAGTGCAAGAATTTTAGACATCTCATTAGAGAGTGCTGGAGTTTTACCACGAGATGATGATGTGTCCATCTGTCTTCACCTCATTAATAATATCCTATAAATAGCATGACAATTTGGTTTAAAAGGTTACACTTGATTAAGGTGATGCTTTCTTCTTGCACTTATGGCTTTTTTTTTAAACCATCGACTTGTCTGTTTCAGCACACAAATATGGTGGGTTGCCCCATTGGCCATCCCTGCTGATAATATAATATGTTTGGTTGTCTGTTTGGAAGTCTCGTCTGTATTTAGATCAGAAGTTGTTGCCAGGCTTTTAAACTGGTATCATATGGTCTGGCTTGTGGAGAGACAAGCATGAGCATTTCTATGTCGTCTTGTTTTGGCCAGTAGGCACATCATTGGTTGTCCACTATAGAAAGGTATAAAAGTTGCCTCCAATCCTTGGATGATGTAGCTAATTCATTTTAGAATATCCCCCAAGATTACCAATAAAAAAGTTCTTATGTTGAGTCATTTTTTCCATCTTTAAAATCATACTTGATGACTATGAGGAATTCATTGTTGACCAGAAACTTGTGGTGATGTTAGTTCTATCAGTGTCATGTTTAAGGATTTTCTCTGCAGATTATTCCTTTTGCATGTAACCTGGAAACATATTGTGTTGCTTGTCATGGAGTACTAATATTTTCCGGTGCAAAGATCATGCCCTTTTTATTTTTTTTGGAGAGTCTGCTCTGTATCTCATTCTATGCTTGTTCTCCAAAGTAACAGCAATGTCAGTATGAAACAAATTATTCTTCTATGTTTGTCAATTGCTTCAAGTATTGCAACATTTTGAACAGATGATCTATTTTTAGTTTTACCACATTTCGAGATTAATGTTGATTACAGCCTTAAAACGTACAAAGCTCATACTTTGATGTTGTTTTTTCCCACAGCAAACATGGAGGAGCAATCCCAAGTCCACTAACCCGACCTTCATGGACCCACACAACCCTCACTGGGGTTGGAGTTGGTTAGAGCGGTGGATGGCAGCCAGGCCATGGGAGACTCGAAGCACTGTGGAGTACAGTGATCAAGGTTCTGTGAGAAGCACAACAAGCTACGCCCTGTCCCTAGGAGAAATCAGCCGAGCTTATTCCCGACGCAACCTTGACAACAACAACAAGCCTTCCCCCACGGCCCATCGGCCGGGCCGAGCCCCATCTCGTCATTCTCCATCTACTCCTCCTTCAAAAGCCCCATCAGTATCATCAGTCACCAGCAAAACGAAACCTGCCAGCCCAAAGGGCAGTGGTTGGGGCGGTCCTGCTGGGGATGATGACTCGAGAAGCATGTTCAGTGCGCAGTCCGAGCAGTACAGGAGGCACAGCATTGCTGGCTCGTCTGTGAGAGATGACGAAAGCCTTGCCAGCACTACATCAGTCCCGAGTTACATGGCCCCTACGCAGTCTGCAAAGGCTAAATCCCGGATGCCAAGCCCGTTGGGGCTAGACAAGAGCGGGACTCCAGAGAAGGGATCGGTGGGGTCCGCAAAGAAGCGTCTGTCGTTCCCTTCTTCCCCTGCAGGTCCTAGGAGGCATTCGGGACCTCCTAGAGTAGAGAGCGGTGCCATTAAAGAGCTTGGGGCTTAATCAGAGGAAAAAGTTAAAATTTGAGGGAGCAGGTAGGCGGGAGGCGCCATTAGGAAGCGGTGTGATCTTGTGGAAGTGCAAATGGAGAAGGCTGAAGACGAGATGGACAGGAGTTTCAACGCCAACCACCTTTTCTTCAGCAACGATTCCACTGAAGTTTGTAGAGGGAAAGAGTGAATAAAACTGGGTCATTGTTTCAAGTGTTTGTCTCTTTGCAAATTTGTGCAGCCGGGGCTTCTCATTAATTGCTTCTGTTGAATAACTAGTTCACTTTGTCCTGAGATTGGTCGGTGTGATATTTGTAGGCGTTAACAAATGATGTGTGTGCTTGTAGTTTGCTGTGGATGGCTTTTCTAATCCAATGTTTCTTTTTATTTTTTATTTTTAATGGATTCTCATTCAGTTTGGAAAATCAGCAAGCTTTGGTACTGGCTGTGTGTCGTTGTCTCCGTCTCCGTCTCTCCCTCCTTTTGTGCACTTTGACAGGTCCATGTCATAGTTCAATACCAACTGTCAGTGACCTATAGAAATAAGAGAAGTCCCCCTTAAGCAAGCCTGTTTTCTGTTGCCATTGAAAGTGGGAGTGATGTAACTCCTGTCAAACTGGCTCATTGCTGGATGATGGAGAGTTCTCCACCTGAATGGCTCACTTCATAGAAAAATGCGTGTTGGATGAGGGGAATATCAAAGGCGTAGGCATCACGGAATGATTGTCTGCATTACACGAAGCGTCCCTCTCTTGGCTGTCTTTCGCATTTTCGATGCTGTTAAATCTCATGGGGCACTTAACTAGAGTTTGAATCATGTCTGAATGATTCCCATTTAGAATCGATTCATTCTGACCACCAAGCAAGGTAAGCTCAGCTATCAGTGTGATTGCTCGTCGCTGAAAAAAGGCAAATGTTCAGTCCTGAAGAGCGGGACGAATTTCGCGAGAACGACTTAGATTCGAACTTCAAGTAATGCATTTCCATACTAATTTTCAGGAAGACGTTTGTCACTCCTCACCAATAAGAAAAGAACGGTCTCTCCCGCTCTCTAAACTCATGTCTGTCCCTTTGCGGTGGGAAACGATTTGGTTTTCTTGGTATCAAACTTAGGGTCGATTCTCAGTGGATCACAGAGGGTCATGGGCTGAATTAGCAATCATGATCTTATGCCATTTTCATTTCTTGGCCCTTTCAAGGATTCGAAAATAAAAAGTAAATTAGGTTGCGTGTTCTATGGACAATAACCCGGAAGATAAGGGAGCCCACTTTAGGCACTTGAATCCAAGGCTGCATACCCCCAGTAAAATTATAAGGTCAAATAAGCCACGAATCGAACTCGTTTAGTGTGCATCGCGCGTCAAATGGTCAGTGTTGACTCTCGGTAATTTCCGTCGGATCTTGAATGAAAGTTTGACGGAAATTCTTGAATTTTGGCCGATAGATACTATTAAGGACGATAAACATTGATAAAGTGGTGTACATGGATCAAAACGGACACTTCCTAAAGGGATCCAAATTGTCGTTTTCTCTCTTTTGATTTTTGTCGCTCATCATCGCTCATCTTTATCCACCCTTTACATCATCATAGACAAAAGACCCAATAAAGTGATATAAGGAATTATCATGTGCATAATCAAGTTAAATGTGCTGCCAATTGATAAGAGTCTATACTATTGGAGATCGACATCGGGTGTATTTTGTATCTCAATGAATCCTCATCGTATGGAGACAAGTAACGATAGGAAACACGCACAGTTAATGAGGCCAGATAATGATTGAAATATATGAGATATAGGAATGGGAACTACTAATAGGAGTAGCCTTAAAGGTATATAAAGTAGTTTCAAAATAATTAACATAGTAACGAAATTGCTGGAAAATAAAGGCGATGTGAATAATATAAGTGTTTTTAAAATAAGCGTCCCATATTTAATCACCGGAAAAAATGTCACACATTTCGTTATAATTCAAAACCAATCTTGTCATCTCCATCATTATGCAAATAGTACATGCACGAGATAGGGTGTGAAAAATCAAACAAAAAAGCTCTATTTGTTTCGCGAAAAATAAATGATTTGGAAAATATTTCCTTAAAAATGATCGCTCGAAATAATTAGTTATATAAAATATTTTCATTATCACCAATAATTTATGTTTGACATTTTTATGCATGATGAAAATATTTATTATTCATTTGTTTCGTTAAGCAATACAAGCGGTTATTTTGAAGAAAATATTTTTTAAATCATTCATTTTTCGCGACACACACAAAGCTTGAATATGGCTTTTAATCTCAAGAAAGTTGGTTGTGCTGCTAATTTCTCTTAAACATTAATTTACGATGCTATCATAGAAAATTAGAAAAGGTGACATCATCCTTAGGAAACTTCCATGCAAGAACCCATGGTGGATGGTGCTATTATAAGGCAGCATTCTGACTTTTCACAAGTTGACACTATTTGAAAATTTCTCTTCCCATTGTTTCAAATTTTGCGGCCGTGTCTATTAACTGTCAATAGAATTAGAAACCCACTAGCCGCAACAATAAACTAAAGCATCTTAATTGTGTGGAAATTGCTTTTGGATTAGATTATTTAGCATTGAGTTGTTATTATAACATAACCTAACAACCACAAGGAAAACTGCAAGGGAAGTTGTAAGAAAGCCACTCCTCTTGTAACTTTGGATTCTCTTTTCGCACGGAATCTAACCGAAAATTACTGCTCGTCTTATGAACACACTATTAACCTAACTCATTAGGTAAAACATGAAGTTGTTATTAAAAGTTTCTGGTCTTGTAATTGCAAAACATGTGTCACCTGGAACACATATTAGAACGCTTCATCTAAAATGGTCACATCATAATACGTTCAAATACAGTCACAGTTGATGGAAAAGAACTTCTTAAGCGAGTTAACTACACCCTTTGATAAATTTTAGCAAATCACCAAGATTTGACGCGCTTGAGATTATGAAATCGCAAGTAACAATAAAGTCCAAATGTTGATATTCCAACAAATGGATGAATTAACAAAAAAACTCATCTTTGCTGAATAAATTGGACGATTATGCCGTATGAAAGTGGTCTTCTACAGAGGGAAAGCCTCTTACAAGAAAGTAGAGAGGAAACATCTACAGAGATTCTTATCTCACACCAGTCCAATGGCTCGGCCAGTATCCAATGGTCGAAGAAGCATCGGATGAGTTGGAGTTCTTGCCATCTTGGGAATTAATGGACCAAGATATGCTTTCATTAGTTGTGCTGCGCGATACCAATCCACTTTAGTAGATCACGCAGACTGGGAAAACTCCACGATATTCTGGAGTGGATGACTAAAACGGGTGCTTCGCTTCGGGACGAGTTTCAATTGACTGCCCTTACTTTGCATAATTTAGGCTCCACTTGTTCAGCAGAAAATGAATGACCTAGAAAATATTTTCTTAAAAATGATCGTTTGTATTACTTATAAAAATGAATAAATATAAGATATTTTTATTATCTATGTAAATATTTAGACACAGATTGTTATTGATAATGAAAATATTTTTCATTGATTAATTGTTACAAGAGATATAAGTAATTAGTTTTGAAAAAATATTTTTCAAATCACTCATTTTCTGTTAAATAAATTGAGAAGTGATGATTTGTGATGTAATTATTGTGCAGAATTCCACTCTAAGTTGTATAGTATATATAGACTATATGAGATTAGTGGTACACAAATCTAATCAACAGGGAATGCCACTAGATGTTGTATACAAATCTGATCATGAGAGTCAAGGCCAGCTCCTCACCTCCGATACTTTATTAACTAATGTAATGATGATGCACTCGGTGATGGCAACATTTTTTGTCCCCAAAAGATGGAAAAACAAATCTTTCAGGCAAAGGTTTTCAATTACTCAATTAACTTTGACCAATAAAACTGTGCCAAAAAGCATCTTCCAGTTTGACATTTCCTAATCTGATGCAATCGAGCTATTAGTCAACGACACGAGACAGAAATTATAAGACCACTAGATAAAACTTGCAACTTCCCCACCTATTTTATTCCTGTGAAGTCGAGAAAAGTTAGGTTTCTGCAAATTATAAATCAAGGCACGTTGGACTAATGTCCCTGTCTTCTCACTGCTGTTCTGCATCAAATTCATAGATCTAGATAACGAAAGGTTCAACGAAAGCATGCAATGCTGGAAAAAAAATCCTCAAGGTTCAATTTTTCTGTTATATTTTCATTTATCTTTCTAGGAGGTTTCCAATTTATTTTTCATTCTGCCCTTAAATTCTTCGATTAGGTGTAGAGTTTTTCAAACTCGGTCGATGTTTGCATGAAATAATGCACGTTCTGTACCGCCAATGACAGAGAAATGCACTAGTAAATTGATGGATATAGACATGATCACTAGAAAACAGATGTGCATGGAGCTCGCGGTCATAAGTGTAGGTGGGAGTTTGACTCTTGTTTTAGTTGACCCTCTTATGGAGAATTCTCTCGCCCTTGTTTCAAAAATTGGGGGAAGAACTTTTGATCTGAACAGAACCCAGGCATCCAATGGTCTCCTTGATAAAGATGTGGTCATGAGAATGTTGTTAGGTGCCGTGATTAAACTAATCATCTGCTAATTATAAGGTCACTATCAATTAACCGATGATTCGAATGAAAAAAGTAATATTCAATGCAACCTTAAATTGCATGGCAGCTTGATCGTTGAAGATATCTCAATGCCTGATTAGCTTCTAATCTTATTTTGTCTTTGTCGTTGATTAGCTTCTTATTCGGTTCCTGTTTAATTAGACTTCTAGACACACACACACACACACACATATATGTCGCGACCCACGTCTCGCATCATTTTTATTTTTTTAATTTTTGGGAGGTGAAATGCTTTACTCGTTTCATTCGATAAAGAGCTTTCTAAAAGCACTTCTAGAGAACCGTTAGACCCAGTTTTAAAAACGGTGAATGCAGCTCGAAAACAAATGCTGCCGAGCGTTTGTAAGACGATCTATGTTAGTAGATGAAAAATTCAAAGGACAAAAACTTTAGGGTTTTGTGGTAAATAAAAACTCAAGCACCAAAATTCAAAGCTGGTTCTGTTTTAGTATTTTGCCTAAACTCAATCCAATTTTTTTCTATGATTTTACTCAAAACTTGTACCAAATACATGTTGGTATATAACATGAAGTTCTTATGGGTGCGAATGGTAACGTTTCTGTTTTTTTTTGTTTTGAACGAAACAAAAAAAAAGTGTTTGTTCTGGGAACAATTTTTGAACAAAAGAACGCGTTTGGTAACGTTTGTTCCGGGAATAAAAAATGAATAGAAACACGTTTGGTAAATTTTATTCTTTTTTTATTTCTTTTAATTTTTTAAACATTTTTATTTTTATTTTTTATTTTTTCCTTTCTTTTTTGGCCGGTCCCCGGCCTCCGGGCGACTCGGCCGGCCGAGGCCGGGCAGCCTCGCCTTGGTTGGGCGAGCTCGGGCTCGCCCGGATCTGGCGAGGCCGAGCGTCGTCGGCCGCCAAGGCGAGGCTCGGCGTCGCCGGCACGGGCGAGGCCGACCCTCGCCTTGGCTGGGCGAGCTCGGGCTTGCCCAGATCTGGCAAGGCTGAGCCTCGCCATGGTTGGGCGAGCTCGAGCTGGCCCAGATCCGACGAGGCCGAGCCTCGCCGGCGGCCGGCAACGCTCGGCCTCGCCCGCGTCGGTGACGCTCCGGCGAGGTCGCCGACCCTCGAGGGCGTCGCCGGCCCTCGACAGCCGGTCGCTGGCCATGGCCGAGGCCGGTGACCAGCCAAAGAAAAAAGAAGAAAAGAAGAAGAAGAAAAGAAAAAAAGAGAGAAGAGAAGCATTTTTGTTCCTTTCGGGCGTCAAGAAGTGTTTCTCAAGGCCGGAAACAAGAATTTGTTTATTTTTTTTGTTCCTATTTTGTTCCGAAAAACAAAAAAACAAAAAAAGAATAGAAACGCAACCAAACGCGTTTCTGTTCTTTTTTTGTTCCCAGGAACAAAATCCGTACAGAAGTGTTCCGGAAACGCTTCTTTGGAGCGTTTCCATGCACGCCCTATATATCTCAGCTAAATGTTAAAAGAGGCACAGCATAAGTTATCAATTTCATGCATAAAAATTTGCATTTTACCTGTCTAGTGAGCGCATGCTCTAGTATACCAAGTGGACAAGATGACCTTAGTCGTAAAATAGGGTTTCAATCAACTAAAGTTCCTATTAAAAAAGAAAGGCATCGTCATGAAATTGCATGGACATGGTTTCAAAAAATCAAAAAAGCTACCATCAATGAACGCTAGGATTCTTCTATAGAGCCTAAGGGGAGAATCATTCTCTTTTTCTTACTGGGCGTTCTCTAATCTTCGTTATTTTTGTTGATTTGGTAGGCTTCAAGTCATAGAGTTATAACAAGCAAAATAATCACAGATATATGGTTGCTTAAAATTGATGTAAGTCAATGACATATAAACCCTCAATTCTCTCTTGCCCGTATAAACCCTTCCGCTAGATTCAGTCAGGTGAGATCTTAATCAATAAGTCGATTAAATATGATTTTGTCACATTAGAATAGTGAGCGACAGCTTCACCAGTAAACTTTTGCAAGCATATCAAATAGTCAAAGGCTAGCTAACTATGTAGAAATGTTCTCTTTTTTCCTTTTTCAGGCCAATTAATTAAAATACACATGCATTTTTCTCCTACATCTTCTATTGTTTTAGTTAATATTAAAATTTTATGAGTTACTTCAAAGACAAAAATAGTGACATCAAAGTATTAGACTAATGACGATGTAATGAGTTTCATCAATACTTAGAATTCTTAGTGGGACTACAAAAGAAAGAAACCGAACCAAATTAAAAATAGAATCTATTAGTATCATACGACATTGAAGTTGCCTGATTAAATTTTCTTGTGCGAAATAGTGTAATCTTGGTATGAAATTTGTCGTCCTTTTCTTAGATGGTAAGATCTGCCAATTGAATCTCTTTTTTGCATAATAAGATTAATCCAGCTTTTAACTAAAATAAGGTATGGGCGTTGCCTTAATCAATGCAGAGAACAAAAGGGTTAAATCTTCTTATGACGATAATATTTGGCATTCTTAGATATGATTGAACTTATAATTAAAATCCATTCAATTAGAAACCACAGTTTATTCAATTAATTCATTGATTTATAGTGATGAGATAAATTGTTTTTTCTTCTTTTTTCACTACTTTTTTGTTTAATAAATTATAGATTTTAAAATTTTTAATACATTATGCTAACATTTAATTCGTTAAATTTTGTTAGTTATTTTTGGGATGTGATCATCGATGGTGATAATGAAGAAAAGAGAAAGGGCAAATGAAGTGAAGCAGAACAAGGTAAGGAAACTTTAAATTAGATCAGTAAGTCATATAGGAAAAAGATACTTAGATATAATTAAGAATATAATCTAAATAAAATTAATTATATACTATAATTACAAATTCATAGTCATATAGTGATAATATTTCTTTTATTTTCTTTCGTTTTTCATTTAATAACTTAAATACTGTATTGATCTACGATATATTATGATTATATTCAATGGATAACTTTTTCATTAGTTTTTGAGGGATGGAATAAATGAGAGCAATGATAAACAGCAAGAAAGGGCAATAGAAATCTAGTTGAATAAGGAACCATGACAAATTAGAATATTCACTTGAAACGTAAGAATATGGCAGCAATTCAAACATACTAGGCTTTCCAGCTACACAACATACGAACAGACTATTCAAGTGATTCTATTTTAATGGAACTCAAGCATTGTAGCAATAAGTCAAGATTGATATAAAACCTAGGTGAGAGGACAGATTTCATCCTTCATATTTTGTGACAAAATATTTGATGCTCATTGAGCAACATCATGCTTTGCTTTCTTTTTAGGTTGGGACGTGTTGGGAGATGTGAAGCATTTCCTTGTCTACCTATTTTGTTGATCTATATTGTGGGGCATATGGAGAAACTTCGTTTATCGTACTATAAGTCACCATTTGCTTGTGTCAATATTCTTATAACCGATTTCTGTGCATTACATATTCTAGGACAGTGGAATAAATTGCACATATGTTATGAGTCGGCCTTTTGCGGGCTACATAATGGTATCGTCCATTTTTGGGAATTTGAATCTCTTTTGGCCATTTAGAAATACTAGTTAAAATGCATGTGTATTGCACGCCATTCCATCTTCCGTACTTAGCCAATGTCTATATATTGGAAGTTTGAAATACAACAATAATAGATTCAAACGCGTTATGAGATGTGAAGCTTTTCCCATCTACTAATATCGGTGATCTATATCATAGGGCATGTGGAGAACCTTCATTGATCGTACTATAAATAAGCAAACACAACATTCACTCTTGTGCATGTTCTAGTAATTGATTTTTGTGCATCACATATATTGGGACACTTGAATAAACTACATATATGTTACGAATACATACAGTATCACCCAATTTTGGGAATTTAAAGGTCTCTTTTGACTATTTAGGAATACTAGTTAAACACATGGTGCATCGCATGTCATGCCACCTTCTGTTATTTTAGTTAATAGTTATAAATCAGAAGTTATTTAAATTATTAGAATAAGCAGATTAAACGTGTTGGAAGATGTGAAGCTTTTCCTATCTAATAATACCGTTGATCTATATTGGTATATGTTGAGAATATTCTTATTTACCGATTTATGTGCACCAGAAATTCTCAGATGCCAGAATAAGTTATATATAAATTGTCCTCCTTTTTACAAGTTACATGGTAGAATCATCCATTTTTCGGGATATAAAGTCCTCTTTTAACAAATTACAAATACTAGTTAAAATGCAGGTGCATTGCAGCTGATGCCATCTTCTATTGTTTATTATTTTAGTTAATATTTATATAATAAAGGTTTTTTTTTTAAATACGAGAATAATCAAATCAAACGTGATTGGAGATGTCAAGTGTCTCCGATCAACTAATATCATTGATCTATATTTGGGACACGTTGAGAACCTTTATCGATTGTACTATAAATAGAGAAAGGCACCAATCACTTCTATCAATATTTTTGTAACCGATTTTTGTGCTTTATATATTCTGGGACACCATAATAAATCACATATATAAACCACTGGGGGTTCGCCCCAGTGGCCACCCTTCCAACATGGAAGGGGGAGGTGAGGGGTTCAAATCCCCACCTTCTCAGGGAGGGATGGGGATAGGGACGCGTGAGTTTTCGAGAGTGGGTTGCGACTCCCACGCCCTGCAAGAGGCAGGGCACAAGTCTGCAAGTGAGTGTAGCATAGGAATAGAGTAGGACTGACCAAAAAAAAAAATAAATCACATATATGTTATGAGGCGGCCTGTTTAAAGGCTACATGATAGTATCACCCATTTCCAAGAGTTTAAAGGTCTCTTTTGGCCATTTAGGGCGCGTTTGGTAACGATTCTGTTCTCGGGAGTAGATTTTGATCAGAAATGATTATTTTTTATTGTGTTTCCGAGAATAGATTCTAAGCATTTAAGCCATTTGATAACTATCCAAAATTTTTAATTCCGGAATAGAATTGTGTTTGATATCGTGCTCTTTTATTCTGTTCCAAATCAATTTATTTTAATTTTTTACTTTTTTCCCTTTTTTTCTTTTCTTTTCTCCTTTTTCCTTTTTTTTTTTTTTTTTTCTCCTATTCTTCTTCTTCTTCTTCTTTTGGTCGGTCCCCGGTCTGGCCGGCGACCTCACCGGAGCGTCATCGGCCCTTGTTAGTTGAGCCTCGTCAGCAGCTGGGTGAGGCTCACCTAGCCCTGCCGAGGCTCAGCCTTGCCGGGGCTAGGCAAGGCCCGCTTGGCCACCGGCGAGGCTAGTCGTCATGAGGCTTGCACAACCTCGGCGAGGCTCAGCCTTGCTGATGGCTGGGCTTGCCTCCGGCGAGCTTGCCGGATCGGCAGACGGCGACTGGTGGCAACGGGCGATGGTGGATGGCGGCAAGTGGTGGTGGACGGCGGTTGCGAGGTGGCGAAAGGGAAGAAGAAAAAGAGTTGGTTTTGATTATCAAATTTGTTCTTGGAATAAGAATCAACTTTTTTTTTTTTGGATTCCAATCCAAATCTGTTCCCGGGAATAAAAATTCTATTAAACACGATTATGTTTTCAAACTGATTTTGGGAACAAAAAATCAGAATCTGGCACTGTTTGGCATGTTGCCAAACGGCCCCTTAGATATACTAACGCATGTGTAGTGAAATTTTTTATTGTTTTAGTATTACAAGTTATTTGAGCCACAAGTATAATTTAATCAAATGTGCTGGGAGATGTGAAGCTTTTCCTACCTATTAATATTAGTTGATCTATGTCTTGGGGCACGTTGATCCCTTGATGATAGCGAACAGCATCATCTAATTTTGTGAACATTCACAAAATCAAATCACCTGTCTAAAATCAAGCATCTAACGCTAATCGAGAGCCAACTTATATGTCAATTGTCGAAGTCTTGATCCAATTCGATTTTGAAGGGTCCCCTGTACAAAATATTTGGACTTGTGTCCATTGTAGTTAATTGTTTAAATGGAGACGTATTAAAAATTTTAACGGAAGGTCCCGTACATATGTATAATTCTAGAAAATAAAAGTGGCGCCCTTCTCCAATAGGTAATATGCTTGTAGAATATATATATTCAATGCTAAAAATCTCCAATTGAATTACCTAGTTGTGTGAACTGAAGTGAGTCGAGTTCAGGATCTATTCTCAATTATTCGACTCGACTTGATTTGATCTCAATTGACGGTGAAGATTTCGAGTTATACCCTACTTCGGCGGTCCTAACATAAGTCTATGAAGAGACGCGTTTAGGTTTTTTTTTTTTTTTGAACAGGAAAAGAAAATATTATTACTAAGTACCAGTCTTAGCAAATACAGTAGACGCATCACCACATAATAAATCCAAAAGGGCAGATGGGGGTTTATAAACCCAATTTGAAGAGAGGCACCCCAGTCTATGTGCTCTTGCTAACCAGTCGGCTACCTTGTTAGTGCTTCGGCTACAGTGGGATAAAAAGAGGCACGAATTCTCTTTTAGCATGCATTTTGCCCGGTCCACTAGTGGCTGCAATTCCCAATTGAGGTTATCAGAATTGAGGACCCCATACACCAGTGTACTACAATCGGAGTGAATATGAATTTCTTTATTGGTTCTATTCGAGGCGAGCTTCAAGGAAATAAACTCTAGGGTTTCAACCAAAGCTTGTGCCTCCGCTTGTTCAGCCGATCTCACCTCTACAGATTTAGTAAACCCATCAACAATTCTACCCAGAGCATCCCTGCATATACACGCTATGGCTCCTTGCAGACAGGTGGGTCGTTGTTCAAATCTGAGAGAACATACGGCTTGCTCTCTGTGCAGATCTGGTGTTGCTCGTTGGCGTTGGTCCCCAGCCGCTTGACTTTGTAGCAGAGTTGATTTTCCCCTGTTATCTACTCCAACGACGTGGCTGTTGGGTGAACGAGAAATTTGTAAAGGATCCTCTGAGGCGCTTTGACACGCTGCTGATGCATGAATGTAACAGTCGAAATTGGATCTTGGAAAGTCAAATAAACAAAAATAAAAGAGGTCTTTTCCCTGAAAAGTGACGGTGTTTTCTTTTCTTTGTAGAAGGTTCACGAGATTGTCCATGTGCTTCTCGCTATTCCATAAAGACTACTTTCACATATAATTGGCTGTAATATGGTCAAATTTCAGCTATGTATCTTCATCACTCAAAACGTGAGTCACAATAGCTGAATCTTGACATGCAAATTTCACTATTTTCACTAAGAACTAGACGATAAGAACTTCAAAGCAATTGATTGTGGTATCATAAAATTTTACAATTGTATTTGTGACATGATCTTGTATTTTAGCTCTCACTCATCATTTATGTTCACGTCATCATAAGGTATGAAGCATATTTTATGCATTCATTGCTAAGAGCGTACTCATTATCGTTGTAACAAGGAAATAATAAGAGGTTGTATAGAGAATAGCATAGATTTGAGCAAGGCCAATCTTTATGAAGTTTTGACCGAAAAACGAAGACCAATCAAATGGTTCTTCGGTTGGTCCATGGTTTGATTTGCAAGTCAAATGTTTCACGGGGTTGTCCATGTGCTTCTCGCTATTCCACTAGTATCACATATAATTTAGTGTAATATGGTCAAATTCCAACTATGTATTTACATCATTCAAAATGTGAGTCAGCAATAGATGGACCTCGACATGCAAATTCCACTTTTTTAAATTAAGAACTGGACAAGAAATGCTACTATGCATTCAACATAATGACTGAGAAGTGAGAATCTGATAAACAACATTTCATCTAATATCTCATGTTTTCAAAGTAATTAACTGTGGGATCATAAAATTTTGCAATCGTGTGTTTGTAACGTGATCTTCTATTTTAGCTTTTACTCATCATTTCAGCTCACTTCATCATAAGGATTGAAATATATTTTATGCATTCATTGCTTAAGAGTGTGCTCATTATCACTGTGGTTCATCATCTTGTAACAAGGAAATAATAAGAGGTATATTGAGAATAGCATAGGTTCAAGTAAGGCCAATCTTTAGGAAGTTTCAACAAAAAAATGAAGACCAATCAGGTGGCTGGTTGAGCGGTCCAAGATTTGATTTGCAAATTAAAGGTTTCACAGGGTTGTCCATGTGCTTCTCGCTATTCCGCTACTTTCACATATGATTTGATGTAATATGGTCAAAATTTCAACTATGTATCTACATCACTCAAATGTGAGTCAGCAATAGCTGGATCTTGACATGTAACGTGATCTTCTATTTTAGCTTTTACTCATCATTTCAGCTCACTTCATCATAAGGATTGAAATATATTTTATGCATTCATTGCTTAGAGTGTGCTCATTATCACTGTGGTTCATCATCTTGTAACAAGGAAATAATAAGAGGTATATTGAGAATAGCATAGGTTCAAGTAAGGCCAATCTTTATGAAGTTTCAACAGGAAAACAAAGACCAATCAGGTGGTTGGTTGAGCGGTCCAAGATTTGATTTGCAAATTAAAGGTTTCACAAGGTTGGCCATGTGCTTCTTGCCGTTCCGCTACTTTCACATATGATTTGATGTAATATGGTCAAAATTTCAACTATGTATCTATATCACTCAAATGTGAGTCAGCAATAGCTGGATCTTGACATGCAAGTTCCACTTTTTTAACTAAGAATTGGATAGTAAGCACTATTACACATTTAACATAATGACCAAGAAATGAGAATAAGATAAATGACATTTTCATCTAATATCTCATATTTCCAAAGCAGTTGAATGTGGTATCATAAAATTTTACAATCATGTGTTTGTGTCATGATCTTGTATTTTAGCTTTCACTAATCATTTCAGCTCACATCATCATAAGGTGTGAAACACATTTTATGCATTCATTGCTCAGAGTGTACTCATTATCATTGCGATTCACTTTGTAATGAGGAAATGATAAGAGGTGTATTGAGAATAGCATAGGTTCGAGTGATGCAAATCTTTATGAAGTTTCAATCAAAAACCGAAGACCAATCAGGTGGTTGGTTGAGCGGTCCAAGATTTGATTTGCAAATTAAAGGTTTCATAGGGTTGTCCATGTGCTTCTCGCCGTTCCGCTACTTTCACATATGATTTGATGTAATATGGTAAAAGTTTCGACTATGTATCTATATCACTCAAATGTGAGTTAGCGATAGCTGGATCTTGATATGCAAATTCCACTTCTTTTTAACTAGGAAGTGGACCGACCAAAAAAAAAAAAAAAAAAAAAAAAAAAACTAGGAAGTGGATAGTAAGCACTACTACACATTTAACATAATGACTAGGAAATGAGAATAAAATAAACGATATTTTCATCTAATATCTCCTATTTCCAAAGTTGACATAACACGATATTGTATTTTAGCTTTCACTCATCATTTTAGCTCACATCATCATGAGGTATGAAACATATTTTATGCATTCATTGCTCAGATGTACTCATTATCATTATGGTTCATCATCTTGTAACAAGAAAATAATAAGAGGCGTATTAAGAATCGCATAGGATCGAGTAAGGCCATCTTTATGAAGTTTCAACATAAAAATGAAGACCAATCAGGTGGCTAGTTGAGCGGCCCAAAATTTGATTTGCAAATCAATGGTTGTAAGTTAGATTCCCTAGTTTATTCTCGATTTCAGAGACCTCGATTAGCTTGTCAATGAAACACCTACACTTAGTTGTATCGCCAATTGGGAACTTCCCCACTCACATCTAGTGGAGTTGTGGTGATGGTCTCATCCAATGGGTTGTTAGTGCTTTGTTGGCGCCTTAAACTAAACATTCTAGTAGCAAGTGAAATTAGGGAATGCATTGGTCTAATCCAACTCGGGAAATTAGACTAGACTAGACCGAATTGGCTTGCTCTAGGTTGGTTGCCGAGTGGATTGGCTGGTTCTTATTGCAACATAAAGAACCGAACCAATGAACTGGCCAAGATTTCTTAATTTCTATTTATTTTTTATGCTAAAGAAAATCTTAAATAGTAAATTCATTTTTTTCCTTTTATGTTGGGAAATTCTCACTTTTAGGGAATAGAAGAAACAAAAAAAGAAAGAGAAGAAGTCACTGATTCCTTGATCGACCCTACAATCAGTCCTCTCTAGCCAATTTCAGAACTAGGTGGGTCAATTCCCGATTCCATAAATTGGGAGCTAACCCTGCCTAGTTTGGTTCCAAGGTGGGAGTTGACCCACCTTGGAACCAATTACTCCCAGATGAGATTGGTCTCAATCTTGTTCGAGATTGGATTGGTTGAGTGGTCCAATATTTGATTTGCAAGTCCAAAGTCGCAAGTTTGATTCCCCAATTTGTTCTCGATTCTAGAGACCTTGATTAGTCTGCCTATGACACACCCAACATTAGTTGTATTGTCGATCGTAGACCTCCCCACTCACATCTGGTGGAGTTGGGGTGATGGTCTCGTTTAGTGGGTTGTTTGTGCTCCATTGACGTCTTAAATCGAACATTTTACTAATAGGTAAGGTTGGTCTCAATTTCGTTCAAACCCTTAATTTTGTTCGAACCCTTTTTTCTTGACGAATACATAAAAAAGAAAATTTTGATTTAGCACAATCGATTTGAACAATATTTGGTGGCAAACGCATTTACACGTTTGTGGCCAAAGATTGAAGTGGGTTGGGTGAACTCCAAAAAGAATTTTCCAGCAAATACATTTTGGCCACTGTTGATGCCCCTCCATGACGGGTCATGACTCTGGTGAGTTTCCATTCCACTTCCAGAATGACTTTTAAGAGACTTCACTTAAATTAAAAAAAAAAAAAAAACAGATTATTCAAAGAATCTTTCAATAATAAAAATAATAATAACAACAACAACAATAATAGACATGTTTGTCTCCACACAAGGAAAAGGAGTTGGAGCAGTTCGCACTGAACATCTGACCCATGAAATTTTAATTGCTCCTTTGGATAGTTTAGGAGAATCTTATGTTCTTTCTTTTTATCTATTCTTTGGGTTAGCTTAGAATATAATTTAATTGCTGAAAAAAGAGTGATTTGAACTTAGAGACTACAAACATGGTTTGCACATGGCATGATTGAGACTTTTTGTAGGGTAATTTAGGTTGCAAAACGCGTTTCAGGTTCTGAGTTAGTGTGTGCCTGTGTGGTACTAAACTTTTACAGCAAAATTATTCCTAAATGACAATATGGTTATAGTCGTTTGATTGGAAGTTTATTTATCTAGTCTTGACTACTCGGATTGGTATGGACTATCCCACTATGAGCTGGACATCATGCATTTTAGTCAAGAATAGTATAATATTTTGTATGTGACTTATTATCTCCTCACTTTCCGTATCGTGATAGAAATGGTTTATGTGATAAATGGGTGCACTGTGCAAAACCTCTACAAAAGGATGGATTTCAAGTGTACGGGTTGTGTAATTTCATCCGTATACAATTAACATCCATCGCCATTGATTTCAATAATTTTTGTAATATTTCAAAATTTTATTGCCTTGTTATACATAGGTGGTTTGTGTAAAATATGAGTTGCATAGTTTGTGTACCATATAAAAATCCTTTTATGAAATTAGTCTGCTAAGTCATATCTGGAACCGTCTAATACGTAAGTATGTGGATCGGTCTTAATCACCCAATAATATCTACCATATCATAATCGGCACAATAAATCAGTCTTAATGTTTCTAGCATTATTTAGATTCTTTAAGTACGACCGTAACATCTTACGTACAATAAGTTCCGAGGAATCTTTAATAAACTCCATACTTATATACCTGATACCGTGTCAAAGTTTACTATCCCGACCTTAGGTTAATAAGTCATTGAAGAGCACTGTTTATGTTCTGTTTTTTAGACAATACATCGTGCAGGACAAGAAAGAAAAAGAAAAAGGAAAGCATACATTACTCGAATAGTCAACCTGTCATGTCCCCAGAAAAGTAAGTTAAACAAATACCAAAATTTGTTAGGAAGACTGAAAACGATCGAGAAAGCAACACCTTGGTCAAGAACTTAGTTTGACAAGGAAGCGTGTTTGTGCTACAATTGATTTAAAAATGACCAATTAATTCGACAAGATAATTGTAATTAGGTCACCCGCAACAACTTGTTTTCATTCAAGAAAAGATAGAATAAAATTTCTTAGACCTTGGAAATTTAATCAAGAGAGCAAAAGACAGATCCCTCCCTTTCCATCTTTTCCATTTCGGAATAACAATTCCGAACTTTAATTTTCCTTTTTCTGGGAGTAAACTTTGTTGACATTTGGTCGTGGGTGAAGTTCCTTTTCCCCTTTTCTCACGGTTCATTCTCCTCGGTAATTATAAGGCTCAAGTCTCATGGTCCCGCGGTCACGTCCAGTAAATCGATTCCCAGCTAGCCGAGCCATCCTCCAAGAAGCCGGTTGAGTCGGCGAGTTGCTGCTGGAAATTGATGTTCGGCTCTTGGGATTGAGCCATTTCCATGCATGCCGCGACGAGGTTTGCCCGCTGCAGCTCGAGGTTGACGAGCTCGGCTTGAGTCTTGGCGAGCTGCTCTTGGAGATCGCTTACTTGCTTCTGGAGGTGGCAGATGGCTCCGGCGCAGCCGTAGACCGGGTCTCGGATCCTCGCGTTGGCCTCGTACACCATGCTGCTCACTGCATCCGCTCTCTGCGGTTCTGGAAGTTCCTGAAATAATTTACATTAAATTAATGAAAAAAACCAATATGGAAGAATTGTAAATCTAATAAACATGAAAGTCGCATTTATAATCTATTTTGTCAGATGAGCAGGTTGAAATTTTTTTGAGACCTTTGAGGACATGAATTCCGACAGAATTGTACCACTTGGAATAATTAATTTTGTAATGTATCCAATAAAAAATCTCCTTGAGACTAAAAGGCTCCAAACAAATTGTAATCTAACTTTTGATTGTAAGTCAATGCAAATCTTTCGCTAAAACTCTTAGGATTTTTGCATAGCGTGTTACTAATAAATTAGGAAAATGTGCACATTCAAAACATAAAAAAGTTTTTTAAGATAAAGTGCCAACGTTTTATTAAAATGTGATTGACTTGTTGTAGTATAAAATGCAAAATGCTTTGTCTAGAAAGGCGAGTCCTGAAAAAAAGAAAAAAGAGAAGTTTCTTTTCGTTGGCATAAAAAAAGAGGAAGTTGCTAAAAGAAAAGCTTTAACGCACCGCAATTCAATTTTTTTGCTACAGTTTTCTGGTGCGTTCACATTAGGGAGTGCCTAAATCCTGATAAGGAAAACTAGGAACAGTGTGCAAAATGCAAAAGTGGGGAAAGGGATGGACAAACAATACCTGCAAGAACTTGATGATGTTGCTAGCTCCGAACACTCGATGCGCAATGGTGAACTTGTAAGGCTCGGTGGGTGGGAAGTACGGGGCCAAGACACACTTGTCCACACACCGCCGGCGCAGGATCTTGCAGGCGGCGCACGGGCTGAGGACTGCCGGTGGTGGCGGCGGTAGCGGGGTAATGGGAAGGGAAGGAGGAGGAGGGGGAAGATGAGGAGGAGGAGTGGTTGGAGATGAGGACTGAGATGATGGTGGTTGTGGTGGCGGTGAAGAAGATGAGGATGATGTTGAGTAAGGGAAGAAGACTTTAGTGGGAATTGTGACGGGTGCCGGTATAGTGGTTGTTCTCGCCTTGTATTCCATCTCCATAAGACTTTTCTTCACAGAGAGAGAGAGAGAGAGAGAGAGAGAGAGAGAGAGAGGGGTGTGCGATGGAAATGTGTGATGGAAATGAAGGAGAGTGGTGGACTTATATACATGGGAGATGGAGATGGGAGCAATGAGTCAGCCTGCCCACGTCAACGATCCCAAAGACCAGTTTTCACCTACAGTTTTGAAAGGGCTTTGCGGCGATTTTGGCTTCTAATTAGTAAATTTTCACCGCTCAGCACGGTCGAATATACCCCCTTTTCCCCTACTTGCTTGCTTGGGCGTGATTGATTCATCATGAATTTAGCGATCCATCAGTCCTCTCTCTCTCTCTCTCTCTCTCAAATGGTGCATATATTAGTCAAGTTTTTTTCTTGTTTTATTGGAGGATTGGTGGTCCCTAAAAGCATCGGAATTTCCATAACACAAGTTCACATTATGATTGATTTTGTCTACGGTATGGTCTAAACTTCATCAGTACAGTAATGTTTTTCGAGTAACATCCAAGAGAGCGACTATAGTTGCATCATATTTATTTCAAGATAATCGCTTGAGAATTCAAGTTATATCCGGCAATACAAACCATATTACACATATTGTTACATGAGAAAAAAAAAAAAAAAAACTAGCGCTAAAGTACAAAAGGAAGGCGATCAATCAAATGGTAGTACGATTGGATACATGACATTTGTACTTATAGTATGATTTCACGTTTTAACAGTCCATTGGTAGGTATGCAAATTATTTCCTATATCGGCAGCAGCAAACCTGATATAAATTTTTATAGATATTCCGAAACATAAGGAAGGTGATCAATCGAAGTCCATTTGCATGTTTCCTTGTCTACAATCCTTAACCTAACCGATGAGAGAGCTCGAATAATTTGACTCGTTACGTACGGAACAATGCAAGACCTTATCTTGATGAACCAGAAGACAACTTCCCAAGAGTCTTCCCATCTAGTTAAAGCGGGCTTAACTTCTTTCAAGGGGCTAGACCCCGACAAACGTGGTCTGTCTTTTGAAACTTTCTACGCAACACATGACATCCTTAATCAAAGTAAGCTGGCGTTGGTCACTTACTCTCTCTCCATGCCTATCGAATTCAGAAGAATTCCCCATCAATTACCCACGAAAACAAAGAAAGCCATCAAGTAGGGTCTCAAACTGTGATGCTGCCAACAGTTTTTCTGGTCTTGAATTATCTGTAAATTGTCTGGGAGGGGCCAAGCAGCGCAGCTCATATAGAAGAATTTGAAAAGCTGGGTCGCCATGCATCTTTTTTCAAAACAGCAAATTCAAAGGCATCATCTTAGTCGAGACTTTGTACATGTACGCATGTTCCTTATGAGACTTTACGACCGCAACCGCGAGTTTTCAAAGTGGAATTTTGCTAGTACATGTCCATTGAATCTATATCATAGTCTGTGAGACAGCTCATATAACTTGGAAGAATTTTGGTACGAGGTTTTACTGAAATCTGCCTTTATTTTTCTACCAATACATATACATAGACAGCTCATATGACCAAGGTGAGATTCGTTCCATAACACGATCCCAGTGCCTCTCGATAAATCTTTCCTTCACGTGTGAGCCTCCTATATGTCCAGTTGTTTTAGTGTATATTTGACCCTGATATCCACCTTATAGCTGTGAATTGCAACTTCTATCATTGCCTCTCACTACAATCGCAATCGGAAGAGCTAGCGATGGTACACGAACTGGACACGGAATTCTGGACCGTGATGCTTGTCTTCACCCATGTCCACTCTGCCAAATTGAACTGGATATACATCATCACTCCGCACCCATGTGGATATCAAGATTTCTTTCTTGAATTATTCACTAAAAAGTGGTAAAAAATCAAGGGCCAACAATAAAAAAACCATACAATAACAGAACGTTGATATCTTATCCCAAGGAGAAAGTTCAACTCCGAAACAAGTCCGTGGATAGTGAGCAAGATCACCCTAACCGACTCCATTGAGCTCCCCACCATAGAAGTCAATAGTTACACCTATTCGTTCCACACTATACTTCAATGCTGCCCTTTGAACAAGAATGCCGGCTCGAGCAATTCCGTCCCCCAAAACCTCAAGTGAATTAGTGTGATCTGACCTATCATCAAAAGACGTAGCTTAGAGACAAAAGAAGCAGCCAGCATCGAAATGGACGGTAGGCCCGGCATAACTTGTCACAAGAAGATCAAGATGCGAAGCAGATTAGATAATGGTACGGCATTTTTAGCTTCAATTACGGGATTCCACAATCTATCTCACCGTTGCCGACTTTTTACTTGGAGCAAAGACTCCTACAAACATCTTTTATTCCTCGCGCTCCGGGCCACCAAACTGATGTTGCCTCAGATTTAGACAGCAAAATTTCTCCACAAGGAAAAGAGCCTGTCGCGACGACGACGACTCCATGCACAACGTCTCAGTGACGTGGCGAGTGATCGAGAGGGGCACGAGTCGTTTCCGAAAGAGCAAAGGACTGGCCACGGTCGTTGGCGTGGCCCACTGTTTGGTCGGGTAGAGGAAGTACCGCTGCACCTCGCGGCGAACGAGCCCGAGAAAAAAGGAGCTCTGGAGCTTCCCCACGTTGTAATACGTAGGGGAAGAAAAAAAAACCAAACGAGACGTGCCAAAACTTTCTACGCTCGAACACCATCGACATGGCTTTCCTTCGAGTAGTTGGAGATTGTTCCCTCTCCAACTGACTTGAATATGAATGCTCGGCTTTTTCATGCGCTCCCCAGATGCATTACTACTGCAATTTCGAATGGAACCCTTGATCAAGTTCATTCAAATTCAGGCATCGACCTTTCGACTAGACAGGTCGGTTCAATCAAGTGCCAATCCTGCCTTCGGTTCAACCATTTTCCTCTATGGTTACTGGTCTAACTCAATCATCTACATGCCAATTAGATAATAAAACGGTTCGATCTCTGATAGGTTTGAAAAACGCTTGGTCAAACCTATTTATGGAAACCAAGTTTTTCACCGAATGAGAAAGGTAGGTTCTTTTCTTTTTTTTTTTTTTTTTTTTTGTAAATCCCGCTGTTATTGGTCGAGACTTCAACCCAAGTCAGATTCGTACTTTTCATGTTCTACCATATTGACATCTTGGTTTCCTAATTAATTTCGGCCCGTTTGTCAAAATCCGATCCCGGCAATTAATTCGTGAACAATCAATGCATATCTACTGCTCATACGAGGAGGAATCAACCTCATCACGTCATGTTTGAAGGCAACATGATGTAACATGCTCCTTGAAACGATCGGCGCCAACCAACTCCAAAACTTAAAAAAAAGAAAATCGAGAAAAAAGAAAACAGATAAACCAACTCTCAACTATTTCCATGGTTTGGCCATTGGTCTCAACTCAAATTGTTGACCATAGAGAAATATTTAATGCATCAGTCACATGGCGGACACACATGGCGTGGTCAATCTATAAATTTTTCTATGTAATATGCTTGATATCTTACGTGGCGCTTAAAATTCGGAATCTGTGATTTTTTTTAATAGATTGATCATATCACGCTTTACTACTGCATATATATACCTTGTTACTAACAATGTTCTATGCATCCGTTTTTCTCACCATTTGCAATTTGAGCAACCTAATCCCTATGCTTCCATCACATGCCCAAGAAAATTGAATTTGACTAGTCCTTAAATCATATTTAATGAACATAGTAATTGTTAGCTTCCAATCCTCTATATTTTCAGACGCTAAATCACATACCTTTAGTAAAACCTTTGTTCCACAAGAAAAGGCTATCCATCAGTCTATTCCATTTTCCAGCTGTAGGAGAAAATAGACGATGCAAAATGGACGATGCGACGAGAATCAACCTGCGTCGAGGCGATCATACTCCGAACAATCCAAAAGGTATCAAGATCGCTCCACGGCTGCATGCTAGGGCACAGAGTGCGTGAATGAGGCTTGAACGGGGTGATGAATTCTAAAAATCTAAGTGAGACCGAAAGTAAATTAATTAGATTTGAGGGTTGGGTCAAAGTTCTCGTCCGCATGGTAGATATCTAAAGCGACTACACATGCTAAATCGCTCGACACGTCTTCGCCTTCAAAGTAGACCAGCAACCTCACGGTCCAAGGGCTCGTGGCTCTAGGGTTTCATCGATATAGATAGGCTTGTGAGGTTCATGCACACTGCGCAACAAGGACTCTCTCGTGTTGCATGCATTCATCACGTGCTGTATATATAGATGAATGTAGCTTGTCGTGCAAGTTAAAAGGACGTTAATCTGCCTTCTTTTTTTTAGTAAGAACGTGTTGCCACCATCTGCGGTTCATAGAGCAAGACTGTGGATCGTGGCTTTGCTGGTGAAGCTGAATAGCGCACGCTTTGACATGGTTTCGAAAATTTGTTATCTAAAGTTGGGTTTTATCAAATCAAATCAAATCATTCTGTGGTATTAAAGTCACGGGTCAATCACATGTAAAATCATTTATGTCTCTGCTGAGCTGAGCCAGTTGACCCCACTCAAATTCTTGATTTGCCTCCCCTTTTTATTTTATATTATTATTATTTTGCTTTGCAAGAGCATAATGTTTATATTGATCTCGTTCTTTTGTAGGGTTTCTTTTCGATGGTGTATTTGAGTCTTCAGTCTTGACATCATAAGAACGTTATGAGCCCAAAGTGTAATTAGGGTTACAACTTTGTTGAGGTCTTTTGTACTTACGATTTAGTAGTCTTGTTTATCATGACATAATAAATGTTTTTGTACATTCCTATGGAGTGATTGGCATCTTATCGTTCATGTCATCGATTCCACGGAACTTTTGCATAGTAGTTCCTAACTCGTGATATATTGAGTAAGAAATTAGCTTAACCAATAAAAAATTGTTGCTTGAAAATCAATATAATAAAAAATAAATAAACAATTAAGCTCAACTCATTATCATCTTAATTCAATCATAAACTTTCTAATTTTGCTAATTTAGTTTAAACCTTTTGCATGAAATTCTAATGTACTCTCTCTTTGTAGCCAATTTTCAGTATAATTTTCGAGGTGGGGGTGTGTCACATAAGATGGCCAATGATAATCAAACTACCATGTCAACAATTTCCCTAAAAAATTAACCAAAATGATTACACTGGAATTTCACGAAAAAATTTAAGACTAAATTGGTAAGATTAAATGTTTAGAACTAAATTAACATCCGTATAATTGATTTATAATTGATTTGGTAATTTTCCTTATATATTTTCTTCCGCAACTCTATAGAACACGTAACAAATGTTCTTTTACATTCCTATATTGTGATTGACATCTTGTCCACCATGTCATTTGAGTATAAGCAACTTATGGCATCTTGGTGCCTCACTCACGCTCAATTGATGCAAGTTAGGAACTATTTCCATGTGCATAAGAAAAAATGATATTTTAGACTCATCTATTTCCCGCGTTGCATAATTTCTGTCCACTTATTACTAACAAAGATAAGAGAAACCAACATACTTTTTTTTTTCTATGGAAAGAAAATTATTTTTATTACTCAAAAGGATACTTAGAAGTATATAGACTTTCATGACAAAGCAAATCAAAGCAAAGTGAAGGCTAGAATATTACAAAACAAAACCAAATCCAGCAAATAAGAAGAATCAACAAAGTATCGGTATGGTTGAGCACACTTCATATGAAGTTAATCAAAATAGGTTAAAAAAATTGATATTGGAGGTGGAGGACCTGTACATGAACAAAGCACGGGATATTGAATCCTGAAAATATTATTAAACTCTCAAATTTAAATTGACAGGAGATAACTCTTAGATCTAGAACTAGATTAAGAGAGTTCAAACTTTCAGATCTAGAACTAGATCGGGAGAAGATAGTTCCCAAATTTAAGAAAAGAACAAAAAAACTCAAATAATATCAATAACAAATGGAGGGGAGGGTGAGACTAGCTCAAAGCCTCCCTCATACATGAAAGCTCGAAGAAGATGATGGAGAGAACATAGAGAGGAAGAGAAAAAAAATGCTTTTCAACAAACCTATCAACCAACATACTTAACCTCCCTATAAATCAACCTAGATATGCAAGACTAAAATTACAACGTGGAATCAAGATTTATGATAAGATATGGTAAGTGGTTGGTCATTTTGAATAAGTTGGCCACTCGAGATAGGCTTGCAGGACGAAAGTAGGAATTATGTTTTCTTTGCCAATAACTTCTCATCATTGGTTTGGTGGAAAGTATTGGTACTACATGATCTGCAAAATGAAAATTATTAGCCCCACATGAGATTTGTAAATAAATTCATGCTTTGAACTCAAATTACATTACCCACAGCGAAAGTAAACATATATTAGTAAAAGAACCTTCTTCTAAAAGGTCTAAAGGATAAACTACATAATATGTATATTAATTTTCTTCTCTCACAATAGGATTAATGTGGTATCATCTTCCTTTATATTGATCAAGACTTGTAAGCCCATTGATCCACACAACTATCCATGTTTCAATAGAAAATTCATCAGCTACGGCAGCCCTGCTTCCTAAGGCGGATATCTAGGTTGAGAAGTTATTCAAAATATTATCAAGATATCAGTATATTTGGTTTTATAATCAGGAATATAATAAGTCATTTTGATAATGAGCAAGCAAGGACCCCTCGTTAATTTTTGATGGAGGCCTATCTTGTATACGTGCTTTATTAGATCAATGATAAATTTCTAGATTTCGTTGCAAACCCAACTGATTACTTTTCAAATCAATAACTAATATCGCTTTAGAAGACAAAAGGCTATTCCCTATTCTTATAGAAACCTCATTTTTATCCACCCCCCCTCCCCCTCCTCCATTGACGTGTAAAGTTGAGCGAGACTGGGCAAACCAAATAATGGAGGCAGCTCCAGGTTGTCGGCTCAATCGAATCTTCAGCTGATGACATTGACTGCATGGGACAGTCGAGGTTACTTTGGGGGGGTCCAAGAAGAAGTGATCATCATAAATGTTTGTCCGGACACAAATCACCACGAGACACGAAAGATTCTCATTGTTCTGGTTCGGCACAGAATCTGCAGAACTGGCTTCCATTGACAGAACAAGAACGAACGGGTGATGGAAGGTCCACGCGTCTGATGGACGTGGGGTCTCCTACACGGTTTCTCTTGCCCTACCTTGGATTTTGTTCCCCAATCCGAATGCTAAAGAGACGACCAGAGAGTTTTCTTGCAATTGCATTAAAAGATCGTGTTTGTTAGCAGTAATGCCCGAAGTCCCACTTTATGGAGGACAGGTATTTTTTTTTATCGGTTTGTAAACGAGACCCCCTAATTTCACGGGCAACAGGTCGAATCATAACACATTATAATCGGTGATGGGATAAGCCGCGTAGATAGGATTAAAGCATTGTCGATTGGAGGAGTTTATGACACTTTCAGTCCATACTGGATGAAATTTGTTTGGCATGGGCGTGAGTCGGGTCATAGAGGCGATTTTTCTTTACTTTATCGGATAATTGGCAATGTTTGGTTGTTTCTTTGGAGAGCGATTTTGAATCCAAGAAATTTATAATACTCCTATTCATAAGTCCAACAAGTAAATCAAGTGAAACAAGAAGAGCCAAAAGCAATATTCTACTTTCTAACCAAAATTTATAATATAACGCTACATATGAAATTACATATCGAGAATAACTTGATCTATATGTGAAATTATATTTTAAAAAAAGCACAGTTTGTAAGGTTTCAATTATTTTAAAATAAGTCAAAATGTGCGCACCATAAGATTCAGTAAAAGCAATAGGCAAAATGTAATAAAAAAAACCATTTGACACCGACCTTAATTATCTGATCCCGCTTTTAGGGGTTTCATTCACTTTTTTTTTCCCAAAAAATTTTATTTAAAAAAAAAAACAGAAATGTTTTACATATGACAAAATGATGTAGCCCAAAGTTCTGTCCTGCAATTATTTTGACAATAGAGCTTGGCTCTCTAATCATTCGTAAAGGTGAAAAGAGAGCTCTTTTCTGCTAGTACGTTGGTTGAGGGAATCAGAATCAAACTTTTATGATATGCTTTCTTTCTGGCGAAGGAATTTGATCTTTTCTGGTTATCTTCGAAACAAAGAGATTCTAAAAATATAGAAGCTTTCAAGTCCCTGTGGAACCGTGCTTGCTTGCTACAGTCACTTCGTGTCTCACGATGAAATCAAGGTAAAGGTTGGAAGCCACTCTCGTGTCTCAACTTGTAAGGATGGCCAACTTCCTCACTAGTTTCCACTTTTAGATACCACTGTCGGCAAGCTCTTTTCAGACTGAACCATTTATTTATCAAAAAAAAAAAGAATTTGTGTTAAGAAAATATCAACTTCATCTTCTGCCGACACCTAGATTGATTAATTTTCTAGACTATTTATTTTTTACACTTGGCTCACATGAAATAAATCAAGTGAGATATCATAAGAAAAGTGTACTAGTCAAAGGTGTAGGACTACGAGTGACAAAATAAAGCTTTGGGTCGGAGATAGTCTATTTAATTTGTTTCACGCGGAAGTAGTCCTTCATTAATGCTTACTTGTGGTGTGAAGGATGACTTGCTTTGGGCTAAAATGAGAGTTGATGAACACAGTAGTGCTTTGGAAATCCTACATTTTACGTAGAAGACACAATTGAAATATGCTGAAATTTTTTATTGGTACAATCAATTCTTGAAATTTATCTAAAGGTACAATCAAATCATTACATTAAATCTTAATGGCACTGCCGTTGTTCTCTTGCACTATGGTTCTTCCTAGAGTCTTCTTTGCTTTGTCCATCCATTCCCATTTTAGCTCGTTGTCATCAATCTTGCTACCTTCCCCTTCAACTTCGATAGGCCTTCATGCCCTCAACATTGCGACTCTCAGTCTTGCTTCGTTGCCGCTAGTCACTACAGGTCATACAAGCTTCTGCACCGTGGTCTTTATGTCACATACCTTCACGACCAACCATCATGGACTTCTCTTCTATCCCTTATTATGTTTAAAGAATGGGTACAACGCGTCACATCCTAAAATTTCTGAATTGGATGAACTGAAGTATACAACCAAGAAGGGGGGAATTGGTTTTGTAGGATTTTAAACCGTTTTGTGCAAGATAACATCCGGAGGACGGAACAATGTTTGTATATGAAATATGCTATATAGAGCAAATATTTCTATCATTAAAATTATAAAGAGAATAAGGGATAAAAGAGATTGCAAAGCAACTTATAGTGATCGGGTCTTTCCATTCTTACTTCACTGTTCCAACTCTAACAACCCAATATCAAAGTTGAGATTTACTTGTGCAATTCTTGAAACCTTGGATAACGTTTATAAATAGAAGTTGCGTCTCCATGAGGGATCGTAACTTACTGTACAAGTACACAAACCTCACTCTACACTCAAAGCACTCTTCCTCAATTATTACACCAACAGTCTCTCAGAGAATCCAATCATATTTCATAAGATTTTTTCTTGAAGAATAATTAAGGAAGTGAAAACAAGTTTGAGATCGTTTTGATCTTCTTTGTTGACTTCAACTATCACTTTGACACGTATATAGCCCGACAAGATTCCTCAGCATGTTGGAAACTTCAAGTAGGTCAAAATAGCCGTTGCAAAAACTAATCATAGATCAAAACGTTAATTGGAGCTAATTAATGAACCTTGTCCGAAATAGACCAAACTGCCTCTATGAACTCCTCCAACACTTCTACTTAGCCGAAAATGGCCAAACTCCTTTTGAGTTCTCCATAACGTTTCTATGTGGATTCCAAGTCCTTAAATTGGCTCCAAAGCAGCAATTTCAATTTGAATCTATTCAATTTGAAGTTTGGTCTTCATTCCCAGGTTTGTGGAGTATTGTCCACTCGGTCTGTAGCATGAATTTGCTCTACAACGCAGTCCATCTAGACTTGCCGATTTTCACTAAATCCCTGTCCGTTCAACTTCCGTAGTTAGGTCTTTTCTAGTAAATTGACGTACTTATGTTGTCCAAGTTGTTCTTCTCCTGATTGATCTATCCAAGTACCTCCACGTCCCTCGCTTGTTCACCCAAATTGCAAAGGTTATTGCAACTCTAACACTCTCTGCAGACAAAGGAAGCTCTCTTCTAACACGACGTCTTATTATTAACATCATCTACATATGAACTTGTATATACCGAGGATCTTTAGTCTGCACACTTAAGTATATTTATTAAATTTACACATAATGTTTTGTCATTTTCAAAATATATAGTCACTTTTCTTAATATGCATGTCCTACAATTGCGTAGGATGTCAAGACAATGAATGATTTGCTCGGGTTATTGAACGGCTTGGTGAAAATTACAATTCCCTATTGCGTAGCTTAATCTATATTCTTCCAAACTCACATTTCTATTGATTCTTAATCTCCAAATGAACTTATCTGAATTGATACCGTAAATTGTGTCACCACCTGTTTGCTCCTCAAGTTTTACTCATCTATTTAGTTTATTTAAATAGTTGTACGAACACGATACATTTTAAGTGTTTATGGAATAATGATTTTCAGTTTACTATTTTTAAAGTAACGCAAAACTAAGTAAAATATCATTAATTTTCTTGATATATCCTAAGATTTTACGAAAATAAGAGTTTAGTTTACTATTTTTTAAATGACTCAAAATAAAGTAAAACATCATTAATTTTCTTGAAGCATGGTCATAAATGTTATTCCACTTATTATTTATCGCGCATCGCACGGGTCTTAATCTTGCACGGAGAATTAATATGATTGATTTGACGCTAAATCAAGGGAGTGGGGAGAGGTCCAGATTCCTACCAATCAACATATCCTTTGTCTCCCATGATCTAAAAGGATTGCCAAAGCTGCCTCCTCTTTTCCTCCTAAAAGTGCAAATAGTGGATATTCCTTATTGAGGATTTACTCAAACTCTATTGTGGTCGATTCATGCTTCTTGAGTGTTAAATCAATGTCCATATGAACTATGCAATTATTGGCATGAATGATGCTTCTTAAAAGTTCTTCATTGCTTAAAATGTAGGTTGATACCAAGTGCGAGAAGTTCCATGGAAGGAAAAAGTGCAATTGGTAGTTTCATCTAGACCTTGGATTACATATGGTTTATGCCCACACTAGATAAGCAAGGGAAAATCAGAAATTTAGTGCTAAACTTTTAATTTTACCAATGTAACCCTAAATTTTGATGCAAAATTTCAATGTAGTCAATTTAATCAATTGTTACTAGAACTCGCTAATATGATGGTCCATATAAGTTGTTGTTTCAAAAAAAGTTGTCAATGTTGGCGTGTCATGCAGAACAACCAATATGATTGCACTTTCAGTGATTCTGACAATAGTTGACCAAAATAACTACATTGAAAGTTCGTGCAAAAAGTTAGGATTACTTTGACAAAGTTGGAGATTTTATGACTGAATTGACATTCATAAACTATGTTTATGATTAATTTGATAATTATCTCATTCAATAAAAGTAGTGAAAAAAATTAAAGTTTGCTCGCATTTAATTTTCTATTTTAAGAGTCAAGAGAAAACGTCTCCAATTTTTGTGAGTATTCTCATTAGTGATCAAAGCATATTAATGAGTACATCCAACCTTCATAACAATCTAAAGATGGAATATAATCATACCATCACATTTTCAAAGCAATGTTAATATACAAATCATAGTAATCGATGGTATCACACCACGGAGTAATTATCACTAATAGCTATTACTTGCAAAATAGTTATTACAAATAGGAGCACGATTGTTATTACATGACATAGATATGGAAATGCGTGATTAACATGTAATAAGGTTTGTGATGGGGAAAATAACCAAAAAAAAGTCATAAATATATTACAATTGTGTCAATTCAATTCTAAATTTTCTTTTTTTGGCCAATTCAATCATAAACATTTTGTATTTATGCTAGTTCAATCCTTTCACAAATTTGGGCTAGTTAATGTTAACTTGGGTAACTTTTTAGTGATATTTTATTTTTTTGAAACTTTTTATTTTTCTTTTATTTTTCCTGTTCTTCCTTCTTCCTTCTTCTTTTTTCCTCATGAATGGTCAACAAGGGCTTCGTGAGCCTACTCTGTGGCAATGAGGCCATGCTCACCTTCACCCATGGCCGACAAGGTTGGGCCCAAGCCTAAACTGTTGTGTGTGCATGGCTCTTATAAGTTGGTATGATTTCTCTTGCGATCTATGCACAAGGCCTGGGGCTGCGGGCAAGGCCATGGCTGCCTTCGCCCTTCACATCCCTCACTAGACATTGTGGGGAAAAAAAATAAAAAAAAATAAAAAATTATTATTATTATTATTAAAAATTGTTCAAATCAATGTCGAACGGATGTCTTGCCAAAATTGATTGAATGGATTGAAAAGTGTATAATCGATTTAGCACAAGTCCAAAAGGTTTATAATTAAATTAGTAAAAAAAGTTTATAACTGAATTATCATAATTGCAATAAATTTAGGACTTTTTTGATAATTTTCCCACTTATGTTATAACAAGTATCAATGCAACCAAACTCGAAGCAAGTGCAAAGTATACATAACAATGACATAATAAATATAAGCATAAATTGCAAAAAAGAAATAAAGAAGGAAAGAAAAATCAATATGCAAAAACGAAAAAATTAAGAATAAAGGAAACCAAATACAAAGAAAAAGAAAGGTAGTGAGAGTGAGCTTGGGCCCACTAGAGCCCAAGAACCACAGCATTGGGCAGTCTAAGTTGGGCATGGGCCGGGCTGGGCCGTGCTGGCCAAGAAACATGAGCCCAGCCCATGCGAGCTGGAAGCCGGTCTATCCATGGCGGCTCAGGCGAGGGAACAACGCCACAGGCGTCCATGTCCCTGGCTCTCTCCTTCCCTCTCCCTCCGTCTCTCCATCGACGACGTCGTCGCGGCAATCTGCTGTGCAGAAGCAGAGCGAGCGCCGCGGCGAGCGTGGGCGTGATGAGGGAGGTGAAGCTGAAACCCATCGAAGCGACCCCCGAGACCTTCCAGGAGTTCGGCCAGGTCATCGAGGCGTCCCCCGACGGCGACGTGTTCGGCCCGAAGGACGCGCAGCTCGACCTCAGCCGTGGGATTCCCAGGTTTTTCTTTTGCTATCTCGTCGCAAAACACTCTGAAAGTAGATGGGTTGGATTCCGGTTCGATGTAGATGGGTTGCTTCGTTTGATGATCGGTAGGAATTTGCAGTACCCATATGCGAATTAAGGGGGAAAAGTCATTTTTTGTTTGGTTATGCAGAGTCTGAACTAGCTACGAAGTGCACCTGACACGTGTTTGATTAAATGTTTCGGTGGTCTGTCGAGGCAAATGGGCAACGGAATGAAAATCCTATGCCAAGGATTCTTATTTTCATGTTCAATCTCACATGCCAGTTGCGTTTCTATTGTGAAATGGTTAGTGATTATTTATTGACCAGTGGATTTACGTGGAAGGGTTTGCCCAACAGCTCCTTTTGTTATCGGTTGCTTGTTGAAAATTCTCTGATATGTCAGGCAGGAGACATTTGGAAATTCGAGTGGTTTTGCAAATGGAGGAGGGAAATTGGGCGTGGACTATTCTAGTTGAATTTTGAGTCCACTTTTGGTCCTGGATATCAATGAAGTATTCATAATTTTCTCTTTTTAAACCTGGAGTGTTGCTAAAAGGAGAGGGTGAATGCTTACTTGCTTTATATTCCTTTTTTGCCAAAGTAAATGATCCATTTTCCCTTTTTCTGGTTTTTATGTTGATCCAACATATGCATTATGAAACGAGAGGGGTGGATACACAGCCCCAAAGCTAGTCATGCGCTGAAATTTTGTAATGTTCTACTGGCAAGCAAAGAATGTGCAGGTTCTCTTGCTAATTGGGAAAGGAAATGTCAGACACTCTAATCATTATATTAATTTTGTGTTGGCATACTATGGATTTTCATTGAAGGATGAGAATTGGGTAACAATCTATGCGTACAAAGTTGTAGTAATTGTAATTGATCTTTTTGTCTTCCCCTGCTGATGGCATATTTCATTGCCTCTATTGGTGCTTATTCTATATTTTTTCGGTGGAAACTATGTCCAAATTATTCAGAGCAGTATCTGCTGTAACAGGTTTTACATCATGCATCTTGAAGACCGACCGCTCAAGTTTTCTGGCATTACACACCATGCCAGCGTGACCCAGTGTCTTGGTTCAATTGGGGGGCATCCCTGGTATCTTGGTGTTGCTAGACCGTCCATCACAGCTCCAGGGGAAGTGAAAGATGAACCTACCAAAAACTTAAAGCAGTCTCAGTGTGGTCACTTCTATGTGCCTCCCGCTGTGGATGACGTGTATGTGTTCAGAATTTCTGGTTCCAAATTTGTGAAGCTCCATCGGGGCACATGGCATGCTGGACCCCTGTTTCAGGCAGACAAAATGGATTTCTACAACTTAGAACTGAGTAATACCAATGTGAGTTTTCCATTTCTTTCGATCCCTCTGTTATTTTCAATACTTTTATCCCTCAATGAGCAATATGTGGATTAAGTTGTCAAGGTTCTGTTTTTGTTGACTCTATAATACTTCTCTGGCATTTTGTCCATTCTCATCACATGCTTATGTCCACGAGAAGAATTCATCTAAGAGACAGACGCTACAGCACAGTTACCATATTCCATGCAGGTGGTGGATCACACTCTTCACAGCTTTGTGAAGGAGAATGGAGTTGTCTTCTTAATTGATGAATAGCCATGCCTGCTTTTATGCTTCTGGGTGAACGTCTGCTGCAGTAACACAGTGCCTCTACAGATGGAAGGGGGAAAAATGTTTCCGACTGCCATAGTTTTGGCATATTGAATAAGACTCTAGAAAGGCCGGGAGTCAGTACAGTACATTGTAAATTCTCATTTTGGGATAAAATGATCACAACTATGTGTATCGCAAGATGAATGATTCTGTCAATGTCGGTTCTTTGCTTGTCCTAACGGGGTCACTTTCATGTACATCTTTTGTTTTCTTAAAAGAGAAGTCGAATGCTAGCAATATGACCAAGGAGGATGTATTAGCTCTCGTCGTGTGCTCTTTACAGTCTGTTCTTCACATCAAAACATGCTGCTTGATGAGGTTCTTCTATCTTTACAGCTGAATCGGACGTTACTGTTCATATTTATTTGTCGTCCAGAAATTGATCTGGTCGTTTACACGGGGAGTTAGGACTGCTCTAGCAGGCATGCTAAGGGCACATTTCGAAAAGCTTGCACTTTGCTAAGTCTATGTAAAAGCTTCACTTTCCTCCTAAATTATCATCGAGCAGTCAACTGAGTGAGTAGCTTGAGCGAGTGTGAGTATTATCTACGTCAAATCGATCATATTTGTAATTTAAGTATTTAAGACACTAAATATATAATAAACAAAGATATTGGTTTGCATCCACAATCATCGACCGACCAACTGATCATCTCTCGAGCATGTGAAATCTAAGGTACGGTCTCAAAGCGAGGGTCCCATCGTGGTTAAGAAGCAGTATATGTAAAGAGTCTACACGGATGGATGCGCAATTGCACTAATGTATTTGCCAGGCATCATGAATCAAGCATCTTACAGATTTTTGCCCAGATGACAAAAGTGCCACCTTGGAATCAAGCCTTGACGTGTAGGTTGGGGTTACCTTCCTGGCCCTGATAGATCATGTGTGAACCCCAAAGGATCGGCCTCAGCTCCATTAATCGGGGAAGGGATTCAATGATCACGTAATGCCACGTCATTGGTTAATGTGGTATGCATTTTTATGTTGAAAGCCATAAAAAAAAAACCACTGATCAATGACATGGGCATTAAAAAAGAAGATAAGTGCACTGAAAGTCCTAAAACCTATTACAAAAGTGTAATTGAATTCTAAAACTCTCCAAAAGTGCAATCAAGTCATAAAATTCGTTAAATTAGTTAAATCAAGTCCTTTCATTATTGTCACTTTTTGAAAGTTACTTGATTGCACTTTCTAAAAATTTTAGGACTCAATTGCATTTTGTGACAAGTTTTAAAACTTAAATGCACTTTTTAAATGTTTTAGGACTTAATTGCATTTTCATGACATGCTATAAAACTTCTAATATACTTATCAAAAAAAAAAAAAAAACCTCCTTTTTTTCTTTGTTCCTACTCCATTCCCAGCACTGCCGGTGGCCATGGACCTTAGATTCCAGATTTCCACAAGCACCGACGACTCCACTGGTGGCCATGGCTGAGCCACTCCTTCTATTGTCGCGGCGGCTCACAACCGCACCATCCCCGAGCCCACGTCACTCGTGGCCAGGCTCCTCCGTTGCCAGATCTAGCTAGGGTAGGCAAGGTATGGACTAGAGGATCTCCCTTTGGAGCCCGTACATAACGCGGGAGGGTATTCTCATTGGACAAACCAAAAAGGAACAAGCCCCCCTCATTCTTTGTTCTCCAAGCAAACATCATGAGCAGGCATGACGAAAAAGTGCAGGATGCCTGGGAAGCAGACGGACGAAATCTGGGCTCGTCTTGCCTCTGCTGTTCAAGCCGATCGTTGCAGCAACACGAGGTGGAGTGGCTAGGCAACGAGAAGGATTCCAGCGCAACGTTGTATTGGGCTCTAGATCCAAATCTGGAAATCTGTACACTTGTGACCAAGGCTTCGTCGTTGGCATCATTTACACCCCTCCGTCAAGCCTCGTAGATGAGGTGGTTCCTTCACCATCAACAGATTCTGGAAATCTAGACGAATCTGATGAGAACAACAAGATGGCAAAGCATGCCCATAGATGGAGGATATTGACAGGAGTCGTCGGTGTCTGTAAAAGGAGGAGATGGGGGAGCTCGCGGGGAAGAGAGAGATTGGGATAGGGCTTTAGTAAAAATACATACCACGTCAGCCTATGACGCGGTTACCAAATGTCCACTGAACACCTTCTCGAGTAAAAGGTTCTACCCAATAACCGGAGTCCACTAGCAGAGATGAGCCGTAGACTCTGCCTAAGAGATTTTTGCTCGTCAGAAAAAAGAGGGGAGAAAAGTTGAACCACCGAATATTTTCTCCTGAAGATGCATCTCTTAAGAACTCCATGATGCAAATTGGTGCTCTAGAGCATGGATTAAAATGATTCAGAGTTTCCAATTAAACGTCTTTTTTCTGGCATTAAGTTCACTCAGAGGACATAGTCTCAGTTCAATCAAGCAAATCGGGAAGAATGGAAAGCATGCACAAATGAATAACTGATAGAATGCATTATTTGTCAAAATAATATTAGCAAATGGACCACCCAAGTTTGATAGTCCATGTCTATATTATGTACAACAGATATATTGGGAAAAATTGTGAGCTGTGAACTCACAGCACACTATCAAATACGTAGGACCTATGCCATTCAAAACTCTTTCCTACTTTCCCGCATCATTACAAGTCAATGCTAGTAATGGCTGACCGAGTGACAATATCATAGACGGAAATCAGAATCTCAGCACCTATCAAAATGATGATGAGCCACTCCAGAAAATCTGACTTCCTGTTCTGCAGAATTTCCTGAAGAAAGCGAATGTTATGCTGCAAAGAGAACAAGATGTCAGCTCCTAAAAGACAGTTTGTTTAAATCTTCCCACTGACCAACACGAATTTCCATGACTACAAGGATGATACCTCTACAAACTTCAACTTGAAATCAAGACTTGCAAATCTCTGTGTTAACTCAAATTCGTCTCTAAGATATTCCCATATCTGAGCATATTTGGCATTCTTCCATGCAATATCTGATCTGAAAAGTCCATGCAGGCCACAACATTATGCAACGCACATAAGACAATGAAAGGAAATGTTTGAACTCAGATAGAGGCCTTAAAACGGCTGTGAAGCTTAACTCGTTTTGAGTATCACAAATATAACTAATGTCACGTTCAAAGTCAAACCAAGATGTTATTACCAAAATCAATTGGATGAATGACCACACAAGTTACAAATGAAGGCAGGAGAGAACTTGTGTATGCTAATGGACCAAGAAAAGACAGGGACTGTCATGTGCACCTCCTCATGGCTCTATTCTTTCCTTATGCGTATTTTTCATAAGAGGAAGATATTCTTTTGCTCAGGATACTTCAGCTTTGTCTATATTACCAAATCACCATTGAAGGCCATAACAAAAGCTCAAATTGTCAAGCAACAAAGCCCAATTTAAGCCATGGTGGAGATGAAAATCATCTCATATACTACTTCAGGGATTGGGTGTGTGCATGTCTATTCTGGTATATGGAGCATATCTAATGAGAGTGGACTTCCATAAATTCTATTACCTAGTCAATAACATTATCAAACTCTTCCAATATTTCTAAATGGATCTTCCCATAATTGACAGTGATTTCTTCAAATACAAAATGAAAACTATCAGCAGAACCTGGATTTAACTATCTAGACAAACTGGACATAAGATCCTCAAAAGAGGTGATAGTAACCCAACTATCACAACCTTCTTAACCTATTATATTACAATATGGGCTGTTACCTCTCAAAAAGCCCGAGTTTAAGTATCACATCAGCAAGATTAGAATTTGCTTTGCCCACTAACTGAAAAAGTTTCTTCCGATCCATCTCAAAAGTTCCAGTTTTCTCCATGCCACGATTGATGTCGGTAAATTCTGCAACCATCCCATCAACCTAAGGCAGGAGGAAAATGAACACGATAAACATAATTAAAAAACCTTCACCAAGAGAAATTTCTCAGCTTATGTAAAGCTTACCTGTCGAACATAATAATCAAGGGCTATGCTTTGACCAAGAACACTACCAATGGTTCGGATCCCATCAGTATTTAAGTACTGCAGCATAATGAAATCCAACCCCCCTTGCATCCATGTGCTTAATGTCGGCTTCTCTCTTACTTCATATTCTATTGTAGCAGAAAATAAAGTTCAGATATCCTGAAGTCCAAGAGATTAGCAAATTACACCAACACGTTGACCTCCAAGAAAATTTAGCATTGATGATAAGAACCAAACTTTGCATTTTAGAAAAAAGAGTCCGTGTTATAAATACAGAAAAGAATGCCAAATTTGCAGCCTGCAGTGCAAGATAACACACCAAATACCAAAGGATCAAGAAAGAGGAGAAGCCATGCTATCCAAGGTAGCAGAGGCTCCTAGAAAACAAAACTTAGTGAGCAAGCTGCACTGAGTCACATGACTGAACAAGATTTCACACAGCATGGAGATGCCACAGTTCATTCCTAACAAAACCACGTCCTTCCCTGAGAGGGATGCAGCCTAAGGAGTTACAAAAGGGGTAACTTGGGATCTACTTAAGAAATATAAAGTTTTCTTCTTCATTTTAACAAAGGATGCACTCTTGTATACTTTTACTTCAAACAACCAATTTCATTACAAAGAATCTTTACACTGTACTACCTAGATAAAGAAAAGGCTAAACTTTGTGCTGACAATCAAGCTCTGAAATGTAATGATCAGCAATCTTAAATCAGCTACTAAAATGCACCTTCATAGCATTTTAACATCAATCCTGAAATTCGATCCAAAAAAAAAGAGAAAAATGGGTCCTGAATAATTTTATCAAAATTGCAATAAAATAAAATACAACTCATCAGTGGGTATATTGATTCCAAACTAAATGAAATTAAGATAATTCAAACTTGACAAGAACATTTTAGATATATGGGCTCACCATCTTTCCTCATTTCAGGAAGTAAACCTGAAGCGTGTTTTTCAACAATTTTCAAGTATCCATCAACATCATGCTCACGGACATTAAACAGCACAATGGATCCGTATTGAAAAACCACCATGTAACAGCAGTCACTTCCGCTTAAGCAAGCACCCAATCCCTGAAAGTGAAAACAACCTCACCTTAAGCAAAAGATGCGGTATTACAAGCATTTTCAATGCAATGGTCTCTCAAACATCAGATCCACTATCTGAGGTAAATTCTAGTAGAATAAATTTCCAACATTTTGGAAGAACTAGGCAATTTTAATCCTCACCAATGAAGCAGGTAACTTTCTATGCACCTTCTCCGATCAGCAAAGTTTAGTTCAACCACTGAATGTCCAAATGGAAAAAACCGGAGAGTTTCTTCACTGTGTTACCAGCATCTAAGAATTCTAGCATACAGAGGACAGATCTTAACTTCTATTCAAACATCTCTCACTGAACTATTTTCCTTCAAGGAAATTTTGATTAAAAAAACATTAATATCTTCTCTGATCTTTCTTCAGCAACTCACTGAGTACAGAGGGTGTTGAAAACAATTCCTCATGCATTTGAGGATTTCAACAGTCCAACGAAATTTCAACAGAAAAATACTGTTAACCAAAAATGGGATAGGCGACTTACATCCGCATCAGAAAGATTGCCAAACTTAAGGACCACGTAATTTGTCATACGAGATGTTGGAGGGATGAAATTGGCTTTGTTCTGATCCACTAAGCTCCTCAAGTCCACACTGCAAAAAAGGAGGACCACAAATTTCACAAATAAATCTGGAAACAATTTAGACGACAAGTTCAATCAAAACAATTCAACTGGCCCACACAGACCAGGAATCCGCAAAAACACCTCCACCGGCACTGGAAGAGTCAGATTTCAAAAGATGATTCCTCACTAGTCTATGAAGTTTCATATTTGGTTCTTTGAGCGAACAACAGTCTCAGACATAGTTCACCACTTTTCTCGGTTTAAAAGACAAGTCATCCTTTTTCTGTGTATCATGCGGAAAGCCCAACTCTCTTCCACAAAGAAAGTTCAAAGAAAAGTTTCAATATTTTTCAGAGGTTGTGTGCTTCAACTCCCTATATGCACTTCATTCCCAACTCCTAAATGGTTTTCTCCTTTTCTCCTTCCTATCACATTGACTAACTCATAGCAAACACCTAACTTCTCCGGTCTCCACTTCGCTGCATCTCCATTCTTGTCTCCAAGCAACACAAGCATTTGATAACCCGCCCTCATTCGTCCCCAACTCAAAATACAAAGAAAAAAGAAAAAGAATACGCAATTTCTGTCATTCAAACTGGTCCATCATATCCTGACTAATCCACCCAAACTGAACATCCAAACTAAATCACTTAAAGTTACAAGCTGCAGAAACAAGCAACAAGAAAGCACCAACGAAATTGCCAATTTGAAAGAGAGAGGGAAAAGCAGACCTGGTGGAGAAAAAATAAGCTCTGACAGGAATAGAAGGCTTCGCGTCCTCTTCGACGACTCCAGTGTCCCCGCTCTCGACTTCACCGACCACCTCGGAGCACGAGACGGGCTCGTTCCACTCCAGCGTGTGCGCCGAGTTCACCGACGAAATGCACTTCGCGGCAAGGCGACCGAAATCCGAATCGAAGCCGCGGCTCGTCCTCAAGTACTTGACGGCGGGAGAGGTGATGGAGGACGACGCCGCCGCCGGCGGAGCTAGGGTTGTGGAGACGGAGAACGCGCGCAGCTGATACCAAGGAGGAGGAGGGAGGAGGAGGGCGACGGAGCGAGGGCTGCGCTTCGCGAGGCTGGAGAAGAGGGAGCGGATCGTCGGCGCCGCCGGGAAGCGGAGGGAAGACGGCGCCGCCGCCGCCGGGAGGAGAGGAGAGGGAAGGGAGGAAGCGCATGGTCTTCAAGGCGTGAGCGTCGATTGCTCTCCTCATTTTTTTTCAGGATGTTGGAGCGGAGGAGGACATTCACTGATTTTTCGGGCAACTTGATCGCATAGGTAATATAGGAGATTAAAGGGTCATGTTTTTCATGCTACAATGATTTATATTCTTTTCGGACAAATTTAAATTCCATAATTGTTTAACACTCGCTTACCCGGTTAGAGAAGGTTTTTGTATTTTCTTTAATTGTGCGTGTATATATATGTTTTTTTTTAATAATTTTATCATAAATAATTCCAAAAATATGGATGGTAGATGTAATAATAAAAATCAAGGATTAATTTGTCAATAAGATCTCGGCACTTTTTGATACAGATGCAAGCCTCAATTATAACAAAGAATGATTAATACCAAAAAGGTATTTCCAAAAAACAACAAAATCATTAAAATCAAACCGAGGTGATAAATTTCATTTTAAATACAAATTACATAAGTTTCTACAATAAAAGATCAAATGTCTTACAAAACGACTTTCTCATTAGTCAAAGATATTGAGACAAAATGTAATTCTAAGAACGCTATTTATACAATTAGTACAACCTTTCACAATCATAAGTGAAGTGAAGGATTTTAAATGAAAAAGTTACTTTTAATTTTCCCAAAACCACATCTAAGTTTCCCAAAAAGAAAATATGTTTAGGATTTCTTGAACTGAATATTCAAAATAAAATTATATCTCTCCCAAAACACACAAAACAAAGTTATAATGAAAAGAAAAAACATTATCGAATTATCTTATAAACTAGAATTGTTAGGAGCATTTTTACAATTTTGCAAATAGAAATCGAATACCTTTTAAGTTAAAAAAAAAAAAAAGTTATAAAAAGAAGTCAATCACCGTGAGTTTGTCGTTTTTTATGTCATTAAAAATTAAACTAAAAACAACTATTAACTACAAACCTTTGAATAAAGCATTAAAATGGATAAGATTAATTCATAATAATAAAAAAAAGATCTAGTTCCTATTTTACTATTTTTACACACACATGAGGACAATCTTCAAAATCCTTCCTCCCATCAATACACCAAATTAAAGGTTGTATTAATTGTATAAATGGTGCTCCTAGAATTACATTTTATCTCATATTTTTGACTAGGAAGAAAGATGTTTTGTAAGGCATTTAATCTATTATAACGTAAGCTTCTAGTAATTTGTACTTAATACAAAGTTTCTTAAGGTTGATTTTAATAATTCTATTGATTTTCCATGTGAAAAGAAAAAAATAGATTTTTTGTTCGGTCATGCCAAATAGAGTGATCGGTTGTAGAAAAGAAAAGGGAATTGTTAGGAGCATTTCAAAACACCAAATTAAAGGTTGTATTAATTGTATAAATGGTATTTATCCCATAAAAGAAAGATGTTTTGCAAGACATTTATCTATGATAACGTAAGCTTCTAGAATTTGTACTTAATACAAAGTTTCTTGAGGTTGATTGTAATAATTCTATTGATTTTCCATGTGTCGGTCGTGCCAAATAGATTTGGCATTTAGGTCAATTAAATTGGAAAAATTAAAAATTTGAAAAGATTTAGAAAAAATGGAAAAATTAAAAGGTTTATGATTAAATTGACGAAAATGTAATACGAATAGGATCTTTTTTTGCCAATTTTCCTTCCAAAAAATGATCGGATTTTGTAAAAGTGTGTGCTATGGATTTTATTTTTTTATATACAAGTTGACCGAGCTAAATTGTTTTCTTCATTTTGCTCTCTTATTTTATATTATTATTAATAATAACATTATGAAAATGCTTATGCAATTTGTTGGTGAAAATACACGTGTCAACATAGATTAAGCATCTATATGTTTGGAAATTTAAAATGTTTTGCATTAAAAAATGTTAAAATGCCTAAAACACAAGATTTATGGAAAAAGAAAAAAATCAAAAGTTGAAATTGACATATCATCGGTAGGACTGCTACATGCTGGGAGAGATGTATCGCCAGCCATTGAAGCCCCTTGTGTTGTTGGAGTCTCTGTTTATTTCACAAAAAATAAATAATTTTGAAAATAATTTCCTTAAAAAGATTGTTTATATTACTTCAAATAATTTTCCAATAAAAATTATTTTCATTATTTGTCTAATATCTTCGTAAACAATGAAATAATTTCTTTTAATAATTTTCTTAAGTGATTATTTTTAAGAAAAATATTTTTCAAATCATTTATTTTTCGCGAAATAAATGAAAATTAAAGTTGATAATGTGAGGTTTTACCACGATATGCGAAAGACAAACGAAGAGGTGATTGAGATTTTTCATGTATTAAGTTTTTTTTTAATCGATCTTACTATATTCCTACTTTAACTTAGTAATGTTCAAGTGGCCCATTGCCATCTATTTGCTTTTGTAAATCTCTCCCGCCCCTATGGGATATTTTCAATTGGAGCCACCCGCTTTGCTTGAAAAATGTTGGATGATGCAAATCTTTCTTTCGATTAAAAAAAAAAAATATACATTGACTTAGCAAGGAAAAATGGAATTTGATTGCTATTTTTCTTTAGCAAGAGGATTCTAACAATAATTCTGATGACAGGGAAGTTCATCTTGAATAAGTAAATTTTGCATTCATGGCCAATTACCTCGTAGCCGGAGGAAGTCAAAACTCGGATATAGGTTAGCACATGAGATTTTTTACAATTTGCATTGTGTGGATCACACATATTTCAAGCCTTAATCGATCAAGACATATGCCGATGTGCCCAAGGACAAGCAACCCACTACAAGGGAGGGACTAATTAATATGTCATTACCTCTAATTAACTTGTATTAATTTATAACAATTCAAAACGCCATAGAAAAAAGAAAAAAAAAACACTAACGTCAAAGCGACATCAATTTGATTTGCTCGACAACACATCTAATATAAGTTTAACCAAGAAAGCAAGACTTTTGCTTAAGCCTAAAGCGTAAAATATGTAATAGAAATAGCAAGCCCGGACTTTAATGTCATGTGAAATTATATGAGATAATCACAAACTCTACTAAGTTATTATATGAATGCATGGTTTATTATATATTCCCACAAATGATTAACCAAAAGTTCGTGTTGCACCTTATAATTAAGTGAATATACATAGATCATGGGACTCTTTGAGCAAAGAGAAATGTGCTATATGTAACTAGACAATCGTGATAGTCCTCTTAGGATGAATTGAAAGAAGTAGAAGTCCTTTTTTTTTTTCCCAAAGTTCCACCACGGACGATGCTCCCTAGTTCCAACACGTGTTCCTAGACTGTAAAGCCTCCACCGTAGATATGATTCAAAATCTTGCAATTTGGCCAATCTTACGTCCTCAAAACACTTGACTCAGTATTGTTTAAGAAAAAAAAAACACACTTGACTCAGTACCCTTTCCCTTTTGAGTCTCCTGTCTTTGCTACTTTGAGACTAAAGCATTAAAATGCTAAGGGCGCGCATAACAAAATTTTTAGAATAAAAATCAATTCATATTCCATGGATGAGCTTCTCAATAAAGAAACACATTCTATAACAATTTAGAATTTATATTTCTAAAGAAAAAATTTGTTTGATAAGAGAATAAAATTTTTATTTCTAGGAGTGGTAATGGCCAGCATTCGGTGGTTGGAGTTTGATGTTTGGCAATTAGCGTCCGACATTCGGCAATCAACAGTGGGTGGTCAGAGTCCGATGTCCAGTGGCCGATGTTTAGAGTTCGGCGTTCGGCATCCAGCATTCGGAGGCCGGCAACCAGCGGGTGGCCAAGCTGGGGTTTGGCGGCTGGTGGCGGGTGGCCAAGTTGGAGTTTGGCAACCGGCAACCGGTGGTTGGTGGCGGGTGGCCAACGTCCAAAGTTTGACGGGCGTCCAACATCTGGTGGCTGACGGTCGACGTTCGGTGGTCGATGGTTGGTGGCAAGTGGTTGTGGTTGGGGCCGGTGGCAGGCAATCGTCGACCGGTAGTGGGAGTCTGGCATCCCACAGGCAGTGAGTGGGTGACGGGCAATGACAAGAGTGAATGATGAAGAAAGTTTTGATTTATCATTTCTATTCCAGAAATAGAAAAGCTAAAAATTTTAATTTCTAATTTTTACTTCAAATCTATTTCTAAAATAGAAATTTGTTTTAGAAATAGAAAAATGAAATTGTGTTACCAAACGGATTTTTATTTCAAACCTATTTCAAGGAATAAAGAAATAGAGAAATAAAAACGTTGTCATGTGCGCCCAAATATCCCCAAACTAAATTTATAATAATAAAATGAAAATAACCTAAATCTAGTACTAAAGTCACACGAATAGATTAGGACCTATTTCCAAGCTATTTTCTGATAAAATTTTGCTTTTTTACAATTTTTTTCGATTTTAAAATAAAGTACAAAATAGGGACTCGGGCCTGGCCCAAGCCCGGTCCACCAATGGACTGCACGCTGCTCTCACGGACATGGGCCATAGGCACGAACTGGGCTTTATTATAGCAAGCCTCCCTTTAGTTATAAACTCTCAGAAACCCATCTTCGGGGGGAAAGAAAACTACCCTTTTTAGACCAGATTCAGCCCAAAATAACCGCATTGCTACTATTTTAATATCCAGATTACTAAGACTTTTAACAAATTTACACCTAAATCAGACTTCACCATCGCTAGCCAACCGGCATCGTCGCTAGCCGTTTCAAACTCTAGTCATTCAACATTTATGACCACAATATCACCACCAGCACAAATGGATCCGTAAATAGAGCAAAAACACGGTGGCACCAATACTCTTTGGTAACAATGACATATATAGCAGGAATCATCATGCTCAATAACTATTGATGCTCAAAGTAATCTACAACCGAAAGTAATCTAACACGGATTTGGTTCATGCATTTCATCGAATAGGTGGTGGGCCAATCGGTTATACACCAATTTCGGGCAATGATTCATGATAAACTACTAGGACTAACATTCCTGGGTACTCGAATCATCAACCCATTCACAAAGTCAACACCAAACATAGCAGATTTTCAGACACCACAGGTTTGGGTTTTCTTCCAAAAGTGACCGAGAGCAGGGCAGGGGAACCAGAGGCATTGATGATGGATCGAATATGAGATAACAATCTGCGAACTTCTCGGGTGCGAAACAGAGGTGCGGCCCCGGAATGGCAAGGACTGGCGGCTGCGGTGACCGATGGCGGAGGGGAGCGATGGAGAAGCTCTCTGAAGTGATGACGTGAGTCTCAATCGGCAGAATACGCGACTATGACTCCGGACTCCTCATGCGGTGACGGAGATGAAGTCCGATGAGTGATGAGCGACGATGAATGGCATAGACGGAGTGTTTAGAAACCAAAAGAGAAGGAAGTAGAAAAAGAGAGACTTCTGTTTCTCCATTTTAGTGTGCCGCTTGCCTCCTCTCCACCGGCGGAGAAAGATCAGACCATAAGGTGAGATTTACAGGGGTTGGCCTTGGATTCATGGTGTCTGGTCAAAGGTTAACCTCACCAAAGTCAGGGGATTTTAATCCCTACGAGGGCCTCCTGCGCCTATCCATTTGCTTTGTAGAGAGAGACGAGGAGCTGTCATGATGTGTTCTTCATTTTTATGCGTCAGTGTCCGCACGCCCCATATCTCTAATTCCCTCCATATATTTTTCTTCCCTAAAGGAGGGAATCTAAAAAATCTCAAGATCTTGACGATATATGAAATGAAGCCTTTGAGGGAGTTGTTTAGGTCTGTGCTTCTTGCGTCGTCTCTACACGCTTTGCACCTCTAATTTTCTTCCCAAGATAGGGGGAATTTTCAAGGATCTCGAGATTTAAATGAGACACGAGATGAAATCTTTTAGGAATTGGCTTAGATCTGTGCTTGTCTCCTCTTTGCTAATGGAAAAGATGAGACTAAAAAGGTGAGATTTTTTCTTTAGGGCTTTCTCATCTTTGATCTTTAGTGGGCTCTGGGCTTCGTGTATGGGTTGGTTTTCATGAGTGGCAAGAATCCAATTTTTTTTTTTTTTTTTTTTATGGAGTTTAACTAAGCCTCCGAAAGTTTTGCTCAAAAAAAAGAAAAATATCCAAAAAGCCTTAAACTTATTTCATATTAATTTTGCCATTTGAGTCCTAAACATTCACTTTTTACCAATCGAGTCAATCCAGTCAAATTTGGCTAGAATGCAACGACATAGATGTTGGATGTCACATGTAGCACAATTGGCGTTAATATGAACAATTTTTAATAATAAATTAATATTTTTCTTGAATTTTTTAATTTTTTTTTTTTCCTTTCTTTTCTCTTTTCCTTCTTTATTATTATTATTTTTTTATAACCAACTGACAAGGGTTGCAACCTCGCTAGTTGTGGGCAAGAATTGCGGCTCTCTCCTAGATTTGTATGAGCCATGGCGACGCTGCCTTGCCCCTGCTAGTCCCCAAAATTTCACTTAATGAGTGACGACACTAAAAGAGGCAAAACCTTAGAAGAAATTAACCATTTTACAGGATAAACATCAGCCATTGCGACCCTCGCTTGTGCTTGCGATATCCTCCCCTAGACTTGGGTGCCGAGGCTAGATGAGGGTTGTGTGATCCTCTCCTAGTGGCGGGCGAGAGTCTACGTTAGAACCAGTCGTGTCATTTAAGATGGATAGCATCCACGTCAGCATATTTAAGCCAAAATTGGCTAGATCAACTGAATTAGCAAAATTTAAAAATATTTATGACTCAATTGGAAAAATTAAAAGGTTTAAGATTATATTGACAAACGTACAATAGGTTCAACGTTTTTTGGACAATTTTCCAACCAAAAAATGGTCAAGTTTTCTGAAAAGTGTGTGCTATGGGTTTCATTTTTATTTTTTAATGGAGTTGACCGAGCTGGATTTTTCTTCCTTTCCCTATCTTTTATTTATTATTATTATTATTATTATTATTATTATTATTATTATTATTATTATTATTATTATCATTATCATCATCATTATTATTATTATTATTATTATTATTATTATTATTATTATTATTATTATTATTATTATTATACTTGTTTTTGGATAATTTGTTACAAATGTATTAGATTGAAGTTTTTTATAGTCGAAAAATTAGTTTGAGATAAATTTGTCAAATGTATTAGTTTAGATTTTTTTTTTTATGATATTATTGACTCTTGAAAAAATTATGAAAATGCACATAAGTTTTTGATATGCAGGTTTCAACGTAGAGTAAGCATTTAAAAATGTTTTGCACTAAAAAAATGTTCAAATACCTAAAACACAAGATTTATGGAAAATGAAAATAAAAAGTTGAAAGTGACATATCGTTAGTAGGACAGCTATATGTTGGGAGAGATGTTATCACGGCGTCAAAGCCCTTGTGCTATTGGAGTCTGGTCTCATTTGTTTCACAAAAATAAATGATTTTAAAAATATTTTCCTAAGAATAATCATTTGTATCATTTAAAATTATTAACCAGTAAAATAGTTTTCATTACTAATAATGATTTCTATCTAAACATTTTCGTGTATGATAAAAAAGATTTTGTTCATTCATTTTTTTAAATGATCATTTTTAGGAAAAATATTCTAAATTTTTTATTTTTCACAAAATAAATGGAGCATAAAGCACTTGCAAAAGCGATAGGATATATGGAAACAAACTGATATGATGGTTGTAGAATCTAATAGCTTATCACTCGTGAAGCTCAGCCCTAGTTGCTGAATGTAAGAAATGCTGTGCTCAACTCGGTAATGTTCAAGTGCGCCCTTGCCTAAGGGAAGCAAACCAAGTGGCTAACTTTAGGTCCTCCCATCTTTCTGCTTTTGTAAACCTCTCTAGCCGCTTTGGGATATTTTATGTTCGAAAGCCCATCAAATTTGTTCAAAAGTGTTGGATGATGCAATGAAATATTTCTTTCAACCCCCAAAAAAAAAAAAAATTATACATGTTGACTTTAGCAACAAAAAATGGTATTTGATTGCTATTTTTCTTTAGCAAGAGAATTCTAACGATCTTTCTTAAGACAAGAAAGTTCACCTTGAGTATGTAAATTATGTCCGTAGACATCTCACTTGCCACATTGCCGACAGAAGTTGAAACTCGGATATTGATTAGAACATGAGATTATTTACAGTTTGCAACATTATTTCAAATAACATTTAATTATTCTTATTTATTCAGGGAGAAAGGGCATGGAGATATGGTTACATGGAGACCCATGAAAGTGAATGTCAAATATAGCCATAATTACTTCACTCTAAACTTCCTAATAAGTGCAAATGGGCCCGTGAAGTAATTAGACGTTATTCTAGTTTGGAATGAGCAATGCACGTTCAATCGTACACAAAAACTTGAATTTAGATAACATAAGTTGAAGTTAGTTGTATGATTCGGATTCAAATCTTTCTGTCGCAAACCCAAAATTGTGGGAAGTCTTTGCATCCACAAATGTCAAACATATAGAAACAAACTGACCGGGCATCAAAGCCATTTAACCACCAGCCGCGCTGTCAGGATTAGCTGGATCCGGTCCCCTTGGTACTTGTCACGTTTGACTTCCTTTCCAAAATAGAGAATTCACGACCTGGCTAACATCGTTGACTATTGACTATAAAGAAAAGTCTCTTCGTTGAAGAGAGATGAAAAGTCAAATCCTGGAATCTTACTTTAGAAAATGGTATAATTAAACCTGAAAAATATATTTTTATTAATTGGAAAAACTATGCCGACAGCTGCATCTGATTTCTTTTGAGAAATTTCTTTTGTCCAAATAGAATTTTTTTTTCTTGGCCTAAATTAAATCCTAATTAATTTTCTTTTTCGGCCCCAGTGAGAAATCATCTGACCTTCTTGACCTTAAATAACACTACACCAGTCAGCTCATCACTCCATTCTCCTCCTACCTCAATCTCCTCCTCCTCCACCTCTCTCTCTCTCTCTCACTCTCTCCATCCTGCAACCATTTCTTCAATTTGCTATAGAGCAATGGAGAACAGAACAATGAAAGAACAGCACAAGGAGACGCCATCATCGTCAAAGAAGAGAAGAGTCGCAAGAGTCCCGCCAAAGAGAGGGCAGATCGAAGTGAGGATCTTTCAATCGCTGGTCAAGAGAGTCAAGGAATTGGCGTCCATGGCTTCCGCAAAACAGAGCAGAAGGCGTAGCTGCTGCTATGGCTGTAGCAGCAAGTAGCCGTCGGTGACTTTACTCGAAGACCCGTAGGTCATAATCTCGAATCAACTTTTATAACTATATAAGCAGGTTTATTCTTACGTCTGACCCAGATTAGCGCTCAAGACCGATGCTTTTTGAATCCTTAGCGTCAATCGAGAACACTTTGAGCAGAAATCCAGATACAGAGTACTATCGTGATCGCGTGAGAGAGCAGAAATCCAGCAGAAGAAGATGCAAGCCGGCAATTTGCGATATACACGTGAATAATAACGAACTTGTATTAATTCACGATGTTGTAAAAGTTTTAGTGAAAGGATCGGTTGAATCAGATTCTGTACGTTGGGTGTAGCTATGAAAAATGGAGTTCGGTCGCTATTGTTCCTAGCAAGAGTATTTTAGTTTCTTGAAATGGTGAAAACCTCAACTTATTCCAACGTTTCTTCTCAGAACAAGGAAGTTCATCTTGAGTGAGTAAAGCTTGTGCTGACAAACTTCCCGATGACCTCATAGACATCGAAAGATGAAACCTAGATAAATGGTCCAAACAGGATTAGTCACAATTTACATTGTGTGACTAGCACATATTTCAATTCTTAATCGGCAAATCGATCTTGCAAGACTAGTATTCAAAATTGCCCTTTTTTGCATATATGAATTTATGCAAATCGCTTCGTTCATATGAATGAATGAGGCTTCACACACGAGATAACCAGCACATACTCTGAATAAAAGACTCCACAACGGTTGAAGTTGGATTTTGATGTTATAGATCCAAAAAAAAAAAAAAAACCGTTGAAGTTGGCTGAGTGACAAAGTAGGTTTGATTTTGATATTATAGACCTTCCGTTCGATCCAAAAAAAAAAAAAAAAAAAAACAAAACCTCAATGGTTTCATTCGTTTGTTGCTTTAAGTGGGAAAAATAAACCAGTGACTATAAATGGTAGTGAGAAAAGTAGATATACTTTTTTAGTTTAAAAATTTGACTAGACTATGCTAACGTATATGTCAACCACGGCTTGTGTAGACATAGGCAATTTCTATGATATTTTGATATTTTCTCATATTATTCGTTATTTTTAATTTTTTTTCTCTTTTCCTTCTTAATTTCTTTTTTATTGTGACTAGCAAAGGTTGCCAAGCCCTTGCCGGTCACTAGGTGAGGGTTGTTGGGCCATCATTGGCCACAATGCCCTTGCCTGCAGTAGTGATGGCCTTCTAGTCGAGGGCTATGGTTGTTGATGCTTGTCTAGTGAGATGGTTCATCTCTTATAGGGTTTTGCCTCTTTCAGTGGCCTAACTCCATTTTGACAAAATTCTAAGGACTAGAGTGAAGTGATACGAGTAGGCAAGGCAGCCTCGCTTTCGGTTGTTGATGGTGGACAACTGGTGTCCATGTCAGTGCCAGTCGACCAATTTTAGCCGGGTAGATTAAATTGGCATAATTGTAAAAGGTTTAGAATTAAATTGATCCAAAAAAAGTTTAAGATTGAATTGACATAATTACAATAAATTTAAGACTTTTTTGGTAATTTTCCCCATTGAAATGCCGACGGTCCAAAAGAACTTTCATCTATGTTCTTATGGGCAAAAAGCACGAGATGATTTCACAAAAAAAAAAAAGAAAGAAAAAGCCTACAACACGGATCATCCGCATCCCCATGAAAGGCATAATGCTCGTGAACCATGATTTGGTAGCGGTGGTGATCTCATCTACAGTATGACCCATCGTCAACGAAATGCACTCTAAATGGCAATGAATCTTAAACTGTAAAAAAATAGCAATGGTTTGACACAAGCAAGCACGACCCGTGTTCTAATAAATGCAAGATACAGGTCAAGGAATTAAATAAGATAGCGGGTCAAATATATTTATAATAACACCATATCGACAATTAACTCGATAAAACTGGATTCACCAATAGAACCTTTATAATAAACAAATTCCGGTAATGCAATCCATAAGAGCTAAACCGTTGAAAACGGTGATAGCTATAGTTACTCTTCAGCATCATCAGTAGTTCCACAATAACAACATCAAACCACCAAACCACAAGCATCAGAAATGTGAAGCATCTAGAAAATCATACAATCAAAGAACCCGGTCAAAGAAAATCATTTGCGTAATCTAAGCTTGCCCATCCCACTCTTTGTAAAACAGTTCTAGATAATTTGAGACAAATGTGCACTTGACAACACTAAATATCGCTAATATCATACTTCAAAAGTCATAAAACCTGAATAAACACCATAATAGTAATATTTCATAAACAGTAACAAGTGCAAATAAAGATCACGACACAAATGTCCTTGGCCAATAATAGCAAAAATCATTGCCAAATCATCTGAGAATGGAGACGCAAGGCCATCAGGGGGCTTTGACCACTTCAACATATAAGGAAGTTGTGGGATTGTGAACAATTAGACAATGAATCCACCCATCAGAGTAATTGGGATGTGAATCCACTTGAATTGTTTACTCAGGATCAGAACCAAACACCACCAGCATACAGGCCAAAAAAGAAGAAGAGAAAAGTGAGGCCCCGCATGAATTTTCTAAATAGTGACCAGCGAAAATTCTTTGCGCATGCTGTGAAGTTAGAGTGCCCAAGAACAGCAGAGTGGCGAAGACAGAGGAGAAGAGAGTGAGAGCGTATGCAATTGCCAATATGATGAATGAGCTCTCCTTTAAAAAGATCGCCCTCCCTGTACGGCTGTCATTTCTTCCTAATTAGTGTAAAGGTCCCAACAAAAACCAACGTTTTTTTTTTCTTTTGCGCTCTTTAATTTACGTTTACATTAATCGACCTTCTTTTTTCAACCATCATTTTTAGGAAATATATTTTCCAAATTATTCATTTTCCGTGAAATAAACGGAGTCTAAAGCACTTGCAAAAAACGATCTGATATGTGAAAACAAACTAATTTGAGGTTGTTCACTCGTGAAGCTCAACTCTAGTTGCGATTACACTCAACTCGGTAATGTTCAAGTGGCCCACTGCCGAGGGAAGCAAACCAACTGGCTGACTTTTTTGCCAAGGCTCGATGACTTCAGGCCCTCCCATCTTTCTGCATTTGTAAACCTCCCTAGCTCTTATGGGATATTATATGTTCGAAAATGTTGGATGATGCAATGAAATCTTTCTTTCGACCAAAATAAATAATTAAATTCTATACGTTTACTTTAGCAACAAAAAATAGAATTTGATTGTTGTTTTTCTTTAGCAAGAGGATTCTAACAATCTTTCCTAGGAGAAGGAAGTTCACCTTGAATAAGTAAATTTTGTGTTCATGGACTTCCTGCTTGCCTCATAGCCGATGGAAGTCGAAACTCGGATATTGGTTAGAACATGAGATTATTTACGGTTTGCAGTGTGTGGCTCACACATATTTTAGACCTTAATCAGTAAGATAATTGTGAATGTAGACCAAAGAAGAAAAATTGTAAATGTAGAAATTCCAAACCTTATATACAATGTTCAATTATTCTTATTTATTCAGGGAGAAAGGGCACAGAGATATGGTTATATGGAGACTGATGAAAGTGAACGTCAAATATAGCCATGATTACTTCACTCGAAACATCCTGATAAGTGCAAATGGGCCCTTCGAAGCAATTACGTGGTATTCTAGATGGGAACGAGCAATGCACGTTCGTTCGGTCGCACACGAAAACTTGACCTTAGATAAGAAAAGTTGAAGTTGATTGTACAATCCAGATTCAAATCTCCCAGTCGCAAATCCTAAATTTATGGGAAGTCTTTACATCCACAAATATCGAGCATATAGAGACAAACTGACCGGACATGAAAGCCATGTAACCACAAGCTGCGCTGTCGAGATTAGCGGGATCTTGAGCCCTTTGTACTTGTCAAGTTTGACTTCCTTTCCCTCACGACCCATTGGCTAACATGGTTGACAATGAGGCCGTAGACTAAGAACAAAAGTCTCCCTCACTGTCGAAGAGAGATGAAAAGTCAAATTCTAGAATCTTACTTTAGAAAATGGTATAATCATACCTGAAAATATATTTTTATGAATTGGAAGAAATAGGCCGACATCTGTATCTGATTTCTCTTCAGAAATTTCTTTTGTCCAAATAGAATTTCTTTCTTGGCCTAAATTAAATACTGATTAGTTTTCTTTTTTGGGCCCAGTGTGAAATCATCTGACCTTCTTGACCTTAAATAACACTACACCAGTCAGCTCATCTCTCCATTCTCCTCCTACTTCAATCTCCTCCTCCTCTCTCTCTCTCTCTCTCTCTCTCTCTCTCTCTCGCTCTCTCTATACCCTGCGACCATTTCTTTGAGTTGCTACAGAGCAATGGAAGAACAGCACAAGGAGACGCCGTTTTCATCGAAGAAGAGAGGAATCGCGAGCGCCCTGCCAAAGAGAGGGCAGATCAAAGTGAGGATCCTTCAATCGCTGGTCAAGAAAGTGAAGGAATTGGCATCCATGGCTTCTGCAAAACAGAGCAGAGGGCGTAGCTGCTGCTCTAGCCGTAGCAGCAGCAAGTTGGCGTCAACGACTTCACTCGAAGACCCGTAGATTAGGGTCAACTCATATAACTATATAAGCGGGTTTGTTCATATGTCTGACCCGGACTAGCTCTCAAGACCGATGCTTTTCGAATCCTCGGCGTTGATCAAGAACACTTTGAGCAGAAATCCAGATACAGAGTACTATTGTGATGGCACGACAGAGCAGAAATCCAGTATAAGAAGATGCAAGCCGGAAATTTGTGATTTACGTGTGAAATAATCACGAAATTGTATTAATTCGCGACGTTGTAAATTTTTTTAGTGAAAAGGACCAGTTCAATTAGACTATATGTTGAGTGTAGCAATGAAAAATGAAGTTTGGTCGCTATTTTTCCTAGCAAGAGTGTTTAAGTTTCTTAAAATGGCGAAAACCTCTAATTATTCCAACATTCCTTCTCAGAACAAGGAAGTTCATCTTGAGTGAGTAAATCTTGTGCTAATAAACACCCCACTAACCTCATAGACATTGGAAGATGGAACTTAGACAGTGACGAGAGATCAGTAGCAACCCAAACAATATTGGATTAACGTAGCGGAATAGAATAACCTCCCATCTTATGTAAGCCAAATAAAAAAAACAATATAGTAGAGCAAAATAAATATTAAGCACGCAAACACAAGGTGATTTTTATGTGGAAAATCTCATTGGTATGAGGAGATAAAAAAACCATGGGACTGGAGTCCACTAAAAAATCTTCACTATCAACAAAATTGGATGAACAAAGTTTTTTCTAATAAATACTAGAAGTATATAGCAGCAAAGGCCTCAAGAACATCATTCTTTGCAATACATATAAATTTCACAAGAGATCAATGATAAATTTAGCTAAAAACGCAAGTTTTGATCAATCCACGAAAAATCTGATGTAGCGAGCTTCAAACGAAAATCAAACCGTCTAGATTCAAGATGAGTACTCCACGAACACATTGACAAAATTTCAGTTTAATCGGACCACGAATCAACTTCTGATGTTAGCTTGATGTAAATGATATTAATTTCCAAACCTTCAGATTTTCTGTATACTCTTTTTCTCTTATTACTGCATCTCTACTAACTTCTTTACAGCTACTACTTAAAAGATAGTAAGAAACCATATTTCTCCACATAACTTATCATATGAGCTCGAACTCTTTTGGGCTTGCTATTAATTGAGCTTCCTCTACATTAGAGTGAACCCAGCTAACAAATCCCCCTCTCATGATGATGTGGAGGGATTCATCATCCCTACTATCAATCGACAATGTTCAAGCTTCTCTCTTAGTGGAGTATTCATTATCATATAAGAACCGTTATGGTTTATATGAATTTTCTTAAGTTCCAACAACTTTTCATTTAGAACATCTCTTATCTAATAATATCTAACAATAATATGTTTCGATCTAGAATGAAAAGATGATTTTTTACTAAGATGAATCGCACTTTGATTGGCACAAAATAACGCATATCTTTTTTGCTTGAACCCAAGTTCTTCCAAGAACTTCTTTAGCCATAGCAGCTCTTTACTAGCTTTGATTGCCGCAATAAATTTAGCTTATGTTGTAGAAAGTGCAACACACTTCTACAATCTTGACTTTCATAACACAGTTCCATTGGAAAAATAAATCAAATAAAGATTTACAAGTATCAATATCTCCTACCAAGTCGGAATATGTGTATCTAACTAATTCAAGTTTCTTAGTCCCGAAACTGAGTTTCAAACCGGAAGTTACCCGAAGATGCCATATAATCCATTTTATTGCATTCCAATATTTTTTACCTGGATTTGAAAAATAATGACTAACAATGCCAATTTCATATGCTAAGTCGGACGTGTACATTCCATCGCATACATCAAGCTTTCTACAATTGAAGCATATGAAACAATTTCTATATTTTTCTTCTCTTTATCAGTCATAGGACTTTTCTTTGTATTTAACTTAAAGTGAGCAGTAAGAAGAGTACTAACCACTTTAACCTTGTCCATGTAAAATTTCTGAAAAATCTTTTTAATGTACTTCTCTTGCGACAAGAATAACTTCTTAGCATCTCTATCTTTGGTAATTCTATTGCCAAGAATTTGCTTCGCTGTGCCTAAGTCTTTCATGGCAAAAGACTCGCTCAATTGTTTATTTACAACTCAATTTGTGAAACATTCCTATTAACAATAAACATATCATTAACATAAAGCAAGAGAACAATAAAGTCATCATTAGAAAATTTTTAGACAAATGCACAATTATCAAATGAAGTCTTCTTATAACATTCTTCCGTCATAACTGACATAAACTTTTTGTATCTAGTACTTGCTCTAGACCATAGAGACTCTTTTTCAACTTGCACACATAGTCTTCTTTCCCTTTTACTTTAAATCTCTCTAATTGTTCCACATATATCTCTTTCTCCAAGTTACCATGTAGGAAGGCTATCTTGACATTCATCTGCTCAATCTCTAAACCTAGGCTAGCTGTCAAGCCTAGTACGATATGGATAGAAGACATTTTTATTATGAAGAAAATATATCATCAAAATTAATACCCTTTCTCTGACTAGTTCCCTTAACAACAAATCTAGCTTTGTATCGTGATTGTGAAGTCTGTTTATCTTATTTCAAATTATACACCCACTTATTCTTTAAAGCTCTTCTACCTTTAGGCAACTTCACCAGTTTAAAAGTGTGATTATCATAAAGTGATAATATTTCATCCTACATAGCATCAAGCCATTTACTTTTGTACTCATCTTCTATTGCTTTTACATAGCACTCTGCTTCATCTGTATCAATTAATAATATATACTCATCTTCGGGATGTCTGGTGGAAGGTCGTTGGTCTCTAACAAATCTTCGGACTGGGATATCCAGTAGAGCATCTAATGGAGCTTCTGGTTCAGGAACAATATCATCTGTTTCTACATGTTCAGGAACATGTTCATTATCTGGAACATTCACTTCATGTTACTCCTATCAACTTGTGTAGAAATATATGTAAAAGGAACTGGATCCAAGTCAACCAAATCATCATTAACATGTGGTGCTGAAATCATCTCTGATTTCTCAATATCATGTATTGTCTGATCTTCCATAAATACAACATCTCTACTTCTTACAATTTTCTTCTCAACTAGATCATAAAATTCGTAGCCAAACATATGATGTCCATAACCAATAAATATGCATTATCGTGTTTTCACATCAACTTTAGACCTCTTATCTTTAGGAATATGCACAAATGCCTTGCACCCAAAGACATGCAAATAATCATAAAAAGTATCTTTGCATGTTCAAACTCTATTATGAACATCAAACTCTAGAGGAATGCATGGAGTAAGATTTAATACATGTGCAACTGTACTTAAAGCTTCACTCGAAAAGTCCTAGCAGCTTTGACTATGAAAGTAGACATCTTACCCTTTCAACCAATGTCCTGTTTAGCTAAGTCATTTAACAGAGGTATCTTGGGAGGTGTCTTTTGATATCGAATATCCTGTTGTTCGCAATATTCATTAAAAGGTCAAATACACTCTCTCTCGTTATCAATTTTGATGCATTTCAACTTCTTTCCAGTCCGTCTCTCTATTGAAGCTTGAAACTACTTTTAAACATCTAATACTTAGTATTTAGTTTTCAAAGTATAAACCCATATTTTCCTTGAATAATCATCTATAAAAATAACAAAATAAAAAGAGCCACCAAGTGATTTTGTCTTCATAGAACCACAGACATCGGAATGCATTAAATGAAGTATACCTGACTTTCTTAAATGATGAAAATTTTTGAATACAACTCTATTTTGTTTTTTGCTAGACAGTGAGCACATTTCTTTAGTGTTGAACTTTACATACCTAAAAAATTTTTCTTTTTAGCCAATATTGACAAACCCTTCTCATTGATGTGATTGAGTCTCTTGTATAACTTAGCTTTCTCTTCGTTATCTATTGTGTTAATTTTGTCTATGGAAAACTTCACCTACATAATGTACAACAAAGAATATTTTTTACCTCTAGCCACAACCAAAGAACCTTTAGTGAGCTTCCATTGACCGTCATTGAAGGTGTTGCATTGCCTCTAATCAACCAGCTTGCTTGTGGAAATCAAATTCAAACAAATATCATGTATATACTTAACTTTATTAAATACTAACCTTGTGCCATTGTTGGTCTCTAGGCACACATTACCAATGTCTACAACTTTAGCTAGTTATTGTTTCTCATCCTCACAAATCCAGAGTCACATGACTTATATGAAGTAGAGAAATCCTTACGAGATATAGCATGAATAAATACACCACTATCAATTACCCAACTGGTTTCACGACATACAAGATTTACTGCATCACCATCAAAAACAATAAAAAAAAATTTCTTTAAGTGTAGCTATATGATTGTCATCATTGTCATTTATCAATTTTTTTCTCTTTACCTTTCACTTTTTGTTTCTCCCTTTTGAACATACAACAAAATCTCTGAATATGTCCTTTTTTATGACAATAATGACACTCAACATTAGCAAATCTATTGTAGTTACCTCTACTTTTATCTCTATTTTTTCGAGCCTTTAGACTCACTTTTTCACCTTTTTTTAATAACCAAAGGCATTAAAATGTGAAGAGGATGATCCATGTGTCTTTCTTTACATCTCTTCATTTAAAACACTACTATTGGCCAAATCCATGGTAATCATAGGGCATGCATGTTTGTGTTTCTTTTTTTTTGTTCATGAACATATTTTTTATTTTTTTGTTCCTAGGAACAAAAAAAAAAGAGTAGAAACGCATTTGTTTGCGTTTTTGTTCAAAATCTGTTTTGTTGTTCCGGGAACAAAATTAGAACAGAAATAAGAAACAAAAAAAAGTTATTTTTTTGTTCCAAAAACACTTTTGAAGAACAAATTTTCTCTCTCATTTCTTTTCTTCTCTTTTTTTTCTTCTTCTTTTTTTCTTCTTCTTTCTTTGGCCGGTCGTCGACCTCGGCCATGGCCGACGATCGGCCGTCGAGGGCCAGCGACCTCGCCTGAGGGTCGCCGGCCCTTGGTGAGGACGAGTGTCACCGGCCCTTGGCAAGGCTCGGCCTCGCCTTGGCTAGGCGAGATTGGGCTCGCCCAGATCCGGCGAGGCCGAGCTCGTCCAGCCATCGGCGAAGCTCGGCCTCGTCGGATCTAAGCGAGCTCGAGCTCGCCTAGCCAAGGTGAGGCCGAGCCTCACTAGCGTAGGGCGAGGCTCGGCCTCGGCCGGGGCCGCGAGCCTCGCCATTGCTTGGGCGAGGCCGCCGGCCCTCGTCGATCGGCGCGGCCATGGCCGAGGCCTGCGGCGGCCAAAAGAAAAAAAAAGAAAGAAAAAAAGGAAAAATAAAATAAAAATATTTAAAATTTAAAAAAATATATAAATTTACTAAACGTGTTTCTATTCATTTTTTATTCCCGGAACAAGTTTACCAAACGCATTTTTCTGGTCAAAAATCGTTTCCCGGAACAGAAATAGTTTTTTCTATTTACGTTCCTGAAACAATTTTTTAACGAAACATAAACATAAACAAATGCACCCATAGCATCTGGGGTAGAAATAGACAAAGATATTCAAAAGGTCTCCCACAAGTCTGGCAATTGATTCCCATCATAATTAACTTATTGATAATCCCTTGAAAAGAATTTAAATGATTAGTTAAATGAGTATCATCTTAATATCTCAGAGCCATTATTTGTTTATAAAAAATAACTTATTATTCCCAGTTTTTCGAGCATATAATTGTTCGAGCTTATCTCACAAACTGTGTGCATGTGTTTCCTCAATGATATGGTTCAAAATATTATCATCCACCCACTGCCTAATATAACCACAAACTAGATCATTCAGTATCAGCTTTATTCTCCGGTTTCTCTTCAACAAATACAAGCATATAATGATCATTCACATATAAAAGGTCTTCCATCTTTCTTTTCCAAGTATGATAATTCAAACCATTCAATATAACCATTCTATTCGTATTCACTTCCATTGTTAAAATCAAGTAATAACTAAAACTCTGATACTACTTTGATGAGAGAATAGTAGCAACTCGAACAAATATTAGATTACCGCAGTGAAATAGAATAATCTTCCCTTTTGTATAAACCTAATAGGAACCAATATAGTAGAGTAAAATAAATATTAAGCACACAAGAAAACTTTCTCGATGTGAGGAGATAAAAAATCATGGGATCGAGCCCACCTAAAAATTTACACTATCAATAAAATTGGGTGAACAAAGTTTTTCTCTAGTAAATACTAGAGGTACATAATAACAAAAACCTCAAGGTTATTATCCTTGGCAATATGCATAAATTTCACAAGAGATCAATGATAAATATAATAAAAAAAACATAAGTTTTTATCAATCCATGAAAAATCTGGTGTATGAAGTTTTAAACGAAAATCAAACCATCTAGATTCGAGAAGAGTGCGACAAGAACATGATGATAAAATCTCAACTCAATCGGACCACGAATTGACGTTCGATGCCAGTTTGATGTAAATCAGACTAATCCCCAAATCTCTAGATTTTTTACTTTTTATTTTTCTCTTGTTACTACATTTTTACTAACTTATTTGTGACCATCTCTTAAAAGATAGTGAGAAACCATATATTTCCTTATGACTTATCATATTGACTCAAACCTCTTTGGACTTGCTATTCATTGGATTTCCTTCACATGAGAGTAAACCCAGCTAACAAATAGATGATCCAAATAGGAGATTATTAACAATTTGTAGTACGTGGCTCGCGCATATTTCAATTCCTTCATCGGCAAATCTTACCAAACTAGTATTTAAAATTGCCTTTTTTGCATATACGAATTTATGTAGACTGCTCAGTTCATATGTACTAATTTAAAATAGACAAAGATATTCAAAAGGTCTCCCACAAGTCTGGCAATTGATTCCCATCATAATTAACTTATTGATAATCCCTTGAAAAGAATTTAAATGATTAGTTAAATGAGTATCATCTTAATATCTCAAAGCCATTATTTGTTTATAAAAAATAACTTATTATTCCCAGTTTTTCGAGCATATAATTGTTCGAGCTTATCTCACAAACTGTGTGCATGTGTTTCCTCAATGATATGATTCAAAATATTATCATCCACCCACTGCCTAATATAACCACACACTGTACCATTCGGTATCAGCTTTATTCTCCGGTTTCTCTTCAATAAATACAAGCATATAATAATACTTCGCATATAAAAGGTCTTCCATCTTTCCTTTCCAAGTATGATAATTCAAACCATTCAATATAACCATTCTATTCGTATTCACTTCCATTGTTAAAATCAAGTAATAACTAAAACCCCAAGCGCAGTAAGACGATATTGACTTTGATGAACCCTTCCCCCTGCGTTTGGGGTACCAAGCCCTAACCAACGCTTCCACCGCGGGCGGTGGTTATTCACTTCCATTGTTAAAATCAAGTAATAACTAAAACTCTGATACTACTTTGATGAGAGAACAGTAGAAACTCAAACAAATATTGGATTAACGTAGTGAAATAGAATAATTTTCCATTTTGTATAAACTTAATAAGAACCGATATAGTAGAGTAAAATAAATATTAAGCACACAATAAAACTTTCTCAATGTGAAGAGATAAAAAATCATGGGACCGGAGTCCACCTAAAAATTTACACTATCAATAAAATCGGGTGAACAAAGTTTTTTTCTAGTAAATACTAGAGGTACATAACAACAAAAACCTCAAGGTTATTATTCTTGGCAATACGCATAAATTTCACAAGAGATCAAGGATTAAAAAAAAATAGTTAATATCCTGAAAAACCCCAAACTGGTACACATGTGACAAATTTACCCAAAACTATTTTTTTGACCACCAAAAACCCCAAACTGGTATATCTTTGACAAATTTACCCCAAATTGATACACTTGTGACAAATTTACTTTATGTTAGTTTTTATTAAATTTTACAGTTAAATTGTTAAGTTAAATGACACGTGACGGTTGATTGATATACCAATTTGGAATTTTACATTCTATTTGTCACGGTTTACAATTTTTGTGATTTTTTTGTGGTATTAATCCAATTTAGCATAAGGTATATTTGTTACAAGTGTACCGGTTTAGGATTTTTTGTGGTCGAATAAATTAGTTAAGGGTAAATTTGTCATAGATGTACCAGTTTAGAGTTTTTTTATAGTCAGTCGGGGTAAATTTGTCACAGATATACCAGTTCGGGGTTTTTTATGGTCAAAAAAATAGTTTGGGGTAAATTTGTCACGGTGTACCAGGTTTGTGATTTTTCGGGGTATTAACCCTAAAAAAAACATAAGTTTTGATCAATCCATGAAAAATTTGGTGTATGAAGCTTTAAACGAAAATCAAACCATCCATATTCGAGGAGCGTGCGTCAAGAACATGAAGATAAAATTTCAGCTCAATCGGACCACGAATTGACGTCCGATGCCGCTTGATGTAAATCGACTAATCCCCAAATCTCTAGATTTTTTACTTTTCTTTTTCTCTTGTTACTACATTTTTATAACTTATTTGTGACCATCTCTTAAAAGATAGTGAGAAATCATATATTTCCTTATGACTTATCATATTGACTCAAACCTCTTTGGACTTGCTATTCATTGGATTTCCTTCACATGAGAGTAAACCCAGCTAACAAATATATGATCTAAATAGGAGATTATTAACAATCTGTAGGACGTGGCTCGCGCATATTTCAATTCCTTCATCGCCAAATCTTACCAAACTAGTATTTAAAATTGACTTTTTTTGCATATACGAATTTATGTAGACTGCTTAGTTCATATGTACTAATGAGGCTTCACTCAAGGGATGACCTACACGTACTATGAATAAAAGAGTCCACAATTCCAATGCAAGATCTATAACATCAAAATCAAACCTAGTTTGTCTCTCAGCCAACCTCAATAGTTTCATTCATTTGTTGCTTTATAAGTGGGAAAATCAACCAATGACTATAAATGGTAGTGGGAAAAGTAGACTTGCTTGTTTTGAGTTTATTAAACAAGAAGAGATAAAAATGGAAATCAACGTAGAGATTCTAGAAGAGCAAATCTAAACTTTCCAAACTGTGTATGGAATATTTAATTTTCCTTCCAGAATTCATGATTACGAGCATAACCACAAGACAATATAAAAACATCTGAAACAAAGCCTTTATAATCACCTTAATGGAAGCTTCCGAGGGAGTGCAATTTCGATTCACTGAAGTAATTATATCATGTTCTAGATGGTGGGAGTGATGTGCATTGGGTCGTGCACGAAAATTCATGACAAGATCCGGCATGATGAGCTGCACTTGCGGATTTGACTTTTTTCTCATTTTTCAGAATTGAACCCATTGACTAATCAAGCTGCTGACGAGGAGGCCGTTGACGATAAGGCAAAGTCTTCCCTCCCGGTTGAAGAAAGACTGACAATCAGATTCTAGATTCTCACCATAGAAAATGATATAATAAGACTCTGTGAACAATTTTATCTTTTTAGGAAAATAGGTGGACAGCTGTATCTGATTGCTTTTTGGAACCTTCTTCTGTGCAGGTTGACTTTTTTGCTTTGTCAAAATTACATGCTATTTTTCTTTTCATTTTTTTTTTGCCTAAGTCGATTTAACTATTTGTGTGAAATGCTCTGACCTTCTCGACCTTATATGACCCCTCCCAGTCAGCTCAATCACTTCATTCTCCTCCTTCAATCTCCTCCTCCTCTCTCTCTCTCTCTCTCTCTCTCTCTACCCTGACAGCCAAAATTTTCAGTTTGCTACAGAGCAATGGAGAACAGAGCAATGAAAGAACAGCACAGGGAGACGACGTCGTCGTCGTCGTCCTCAAAGAAGAGAAGAATTGTGAGAGTCCCACCGAAGAGAGGGCAGATCAAAGTGGGGATCTTCAAATCGCTGGTCAAGAAAGTGAAGGAATGGGCGTCCATGGCTTCCGCCAAACGGAGCAGAGGACGCGACCGTTGCTGTAGCTGTAGCGGCAACTTGGCATCAGTGACTTCCCTCGAAGACACGTGAATAATCATCTCGAATCACCTCGCACCAGCGATATTTAATCATATGTCTATACCAGATTAGTGATCAGGAACGATGCTTTCCGAACCCTCGGCGTCAAATCTAGAACACCCGGAGCAGAAATCCGGATGCTGGCTCCTAATCAATCGCGGGAGAGCAGAAATCCAGCATAGCAAATATGCAATGATATCTCTTCTTCTCGCGAAAGAGGAGCCGGTGGTTCGGAGCAAAGCCGGCGATTCGCGTTTCTGTGTAATATAATCACGAATTTGTATTAATTCGTGTTGTTGTAAAAGCCTTTTTAGCTTCTTTTTTTTTAGCTGAATGTGAGGTTTATCCTAAAATTTGAGTTTTTGAATGTTTAAATCTATGTTTGTTTCCAGTTCGCATCGATATGTAAGAAGATATCCGGTCGTAACTTGGAGAAAGTACGATGGCGGCTACATGATGTGTCGGATGGCAAACTGAGCTAGCGACGGTGCATGAATATGCGAAAACGCATTTTGGATTCTTTTTTCTTTCGAGAGAAAATTATATTTATTACTAAAAAGAATGCAAAAAAAAAAAAAAAAAAAGCAAATCTAAATAAAGTTAACATTAGTATACTACAAAATAAAGCCGAATCCAAAAAGTAAAAAGGAATCGGCAGGTTAAATAAACACTCATGAAATTCGTGAATTAGTTCATGTGCTCCAAGTTTACTTGCATAAGGTGATATGCCGCGCCGTAATTCTCAGGTGAAACTCGAGTTGATTACGAAGCAGCAATTTTAGATCTAGGAAGTCATCTTTGAAATTGAAAAACAATGACGTAATCTTATTCACAAGGGAATCTGAATTTTTTTGGTTTCTTAGAAAAACTCGATTTCAAAATGACTTCTAGCCCACTTGGAATTTTGGATAAAACATCAAATTAAAACATAATGTTTCGATATTTTAGCTTTTGATTCTAATCTCTCTTAGTACTTTATAATAAAGGTTAATATCACAGAAAACTCTAAATCAATATATTTGTGACATATTCATTACAAACTAAATTTTTTTATCACAAAAATCTAAATTGATATATTTGTGATAAATTTATTACAAACTAATTTTTTCACTATCAAAAACCTCAAACTGTTACATTTGCAAGAAATTTGTCATTAAATTGAATAAATGCCATAAGAACTATAAATTAGTACATATGTGATAAACAAATGGTAAAACCTGAAAATAGTATAGTTGTCAATTGTTAAGTGCTATCTAAGTCAGCAATTTGATGATAAAATTTAATGAAAATAACAAGAATAAATTTATTATAAATATACTAGTTTGGGATTTTTTATTGTCAAAAAAAATTAATGAGGTAAATTTATCACAATCTTGCTAATTTAAGATTTTTCAATATTAACCTTGATAATAAATATTATGCAAACTTCTAGAAATTTATATATTGCTCTAGTAATTAAACTTTTAGAAATTTATATATTGCTCTAGTAATTGAAAAATGAATCAAAATTTACATGTTCACTTTTTTTTTGTAGAGATTTTAATATAAAAATAAAAATAAAATATGAAATATAGAATAGTCAAGTTTAATACAATAGAAATGAATTATATAATCCTAGGATTAACACCACAAAGAATATTAAATTGGTAAGATTTATAAAAAAGAATACTAAACCGGTACATTATCTCAAACTAATTTTTCGTCTATCAAAAACCTCACATTAGTACAATTATGATATATTTACTCTCTGTTACCATCATAAAATTTTATCATGCTAAGATTGATAACATATGAAAATAAAATACATATGAAATTTATATTAATTTAGAGTAAATTTATCATAAATGTGCTAGTTTCACGTTTTTTGTGATACAAATATTAGTTTGTGATAAGTTTTTTATACATGTTTGAGATTTATGGTGATCCAAAAATTAATTTAAGGTAAATTTGTTACATATACACTAATTTGAAGTTTTTCATGATATTAACCCTAATCTAATCTACCAAAAAAAAATTATATTTGATGTCATGTGACTCATTTCAATCATAAGATAGTATTATTTTATAGTAAGAAAAATTATTTTAGTACGAAATATTTGAATTATTAAATCATATAAAGAAATACTTGGTAAAATACACAATATGGACAGAGTGATTGAGGATATTTCAGAATGTCAATTGATTGAGATCTCTTTAAAGAAAACACAATGATTGATATCAACATAGAAAAGTTGATATTGTCGATGATAATTATTAATTATTCTAGGTGTAGAAAGATATAACTTAAGATTCTTCCCATATCAATATGCACGCGCCGTGTAGTTTACGTATACGGCACTGTTAAGGATTTAATTATAAAATGCAGAGGGCAATTTACTAATACAGCCAGACTCAACGACTTTTTTAGGCAACGTCATTTTACATGTGGAGTGCACTTATAACTTTAATTAAATCCAAAAATTAAAATCTAATTTTTTGCAGAAAGTATGGGCCGCAGGCCCCACACATTGGGCCGAAACCCTGTCACCTAAGGTAGTTTTCTATTCCAAGATTTATATAATCAGTCGAGAATCATGTGACATCGTTCAAATAGGATCTAGCTATATAATAAATTATAATCGTTGAAATATTAGATGTTAAAGTACAACTATTACGTTCTTTTTTCAATATTTAATTGCATCAAGCACCTAAAAGCCACAAGGCCATATGCAAAACCATATGCAAAACCACCATCTGCTGGTCAAATTTTTCATATCATCTTTTGTCACAGTTGATTATTTTCTCAGTTGACCCTCTTTTATAACACAAAGTCAAAAGCAAAGAGCTGGGGCATTGCGCCCTGCCGCCCAAGCCCAAAGTAGCTCAAAACATTGGTTAAATAAAATAATTTAAAACAAAAGAAAGGTTATCATGAATGAATGAATTAATTAGTTAGTAATTAATTAATCTAGACTGCGTCAAATGCAAGAGGGTGGAAGAAATTGACATACTCAAGTTTAGATCTTCTGCTCAATTACTTTAGTGACAAATTCGATCCCTTGAGATTCTCTGGGGATTAATTAAGGATTGACAAAGGATTTCATGATTCATTTCATATTGCCCTCCCCACTTTTTATACGAAGACCACTTTGCGTGCTCTATTTTTCAAAATATAAGTTTTCATTCTGTATGTTCGTGTTAAATACCCAATTGCATCTCAGATCAGTTAATATCTTATAGTACTTATGTCCCTCTTTTAAATTCCTTAACCCTTCAAAACAAACTTCCCCACTGGAAAATCCTCACCTTAGTCACATGTCGTCGGGGCGGCCCTTGAGCACGTTGGATCGACGTTGCAAATGCCTAGACGCCATTGATATGAGGTTGCCATGATCTCTCGTGGCTCGGGGGGTCCTGCACGAGAAAAAGAAGGAGAAAGAGGGAGAGACAGACCCTACTAGCTAGACAGAGGGTAAACACCGCATGGAGCCTGGCGGGTAGGGAGAGACGAAGGGCTGGCAGGTGATTGTTGTGACCACGGTGACAACTGACAAGGTGCGGCGTCCGACAGCTTGTGGGGTTGATGGAGGGGTTGGGCTTTGCTGGTGTAGGGGCTTTTGGAGTTTTGCATTTGGGCTCTGCGCAATGTTTCCCAAGGAAGGGTAAATTGTTACTTTGACTATTGGGAATGACACTTCAAAAAAATATAGAGTGGTTCCAAATAGGGGAGTGTGAAAGAATTAAGAACTGTCTGAAATTCGATCGGACTGACCTAGCGGAGGTAGTTCCCATGAAAACCAATTCGATTCTTGATTCCCATTTGCTGGACTCGTAAATATCGATCAAATTCTCAATTTTAGGTATGAAACCGCTCATCAAAATTAGACTAGTAAATATATACATAATTTTTTATTTTTTAGTTTTAACCTTTCAAATCAAAATCCTAGTTTTCTCTGTCTCTTTCCATCTCTCACCTCACTCATCTCGCGATCTTGCCTCCCTTACTCACTCTTTCTCTTGGTGGCCTCTAGCCTCATCAATTCCTCTCTCACTCTTGCTCTAGATCGCCTTCAGCCTCATTGCTCCATCTTAACTCTCACACCTCTTCCAAAGTGGAGACATTTCAACCACTTCCATTGACCCACCCAAGAATCGGACCAAACTCGTGGTCTAGTTCTTAAGTAGATCTATGGAACTAACAAAAAACTTTCAGTTGTAATTTTTCGAGCCAGTCATTAGTGGGCAATTCCCGACTCCAAGGGGGGAATCACTTATCCTAATATCGATCACCTCTTATTCCAAATATCCAAAAAATCATGTTCACTAGGTGACCCTCATTGTATAGCAATACATTGGCTTTAAGGGGTATAGAATATTTCAAGAGTAAAACTTTGATTACTATAAAATAATTACAATCATTGAGTCAAGAAGTATAAAGTCATAGGGATTCATATAGAAAATTATATCGATTTTTTTTTCCACATAGATCAACAATTGCAAATGCATCTAGTTTGCTTAAAGTTTCACTTTCGAGTAGATAAAAATTGAGATTCCTAATGAGTATTGTTCTTAGATTTGCTTTAAAAAGCCACTTTAGGACCTAAACATTTCTATCCATCAAAGGCGAACACCTTTAACCACATTCTTTTTTGGCATATACCGATGTGCCCCCACCAAAGGACAATCAACTGGACCCAATTCCCAAAGCCGGCCATCGCCTTAAAGCAACCTTTGCCCCTGTTAAGTCTATCTGGTTAGTCATACCAACCACCCCCGGTACGCTGCTTAGGATTATCGAAATACAATCAACATCGAAAGAGAACGAAAAATTTATTCGATCTTTGATCCTTGTAGAGTGAGAAAGGGGCTCCGCCTCCGACTATGGCAGCACCATCCGCAGACATTTCACGGCGTTTCTCCTCGCATTTGTATGACATCACATTCAAACTCACGCCTTGATTATTCAATGAGATCCGTCTCCAACCCAAAGTCAACATTCTGACCGGAACAGTACAGACCCTTCTTTAACTGGCTGCTATCGGTCGGTTGGGTCAAAGCGGAACCCACATGAAAAAATGTGGAGGAAAGGCGAGACGGATCGGTCAAACATCCGCTTCGGATAAAACCCTTAAAATTGAATTCCTCTCTGGTCGTTTTCTTCTCTTTGGTCGCTTCGTAGACTTCTCGATTCACACTGAGATTTTCGCTCGCTGAACGGCCTGGCCAGCTGTTTCAGTCAAATGAGGAGGGGCCCCTCGGCGATCCGATCATCGTGCGAAGCAAATAGTTTACACACACAAACGAGTCAAAAGATTCTCCGGCAAATGAAGAAGAAATCCTAGAGCGATTCCCCCGTTTGATTCCCCTGTGAATGATTTAATAAAGCATCATCTCCCACTGGAAGGAAACGTGTCCGTGGATCAAGGCCTCTTTTCGAAATTTATTCACGACATCGTCTTCATGCTCTCGATTTTTAATCAGTTCATCGTCCTCGTGTCGATGATCATTAAGATTTCCTATACGCAATTTGCCAATGATGGGCCCATATTGGTGCTCTAGCAAAAGGGTTTCGAGAGCATGAAGGACTCGAAATCGAGTCTTTAGTGAAAGAGTTTCGATTCTTTTCGACCCTTGTGGTGGGGGGGGGGGGTAATCAGTACTTTGATCGACCGATGAACTTCTATCATTCTTGTTCTAAAGCTGGATTAAGATGTCGGGCCAACGAAGTTGGCTAATCATAGTGCACTCGATCCCCTGTTCTTTCTTTTTTGATGCACGTCACACTTTTCCTTTCTCCCTTTCTTTTTTTCCCTGCAATTTTGGGGGTTACAAAATGGAGACATCGCTTTCCGCCTTTTCTTTTATGGGATTTTTTCCACATTTGACTGAACAAGAAAAATCCGCTTCTGATGATGGTGAAGGCCAGCAGGCCTTACCTTGTCAATGAATCGAGCTGAGCTGGAAAAATATCCCCAGCCACATTCATGAATCTTGCGCCTCAAGTGATCAACACTACATTGATCAAAAAATAAAAATGTAAGTGACCAAGATAAGATAAAATGAAATAAATTTAGGTTTGACTGTCCTTTCAAGGGTTGTTCTTTCCATAAACTTACTAATGTGAACATATAGAGTCAACATCTTCTAGACCCTTTGTTTTCCTCTCTCTCTCTCTCTCTCTCTCTCTCTCTCTCTCTCTCTCTAAGAAAATGTCCAGTTAATGTAGGACTAAACGTGGATCAGTGGCCCATCTTGAGTTGTGGTGTTTTGTTCCGCCTTGGTCACCTAGGAAACATTTTGTGTGGTTCCTACTAAAGTCTCAAGAATCCACTCTAACGTAGAGTTACTCATTCTCTCCGTCACGGTTGAGAACAAAGCCAATTTGGTGGCAACCAAGTCAAATCACTTGCAAATAACTTGAGTTGGATAGAATAGTTATCAAGTGTCGATTTGACTGGTTTTGAGCGGAGCACGGGTCTAGGTTATCCGAATTGGTGTGAACGCACTTCGAGATGGAATGGAGGGAGAGGGACATGTATTGATTGGCATCAAGGGAGAGAGGACACTCCAAGCCGAGGCACTTTCAACTTCGAATTTTTTCCAAGTATAGACGAACTTGGATTTTGGCTCTTACTTACCCTAAACATGTACAGCCTTTCAAAATGTCCAAACACTAACTCTTAATCAATGTAACCCTTTTTTTTTTTTAAAAAAAAATTTGGAGCGAATAAGCATAAATAAAAAATCAGACGTAGTGCAAGAAAGCCAAGCAAAGGGGCCCCACGACGTTGAACCTAAAGGGGCCTGTTCACACTGCACAACCGCTCTGACCATCAATTAATCTTAGCGCCCCATATAAAGCCCCACCAGTCTAGCTCGTCGCTTCACTTCATCTCCTTTCTTCAATCTTCTTCCATTGATTCTCTCTCTCTCTCTCTCTCTCTCTCTCTCTCTCTCTCTGTGAAACAGAGACCGTCACATCTCTGTTTCTTCTCCAGCAGAACCAGAGCCTGCCTGGTGTGAAGGGGATCAGAGGAATGGAGAACAGGGGCGAGACGAAGAAGACGACCCACAAGCCGAGATCAAGACTGCCGCCAAAGAGAGGCCAGATTAAAGTCAAGATCTTCAAGATGCTGGCGAATCAAATCATCAAGCTGGCGAAAATGGGCGTGCGGAGACGGAGGAGGGAAGCATGCTGCTGCAATTGCAAGTTCGCCTCTGTAACGCCACTTCAAGACACCTAGCCCCCCCAGGCCGCTGCGAGCATCATTTTCTAGGAGGTCAATAACGATTGGGTTCATGGTTTTCCTTCTGTACAGTGGTTTAGAATACTTTTCATGTTTATCCAGAGTTCTTGAGTTCTTCCTTGGTAGAAGACTCACTAATCCAGAAGTAGAGCATGGCTCATTGCATAAAGGTTGTAGCTTCTTTCATGGGTGCTATGAAAGATGTAAATAAAGAAATCTCAACTTAAGGCGAGTTCCTTTCTTGCAGAGCATCGAGCATGTTGTTAGCTTTTGTGCTCTGTTTTCTGATTCTCTGCTTCATTCTACATTAGCAGTTTCACATGCCGTTTATCCAAGATTATAACCCTCCACGCTCTCAAATCAATGGTTCCTTTCTGTAATTTCGGGTCTTTTTGATTTTTACGAGCTTCCAAAATGTTGAGAAAGGAGAGACTGAGAGCGAATAAATGCAGCTCAATGGGAGACTTTTATGTCTTTCGAATGTTCATTTTTTTAAGTCATCTTTTCGCATGCATTTTCTTGGGGGGAGTTTGAAGGTGGTGATAAGGTCCACATGCAGCTTTCCAGCTTCCCTCTTTGGCTTCAAGCAAAGTGCAAAATAAACACAAAAGTTGGCACGGTCAATGCCTTTTACATCTTCTGCTTTCCTCTTTTGTTGTCATCTTTCTTCATTTTCTCCCGTTTTGCGGTCATTGCCGTGCCTACAAATCTGAGGTGGGACAGGCCGACAACTAGACAAATGGGTCAAATGATTCCACGGCGAATAAATAAGAAATGGTTAAATAGTGTCCCGTGAATAATTCGATCGTGCGTAAACCCCATAAAATAGAAACGTGCGTAAACTCAGGTCTGTTTCGACAATATTTCAAAGGAACCGTCTGCGTCCCATCAATTTCAATCAATTCGCCATCCTTCTGTCAATGTTTGTCAAGATTTCCCGATACCTAATCGACTCTAGCAAAAGGGTTTCAAATCCAAATCGAGTCTTTAGCGAACGAGCTTCGAGTCTATGGTATTAGCACTCCGATTAGACACCGAGGGGACAGAGTGCTCAGCAGGATGGGGCCGGCTCTCATAGCGCAGGATCGACTCCTTGGACATAGATCGATCATCACGGCAAGCTCTTGAGACGAAAGGTACGACCCATCAAAGCATAGAAAATATGCATTTCGATTTTAGCACATGGGGGATATCGCGGCCAAAAAGTGGGTCGTCGAGTTTAGGGCGAGCGAAAGAGGTAGTGATCATTCATTTGTTCACTCACTCGAGCTCCTTGACTAAAAAGGGACGCCGACTCTCTCTCTCTCTCTTCAAGGAAGTCAAATTATTCCTTTATCTCCTTTTTTTTTTCCTGTAATTATGGGGCCAAACGATGTAAAATCACTTTCTTTCTGGATTTTGCTTACTTGACTCTTGAATGAGATGCGCCAGCTCTTGATGGTGTGGACGGGGGCCTGTTGATGAACCAGCTGGTAATTACTCACGTGAACATAGAGAGATTCAACACCTTCAATTCTATACCCATCTCTCTCTCTCTCTCTCTCACACACTGAGACACAGCCACAAACAAAACTTATCGTCAATCATTTCCATGTAAGCCGAGTCAAATTCCTCGCGAATAACTCAAATTGGACCGACCGACGACACACTGAATACCGGCTTTCCACCAGTTCCGAGTGGAGCACCGGCTTGAGCTACTTTCAGGTTGGTGTGAACCCACCTCGAGATGAAGCAGGTGAACAAGTTCAGCTAGCCACTTTCAAATTCACTCCGGATTTTGATGTTTACCAAAGCGAACACAAAGAAACCTTTCGCCATGTTGAAATATCAACACGTGTCATCGTATCATAATTTTTTCTTTCATAACTTTTCCTAAAGTTAGGTAATAAATTTTTATTTTGGAATTTTGCAGCCAAAAGTCGCAAGGCGTAGAGGATAAGGGCAGGCGGAAGGGGCCCCCCAAGAGGCGCTCCGTTCTCACTGTGTGAACCACTCTGACCACCTTTAACTCTAAGCCCTCTCAGATAAACCCCCACCAGTCGAGCTCCTCGCTTCGGTTTATTCCCATCTCTTCATCCTCCTTCCATCCATCGATTCTCTCTGTCTCTCTCTCTCTTTTCTGAAACAGAGTCCTTCGTTACTCTGTTTCTTCTCCGGCGGAGCCAGATCTCGCCTGTGCGAAGGGGATCGGAGGAACGGAGAACATGGACGAGGCGGAGAAGGCGACCCCCCACAGGCCCGAATCGAGGCTCCCGCCGAGGAGAGGCCAGATCAAAGTCAGGATCTTCAAATTGCTGGCGGCTCAAATCGTCAAGCTCGCGAAGATGCTGGGGAATATACTGAGGAGCGCGTGCTGTTGCAGTCGCGAGTTCGACTCCGTGGAGCCGCTGGAAGACACGTAGCCTTCCGACACGTCGCTCGCGTCATTTTTCCGGGAGCATACTACCCATTGGTGCATGGATTTTTTTCCTTTCGTTTCTGTTCTTTGCTTTTGTATAGCGGAGCAGAAGTTTTTCTCCTTTTTTTTTTTTTTTTTTTTCATGTTTTATCTCGAGTTCTTCCTTGATCCCGGATGGGAAGAAAATTGAGTAACCCACAGAAGCAGAGCATGGCTCATTGCGCACCCAGTAAAAAGCGTGTAGCTTCATTTCGTGGGTGCTTCTATAATGTTATTTATATAATAACAGAAGAAATTTCGAAGGTCGTCGCCATCGCCATTCTCTCTCTCTCTCTCTCTCTCTGTGCGGTCTCTGATCGCGCGCATCGGTCGCGCGCGATCGGACTCCTGATATGGCTACCTTGGATCCGACCGGGGGCGAGAGACTTGGGTTGTGCTCGAGCCGGTTTCGTGGCGGCGAGGCTGAGCAGCGTGGTTGGCGGTAGTGAAGCCCAGTTTTGGTAGTGTTGGCAGTGACGGCGGCGGCGGCGCCGCCGCCGCCGTTGTGGCGATGGACTAGTCCGGCGGTGGTGGGCTTTTGAGTTCGGGTTGTTTGAGGCAAGCGGTGACGGTTGGTGGCGGCGGGCGGACAAGGCAGTGGCCGAGAGCTAACTTTAGCAATTTTTACCGACCAATTATTATTTTCTTAACGTGCATCCATTTAAAACTACACATCGGACCGCTCGGTCGATTTAACAGTTTTAGTGCCACATTATAATTTTTAGGTTTTATGAGAGACCTTTGAGAAGTTGTGCAAAAGGCAAATTAGGTTTCGATTGGAAAAAAAAAAAAGGGATAAAATCTCAGAAATTCGCCGTCCTTGAAATCCGCAAGGGAATTGTGTCGGGCGAGAACAAAATCATAGCCATTTTCAGCGCAGTCAAGAACCTAGGAGCATCATCTCTTACCGCAGCAAAAATGTCGGTTCGTGGAAATTATAGATTATCTCATTCTCGCGGTCCCAGTCCTATCCGGACTCTTAAGTTTAATATTAATAAATAAATAAAAAACGTGTTAGGAATATGAAAGTCTCTGAAGCGTTGCGTGCGCTTTGCATCGACCTAATCTCACGTTGTATATAACTCCATATTGCCTGGTGGTTGAGATTCTGTGGCACATTTGATTTTATAGAATTGCTGATTGATGATGATGTTGATGTTGATAATGTTGGTGATGATGATGATGATGGCAATGATGGTTCATGCACCAATGCATATGAAATGGGTGCTCGTGTGTTATGTGCACGGTCCGTGCGTTTCGCTCCCACGTCACCATGAATTTGAGATTGCTTTGGTCACCATTTTCTTTCTTTGTCTTCATCTCTCTTTTCTTTTTTTAGTGACTATGATGCACTACGATGGGATGTTGCAAAGTTGTTCCCAAATTTCTTGGGTCACTAATCATATTGGTAAAAAAATTGTCACAATTTACAATTTTTATGATTTTTTTGTGGTATTAATCCAATTTAGCTAATGGTATATTTGTCACAAATTTATTAGTTTGTGGTTTTTTGTGGTCGAATAAATTAGTTTGGAGTAAATTTGTCATACATGTACAAGTTTATGGTTTTTTATGGTCAATCGGGGTAAATTTGTCACAAGTGTACCAGTTTGGGGTTTTTCATGGTCAAAAAAATAGTTTGGGGGTAAATTTGTCATAGATGTACCAGTTTGGGGGTTTTCAAGGTATTAACCCTAAAAAAAAAAAAAGTGGCACAAAAGAAATTCGGACATGCTTATATTTTGAATGTGGGGATTGGGGGCAAAAGACGTGATTATGCCATAAGAAAAAAAAAGTTTTTTTTTTTTAAATCGGAACGCTCGTAACAAGTTTACTCAAATCTCAAGAAAAAATTTGTGACAAAATTAGCGATTTTGGCATATTTTGAAAATGCGTGGGAGCTTTCAAACAATTTATAACAAATTTTCAAATCTTAATTCATTTTCTTCGAATCTGATTTTCCTAGAACGACATTGTTTAGGAGACTCATTTTCATTGAATTTTCACATCGGATCCACCTCACGCGCCAATCATCCAAGTTGCTAATGTAAATAATGGGTCGAAGCTATAGCAAGCTAGATTCTTTGTAGGCACACCTATTTGAGTATTTTGTAATATGAAAATTATCCGAGGGTAAATACAAAGTGGGAGTGCCAATTTGGGTTTTTTTTTTTTTATTTGGGTATTAACTGAAAATTGCCGCTTGGAACATAGCCTGCGACCTCATCTACATTCATTCAACCCACTTCAAGCCACTAAAATTTTGCTTTTCAAGGAATCAATTTGACTTGCTCAAAAATAAAAAAAGGAATCAATTTGACTCAGGAGATTTACAGCTCATCCACTGGCGACTGACGATAGCGACTCTTGTTCTCTACGTATATGCGCCGCTGAGTCGAGACACGTGCCCGAAACAGGCCGGACAATGTGAAATTTAATAACCCGATAAAGCAATATTCCAAAATAAAATTCCATACTAAAGCAAACATTTTTCATATATTTTTTTTTTTGTTGGCCAACTCATTAATTTAAGGAGCCTGTGGGCCCCACTAAGTGATTGATCCGATTAGCATCCTCCCTTTGATAAAATGACCCGCCACGTGTAGCTCGGCCGAAAAGCGGACCCCAAGCAAGGCAAAAGGAACGTCGATATCGAAAGAGTCGGATAACGACCAAAACAAAAAAAAGATATTGAAAATGTCAATGGATTCAAGGATGATGGGTTGGCAATATCTTTGAAAACTTACGTCACGTTGCTGACGTCATAATTCATTTGACTGGCTTTAATCAACTCCCACGTTGAACATACGTTAAAAATGTGGGAGCCCGGTAACGCTTGAAATTCAAGATGGAGGACGCAAGGTAAAGTGTCATTGCTCAATTGAGAATTTAATTTCCGTTTCAAGACACTTTTTCGGATAATTTTAGAAGATTAAACTTATCACCACGAAATATATAGGCATCACAATAGGTTGGCTATTAGTCAAGAATTATTCTATTTGCTAACGAAATATATGAACTTTAAAAGGCTTGCAGCCATGAATAGTAATTTTGTGGTAGATCACCCTACTTGTGGCAAGTGGGGGAAAAGGACAACTTTATCTTGCAGATCGCTTCAATCATATAGGCAAGAATCAGGAATCTATATATAAGAAGCATTGGGCAATTAGTAAGTATTTCCATGTCCCCCGTCTTCCCAAATATTATTACTTGAGCCCCTTTTGCTAAAGTAAGGAATCTGAACATTTTCATGAGTCTCGTGACGATTTATTATTACTTGAGCCCCTTTTGCTAAAGTAAGGAATCTGAACATTTTCATGAGTCTCGTGACAATACAAGGAATAGATCAAAGCCAACTGAGTTATGAGACTATCCATTCTATATCTCCACGGTGAACTCTCTCCCAAATTGAATGAAGTCAGATTCTTTTGAAAAACAAGGTACATAATTGAAAGAGTACGTTGGCTCTACAATTATTAGTCGCACTGCCTGCTCAAGATGTAGTCCACATAAGACATACTTGAAAATTGGGATGAGCATGATTTTTGGATAAAATTGGGAATTGAACTGAATTGGGCATGGGAATTGGTTCGGTTTCAAGATTTAATGAGAATTTATCCGGTTCTCAACTCCCAATTCCAAACTTTTGAAATCGGCACTGTGTTGTCCAATTCTTGTTTCTATCCTTAAATTGGAACAAGAACTTGTGCTGTTGGAATTAGTAGTGTACACCTAATAAAAACACTACTTCTCTCAATACTATTAAGTTTGTTCTTCTCTTTTTCTTTTCAACAGACTTGAGTCTGCCTCCCTTTAGGTGCATTTGGTTCAACATTTTGAAAAACCCATCAAAGAAATACAAAGCATCTTAGCCTAAAAGATTATAAATGCAAAGATTGTTTGGTAAATTATGCTTTGAGAAGAAAATTTGAGGAAAATATTGTTTGATAAAAAAAATATTAGAAAAACTTTTTGGGTGATTAATATTAGTTTTTTTTAACGGCGAAGGGTTATGAATGTTGGCAAGTCAGATCTGGCATTAGCAGCCATCGAGTGACCTCTAGCAAGGGTCGCCCAACCTCGGGTGAATGTCAGGGAGGGTTGTGCAACCCGAAGTGAATGGCGCTTGGGTGTCACTAGGGTCTCATGATTGATGGCTCATGGCCTCAAGTGGCCCTTGACCCTAATGGACCCGTGTCACTAGGGTCACATGATTGATGTGTCACTTGGGGTCGTGTGATCTTCAGTGGCCCTTGCCACCTAGTGTTGGTAATTTGTTTATAAAACAAATGAAAAGGTGCCTTGTCCCACATCGAGACCCACACGTGCAATGGCCGCCAATCATTAATTTTATTTGTTGAAAATTCGATTTATTTTTATAAAAAATTAACTATAAAGTCTTATTGAAGCAGTGAATTGTTCACAAAAAGTTACGATTATTTTTTATTATTTATTTATTTAATTTCGAATTTTCTATGTCTTTTCAACGTAACCTTTGATATGTACTTGTTCATGAAAGGTTGCCTTTGTTCTTTCGCAACCTTTTGAAAATTTGCATCTATTCGAAAGACAAAGATAAATAACATTATTTTAAGATCAAACGATGATCCTTTTCATTTTTTTCGTTTTCTTTCGAAAGAAACTACAGCCATTGTTTTCAATTGTTTCCCATGAGAGACCCCGGAGAAATACTAGAATTGCTATCTAATATTCTTATTTGAGACTTTGTTGTATCTTGGAGGAAATTTGCCGGTAAAAATTAGCAACTTTGTGGGGGCAAATAAATCCTTAAAGAAAGTGATATCACGCCTCAAAGTCCAACTTGATTACTCGATCCGACTTCATTGTTCAACTCAATTCGAAGCATATTTTCCCAACACCTAGAAGTCATCCGACCTCAGGTGACCTCGATCAATAGCCGCTAATACCAAATCTAGTTCATTGACGATCGTAGCCCTTGCTGGATTGTCAAAGGGTTTGGTCTTTTTTTAATTAAAGAAAAAAGAATGATGGACAAAATCGAAGACTTGAATAATTAATATGGTAGTTTTGGAAGGAAAAAAATTAATTTTAGCATTTGGAAATGTTAAAAGCCTAATGCTAATCCCTAACATTGGGCTTTCAGCTTTTACTTGAAAATTTCTTCAAAATAATTGACAAACGGTCTAGCATTTCCTCAAGGAGGATTGGAGGATGAAAGTTTCTTGGGAATGCTGAATCAAATGCACCCTCTCTCTTTATTGTGCTTCCAAATAAAACAAGACGAACACTCACCACACATGTCAAACCCCATACAAACATATGTGCATGGTACCTATTAACTAGGAAAAAATGCCTACACAAACGGCTAAGAATTTTCTGACAAGTTTGATTAGATGTAATGCTTCATGACAGTGCCTGTGACCAATACCGAGACAACACCAGAAAGAGCAAAATCTTTGAACACAATAATTAGACTGGCCACCAATCAAATTACATACTCTAAAAAGATGAGAAATGCGTATGCTGCAAGAAGCTTTATGACATCCATTCTAAAACAGAGAATTGATAATAAGACTAACAAGTAACTTGAGCACAGCTTGGTTCACTTGAACAGCATAATCAACCTTTTGTCTAGTCCAGTAATTGAAGAGTTTCATATTCTTCATTATTGGTACAAACAACAAGAAATAAAAAAAAAAAAAAAAAAAAACATAAGAGGAAATGGCCGGTACCCAAAGAGACTCTAGAATTGACCCTCAAACCAATTGATAGAATAAGACCCTGTTTGGTAATACTTCCGAGACAAATGATTCTCTTCTTTTATTTCCCAAAACCAAAAATGAACATAAATCCGTTTGATAAATTTTTTATTGAGAATAGATTTGGAACATAATCAAAAAGGAAAAAAATTATTTCTTGTTCCTGAGAATAATTTCTAGAATCAAGTCTATTTTTTTTTTCTTTTCTCTTTCCTTTTCTTCTTCTTCTTCCTTTTGGTTAGCAACTTCACCGGAGCGTCGCTGACCCGAGCCTTGCCAAGCCAAGGCAAGGCTGACCTCACGCCACCTGCGCCTTGCCTATCTCGCCTAAATCTAGTGAGGTTGAGGTTCACAGTGGCTAGGCAAGCCTCTGACGAGCTCGCTAAACCTTGCCCAATCGGTTACCGGCCATTATTGTGGTAGGCAACCGGCCATGAAGAAGGAGGAAGAAGAAGAGAAAAGGAAAAAGAAAAAGAACACAAAAATAAGAACAAAAAGTATTAAAAAATTAAAAGAAACAAAAAAAATTGAGAATCCTACCAAACTCATTTTTATCCCAAAAGTAGAAATTTAAGATAGTTACCAAACCCCTTAAAAAACTCAGAAATTATTATCGATAATAGACTAAAAAGAATCATTTCTAAGTGAAAATTGCTTTAAAAACAGAATGATTACCAAACATGCCCTAAATTATAAATTCAAAAGATTGAGGGACCGGTCCTGATAGGAGATAAGTTCCAAGTTTCAAATCAAACCGGAATGACACAAGAATTTCTTACCCCTAATTGAGATGCGCAACAAAAATGGGCCCATAAGTTAAAACCTATGGGCGCCTGTTCACACTGAGACACTTGGACCATCTTTGATTTAGCCCTCATTTAAACCTCTGCACCCGTCAAGGTCGTTGCTCCGCTTCTTTCCCTTTCTTCAATCTTCTTCCATTGACTCTCTCTCTCTCTCTCTGTGAAACAGAGTCCATCGTTACTCTGTTTCTTCTCCAGCAGAGGCAGAGCTTGCCCGTGTAGAGGATCAGAGAAATGGAGAACAGGGACGAGATGAAGAAGATGGCCAACAAGCCGAGATCAAGGCTGCCACCAAAGAGGGGTCAGATTAAAGTCAAGATCTTCAAGCTATTGGCGGCTCAAATAAACAAGCTCGTGAAAATGGGTGAACAAAAACAGAGGAAAGGATGTTGTTGCGATTGTCGGTTCGCCTCCATAACACCGCTTGAAGACATGTAGCCTCCCCATGTTGCTCGCATCATTGTTCGGAAAGATAACGATTGGCACATGATTTTCCTTTTCATGTTGGTTTTTATTCGGTGCAGTGGAATAAGAATGTCTTTCGTGTTTATCTTGAGCTCTTCCTTGATCCGGGACTGGTAGAAATTTCACTAATCCAGAAGCAGAGCATGGCTCATTGCGTACCTTGTAAAAGCTTGTAGCTTCATTTCATGGACGCTTGTACAATATTAGAGAGAAGTAAATTGAACAAATTTCAATGTTCGCCCGTCGCCACTCTCTCTCTCTCTCTCTCTCTCTCTCTCTCTCTCTCTCTCTCTCTCGGGTTGACCTCCGTGGAGGTCGTCAATTCAAATCTGTTGGTCATGGCTATCTTGGATCTGACTTGGGGGAAAGAGAGTTGGGTCGTGCTCGAGCTGGTTTCATGGCGGTGAGGCTGAGCCGTGTTGGCGGGGGTGAGGGCGAGTCCATGGCGGTTGACTGTGGTTTGGTAATGTTGGTGGCGGCAGCAGCGGCAGTTGTGGCTGTGGACGAGCTTGGTGGTGATGGTTTTCGCTTCTCGAGTGTTTGATTGAAGTTATTGTGGTTGGCTACGGCGGTGGCGGCAGTGGTCGAGCTTGGTAGTGGTGGTTATTGAGTTTGGGGTGTTTAAAGATGACACATAACATTAGTCGATGGAATTATTTTAACTTAAATTAACAACGTTAGCTAGCGGCGAGCGGTTTCAAAATCAGCCTAGTTTCTACTTGGATCCTAGAATCTATCCATCGAAATTGGTTCCAAAATTTTTAGAACCTATAACTTACCATATTTCTGACATCTAAATCCAAGGTCTACCCAAATTTCATATGTATTTAATTGCAGTAAATCATCACTTCTAATAATCACCATTTGCTATTATAATCCACTAACCCCAACATATATGTAGACACACCAAAGAATATGAAAATATTTACAAAGTAAGAGTCTCAACCATGGATATGCTTACTAATGGTTTCAAATTATACGCTAATCATTAGAAACAATATAATACAACTAGATTATGCAAACACATATCAAAACTTATTTCAGATTTCACATGGAACCTGAAATATAAAATCTACTGCTAAAACATGTTCTTCAATTTTTGGAACTCTTCTTATGTACTCTAAACTTGAAACCAACCTAATTCCAATAGGTCTGGTTCTCCAAATCCCGCTCTACTATGGAACCATACTTACCCCTAATGTTAGCACCTCATTATCATCTTCGAAATGTGAATCTAATGAAGACATATGTATTTAGCCTAATTGAAAAGTTGAAATCTTTTATTGAACAAAAAATGAATGAAAATCCAAATAGTTTACGACATTCTATTTCTAAAAATTTCTCGAAAGCAAGATCCTCTCTCATAAAGTTATGTACTTTGTCCACAATTCTTCTTTTGAGTGATGTTTTGATGTCTAGAGGCTCTGTCTTCCCAATACAAACGATAATTAAAAAAAAAAAAGAATTAAATTTTATTTCATTATTATTATTATTATTATTATTATTATTATTATTATTATATATATATATATATTTTTTTTTTTGCAAAAGAAACGAAATTCCGATTATTGAATTAGGCTCTTTCTTTCTTTAAACTGTGAACAATAAATTGCCATTGTTAAATCATCGACGGAGGTTGTTCAATTAGAAAGAATCAGAATGATTTCAGTGCCGTCGAGAACAAAGAAGCAGCATCTCTTTTCGCAGCAAAAACATCGTACACCTTATCCCTATTCTTGCTGATCTAGTAGTACAAGCCAGACTCTAGTTTTAAGAACTAAAAAGAAATAAAAAGGGTAATCAAAGAATTATATTTAAAAAGAAAAAGAGGTTCTTTTAGGAGTTGCTTGCGCTTCACATCTTCCTAATCCCGCACATTATAACTACACGGCCTAGCAAGTTGAGATTACCCATGACATAGACTTTTATAGAACCATCTGGCTCTGATGTTGCCCAGTGAAGTTCTTGCAATCTATAATAAATATGTCCAAGCTCAGTGTACAGGCTAACACAAATGGTTGAATATTTAATCTGTGCAATACATATCATTAACTTTAGCACACTATACAATATCGTCTTCAAATTTTTAATGTATTTAATATGGTTCATGAATTGTTAGTATATTTTTAGTATAATACCTATATCATATGAAAATGTTGAGAAATTTAGGGACTATTGAACAAATTAAAGTTTATAGACGATATTGCATATTGAATCAAAGTTTAGGGATTATTTATGTCATTTTCCCTTATACATAAATTTTGCTCCACATACTATAATAATTGGCCATGGATCAATGCATAGGAAGTGAGCATTGATGTGCATGTCCATAATGCACGCGTGGTATCCCACATCTTTTGCATATGTACCTTCTTTACATACATGCGTTCTCTTTTCATTTATAAATTTAAAATTTTGGGTCAAATTTCCTAACATGGTAGAAGGATCACGTTTTGCCCCGAGTTTATTCACACTTGCAAAGCCTCAATCTCTAACTTTAGGGTTGTGCTTTTTAATAGTGCGGTCATTTTGCTCGCGCATTTTGCCCAGTGTTTATTCACACTTGCACAGCCTTATCTCTAACTTAAGGGTCGAGCTTTCTATTAGTGCGGCCGTTTTGCTCACGCGTCACGACTGATTTGAATTGGCTTTTCTCTGGCTTTTCCCTTTTTCGGCTTTCATGTTCTTTTTCTTTTCTTAGCGACTACACATCACAACGACATGCCGTAAAAGATTTTTTTTTTTTTTCGAAGTTGTTGAAAACGAGAACACGCCTACTTTTGGATTGGGTTGACGGCACTCTAATGGCTCTTGACATTAGTAGGCTGCCATATGTCGTCTACATTCAAGCCCCTAAAATCTGGCTTTTTCAAGGGTTTTAATTGGACTTAAAAGATTTTCATACCAATCCAAACAGGCGACAGCGATTCTTCTTTACATGTGGACCGTTGATAACTTCTATTTCGAACATATGGAAAATGTCATTGCATTCATACGATGATGGGTCAGCAATCACGTTGAGAGTCCTAGGGGTCTTACGTCACGTTGCTTATGTCATAATTCGTAGGACTGAATTTTTGACCGACCTCCACGCCGACAATATGTTATAATTATAGGAGCCCCAAAAACATATGAAATTCAAACAAAGGACAATAGTAAAATGATGATTGCTAAATTGAGGATTCAATAAGGTCGGAGACACTTGTTTGTTTGCACGAAATGTAAAGGCATGGCAGTAGGTCAATTCAGTAGATCGACTACCAGTCACGACCTGCTCCATTTCATGGCGAAAGACATGAACAACTTCGTAAGACTTGCAGCCACGGACAGTAATTTCGCAGTAAATGATCCTCGTTTTGGCAAGAGGGGAAGGACGTTCGGTCTCCCAGATCGCCTCTATAGGCAAGAATCGGGAATCTGTATACAAGAAGCATTTGGCAGGATAGCAAGAATTTCCATCTCCTCACATATTATTACTGAAGCCCCTTTTGCTGAAGTAAGGAATCGAAACGTTATCACAGTCTCGTGACGAAACAAAGAATAGATGAAAGCCAACTAAAAGTAGTGAGACTACCCATTTTGCATATCCACAGCGAATTCGCCCCAGCAGATTGAACGGGTCCGGATTCTTTGTGATAAAACAAGGGCCGTGCCGGTTTAAAGACTAGCAGCAGGCTCTACAACTATCAGCTGCCCTCCCTGCTCAAGATGTAGTCCACCGCCTCTTCGACTGTGTCAACAACCTGTCGAACAATGCGAAGGAGCAATGCTCAGAAGCCAAACCCAAATTCGGACCAATCTTCCATCAAAGTAGATACGCATTCTTATGGAAAATCACAGCTCAACTTCTTTTGCAGCAGGAGCAATCTTCTTAAGATATCCTTTTGCACCTTTGTCAACTTACCAGATCTGCAGGAAAATTTGTGTCGTTATCTTCTCCCTTGAACACACCTGTTCTAGTCAAGATAGAGAACCAAGGACGTCCTGCCTGAAAATCAAGCATAAGTTCTCTTGCTTTAGGTATTAAGCCAAAAATAGAAAAGGTATTGAGAAGCCAGGAGTGGATGACGTGTGCAACTAGCGCGAAGCAATATGTTCAAGAACCGCATCTTAGCCAACCTGTTGAGCACCCTTGATGTCTACAGAAGGATTGTCGCCGACCATGTAAAGGGTGCTGAAGGAATATGACTGGGGAGATACATCGTCCATGCCATGAACATCACAGTGCGAAAGTGAGAGCTGTCTCAACGTTGTTTCAGCATTGTCGAACACGAACGGATTAGGTTTGCCAAAAGAAACATACTCCAAGGGATGATGATGAATTCTGCATATATCGAAGAAAAGCATGTGAATTGGAACAGTTAAGGGAGTGCTAGGTGATTGAGGGATTTGGCAAGGGTTTAGGGCTTTGTCAGCGTCTTTTAGCTATTGGCTTTCACAAGACCTTCCACTGAAGTGTGTGAAACTTGACTTTAAAGCTTAAACTCATGATCGGTTACGACTTATTAGGCCTACTGTAATCGCTGAATGTTTCCAATTTCTTAACACATAATTATTTTCATCCGAAAAGGTTCAAATTCATTTAAGAAAAAGACACTTCACCTGTTGAAGACACTCTCTAAAGCGACTCTAAAGGCACCCATCCCGAGTCGCTCCAGTGGAAAAGCAGCCTGCACTGAGTACCCTTGGCTAATTTGAGAATTGCGAACTCTTCCCTAGAGAGGAGGAGAAGAAGCATCCAATCGAACTTTTCATGATTTCAGCCAATGAAACAACCTGATATTCAAGATCGTCAGCTGCAAAGTATAAAGGTGGTTGACGTCCATCCGATTGTCCCGGAAGCCCTCCTGACCTTAGAATGTCACAGAGAACCTGTTGCAGTTATTCTGTTATTGCAGAGCAATTACAGTAGGGTCCAGACCTTAGACTCCACATGTATTGCAAGATATTTCTTTCTAACAGAACGAGATGACTTAAGGAAATTCAGAGGCAGATTTCATCCAATAGTACCATAACGATATCGTAAATTCCATGGAAACTAACACGCATTCAGGGGATACTAGAACTTGGAGGAGGTATATCATAACACAAATGGATGCATATATTGACATAACTGATGCATTGAAAGAAAAAAATACAGCAGAATACCTGTATGTCTCTGCCCCAATCTACAGGATCACTGACAACAAATGTGGCCTGCACTCTCTCAGAAAGAACGTCACACTTTAATTTCAAATCCTCAAGGCAGCTACTTTGGCCACAGACATTATCGTTTGTCCAGGCTTTGTATTGAGATACAGGATCGATGTTACTGAAACAGGAAGCATATTCGTCGATCGATAAAACTTTTCTGCAAAGAAAAATCCCCAACTTCCTGTCAGATCTCTAGTTTTAGAGAAGCCAGCCAAGATGAATAAATTGGAGTCGTTAGGCTAGTACTCACTTGAATCCATACTCAGACATCACTAGAGCAGGGTCTCCCTTCCCAGTGGCTACAATGAGTTCATTTTCGTATCTGGACAATACTAATTTATTTAAACAAAGTCAGATTAAATTACTGCTTGAGCAAAAATTTTTGGATTTAGGTAAATGAATTATCTTGATGAGGATTTTCATCATCAATGAATTATACAGGAGAAACACCATATACAATCTGCAAGCAAGAAAGCTTGTGTCTTTCACATCAAATTCATACAGATTTCATGATGGGTTTTGCAAGCATAGTTCATCAAGTCACCCCATTGAAACATTCATGGGAATGCAATTGTCAATATGGGCATGCAAATATAGAACTATTGATTAAAAGTAGCGTAAAACTTCCAAAGCGCTAAGCACCAAGAAACCAATTCTGCACCTATTCAACAGATTTCTGAAAGGAGAATGACCCTGCAGCACCTGCAGAAGGATAGCATAAAGGAAGCAAGCTGTGGCAAGGGCTCAATCAGTCATGCCATGGTCGACATTTAAATGTGAAAAGCAGTCCATTCTGCAAGTCCTCTTAGAAACAATACCTGAGCAGGAGAAATGTTAACTCCCAGAAGCTGACTCAGTTCAAGTGCTCGTGTAAACTCCGGAAGACCACCTCCTATCAGACAACATGAAACAGTTTGCAACTAGGAATCATATGATTTATAAGCACATTGCAATGTTCACGGTTTACTCTATTCTTCCAGATAAAACGTCTCAGATAATGCCAATGCCCAGAGAGTCACCCAATTAAAATCTACCGAAGGCAAGGATCGGACCACAAGTTTTCCCAACCCGTAAATGTCGACAGGCAACACAAATATGCGATGTCAAACTAATAGAAAGGCATAACAAACGAACAACTCGTCTATCGTCGCCTCCGATTCAGCCAAAGCATAAATAATCAGAAAGAGCCCCTCGATTCATCTAGAAGCGACCAGTAGTGGCTCACCGTTAGTCAAGAACACAAAGGGAACCTTCAAAACGCCTGAGAACAACGATAATGACAATTACATGAAAAACGAAAACCTCGAAACCAAAGAAAAAAGGACAAAAACGCACAGGACAATCGGGAAAACGTGAATTTTTACCGTGATCATCGTACAATCGTCGCAAAGCCTGGGAAGAGCCTCCGATCCGAGCACGTCCCCGAAGAATGACTCCATCGACATCGAACGCAATTCCGAAAGAAGACCTGCAAAGTACACCACGAGAGCTCCCGTGATTCTGGGACGATTACAGAGCGAAGAGAGAGCACCGTTTAAACACCTGTTCGGCTGCGACTGAAGCTGAGAAGAGACTGGAGGTTTGTAGGACGCGAATGGAGCTCCGCCTCGGAACGGAGAAACCCGAAACACCGAGCGGAGTCTCATCTCTTCACTCGCTCACCCGGAGTCTGGTGAGCAGAGAGCGTCTCCTGCTCGTGGTCGGGAATGCAACAATGGACATCCACGTAAAATTGAGAGGCCTACTAATGGAACACGGTCGGTGTCGGTCGTTCTTGAGAATGACGGTCACTTTTGAGCCGCAAATTCCACCTTAGTCACCTACGTTGTCTCTTGCCTTGACCGAGGCGGATCCGAGAAACAGGAATAATGGAAAAATTGCAAGATCATGAAAATTCCTAAATTGATATGTCTACAGTATATTTATCTCACTAAGTTTTGCATCATACAAAAAAATCATAAATTAGTTACAAATTTATCACCTGTTAGCTTTTGGCCAATATTCCGTTAAATTGCAATGTGGAAACATAGGTGAGAAACAACGTACTATATCTATCCAAATTAAAATTTCAGTATGAATGGCTCTTAGAAACGACTCATCTTTGAAATTCAAGCTTCTCCGATAATTCTCAAACCTACGAGGGAGAGGATCTTGAAAAGGGTCATGAAACTTAAGTCATCCCAGGACAAGCATTCAGGTCATTAGCAACTATTTCTTCATATGCTCTGCCATGGAAAATACCCAAGTTCGAAGGATACTCGCTCTTTGAGCAAAGAGTTAATGAAGCTTTGCAGATTCTCCTTCACCTATTACCGTCAAGAACCAATTTTGATGGCCACGGACAGCAATTCCTCTCTCAATTTTTTCCTAGGTCTCAATCTCAGTTCATTTTTTTCGGTCCAACTTCCGGACATCCAAGAGTCGTTTATACTGAATTTTTTATATTGAATTCACGACTAACAAATCATTTATCACATGTATTATCATGTCAACAATTTCATAGGAATATTGGATGTAATGTTGTAAAGTAAATCTACTACATGTATATACCAATTTAGGATTATTTGTAACATGAATATTAGTTAAAAGTAAATATATTACTAGTGTACTAATTTAGAATTTTTCAAAAATGTCACTAATTGTTCGATTTAAATTCTTGTCTAGATTGAATCCATCATAATTGTTGATAATGTAAATCTCACACATAAGTTTTAAATGAGCAATGACTATAATTAGTTTGAATCCAAGAACTCCAAACAAGAGTTGCTAGTTTGATCCTCCCTTCCCTCTTTGTTCTTATTTTCTTTTTTCTTATTCCCCTTCTTTTAACATATTGGTAGTATAATAGCTCCGACAAAATTTCTTGCATTACCTTTGTTATTGCAAAACTCCGGACAAAATTAATAATGGCGAATCAAAAGAGAATCAAATTACTTTAATAATATTAGATGATTCAAGCAAACAAATTAAGTGAGCTTATAGAATATTGATGCATAGAAATAAGCGAAAATCCCTTTTCGCAGTCTAAACTCAAGGCAAAATACTCATTCATGCTACTTAATGTTTCTACCATTCGAATAATTTAATTAGCTTCAGCTTAACGGGAGAGTGAGAGGTGAATAAAGATTGAAGAAAATGCACCCAAATTTGAATTTTCTATCCTCTTTGCATTCATAAAAAACTTTGAACTTTTGACCCAAATTTTCAGTATTTTTATATTTAATGGTAAATTTATTAATTTGAGGTTTTTAATAGTATTAATCCGATTTTCTCTCTTTTATATATTCATAAATAAAAAAATTTTTTAAATTTCCCCCTAAATTTTGCAATTTTCTTCCCCAATTTCCCCAATTTCCCGAACAAAAGCCACAGCGCTCGGGGCAACTTGGCTTCTGCCGATAAGATAAGCCCCACCAAAATCAACTTCTTTCTCTCTTATCACTTGAGCTCTTCTGATCTTCTTCTTCTTCTTCTTCTTCCAAAGGCGCCTACAATGGAGGCTGCTCTCCTCTCCTCCTCCTCCTCCAAACCGCCCCCCAACGTCGCCCTCCTGACCCGACCCGCGAACCCATTTCTCCCCCCGGCCCTCAGCACCCGACCCGCCCGCCGCCGCCCCCACCTCCCTTCCGTCCGGGCCGCCATCTCCCGCTCCCGGAAGGAGGAGACCGTGGACACCGTGAAGCAGCAGCTCGAGAACTGCCACCTCGTCGCCGGGATCAAGTACAAGGGCTTCACCGTCAAGCAGTTCCAGGAGCTCCGGCGGGTCCTCCCGGAGACCACCAAGCTCCTCGTCGCCAAGAACACCCTCGTCCTCAAGGCCGTCGAGGGGACCCCCTGGGAGGCCCTCAAGCCGTGCATGACGGGCATGAACGCGTGGCTCTTCGTGCACAGCGAGGAGATCCCGGCGGCGATCAAGCCCTACAGGGACTTCATGAAGGAGAAGAAGCTGGAGAGCAACGACTTCAGCGGCGCGGTCTTCGAGGGGCAGTTCTACGGGCCCGACGACTTCAAGGTGCTCGAGAGTATGCCCACGAGGGCCGAGGTGTACGCGAAGCTGCTGGGTGCGTTGCAGAGTCCGGGGATTGGATTGGTGGGGACTCTGCAGGCGCCGGCCAGGGAGGTCGTCATGGTCTTGCAGGCTTTTGTGAAGAAATTGGAGGAAGAAAGTGGCAGGCAGTGAGGTAGTTGAGCGTTGATCTTCATGTCGATGTAAGTGTAAATTTAGATATGATTGTTTACTTGCATTGGTGTAATCAAGGCCAAAAAATGAAAAAACAGTCAAGAAAGTGGGTGAAAGAAGATTTGCTTTGTTTGAAGAAAAGCTAAGGTTACTCAATGTGTTGTTCAAGTGCTGCTGAATTCGGTAGATGGGCGTTGAATTTTTGTAGAATGGGGTAGGGATCAATTATGCAACGCTAGCCACTTTCATGTATTCATGTTCGATTTGCTCTGTTTTGTGCTGCTATCCATTCTTTTTAAGTATATGTATTGCGAGTTCATTACAAAATTTGGGCTGAGAATGAAGTACATTCTATTGGCTTATCAGTTAGATGCACTTTCTTAGTAAATTCGATGCTCACCTTGATTAGTAGTTAATGGCAGATGGTTCTAGCTCAAACAAAGATCTTGAATCTTTTGAATGAGCTCTAGCTTTACCAGTGATTGCACTTGCTTATCTTTGATCTCGTGGTGTATGAGGATGATGTGTAGCATGGAATTTTGTTCCTATAGAAAATTTTGGAGGGATGGCGTTGCAGGTTCTGGTGTGGAGAAGTATATCTTAGGAGTAAAAGTGTTTGTGATAAGTTGGTGCAGTTATTTTGTGCATTGCATGCTCACGGTTAAATTGTCAAATGGCTGAGGATTTTCGCCACCGTTGTACCAGAATTTGGGCAGTTGTAAGCTGAATTCAACTGGGAGCAGAGGCTCTTTGTGATTTTGACAATATAGCATGGTTCCTTTCTGGTGGAAAAGTTGAATAAGGTGCAGATTATGAGTTTTAGGCTTTGGGTCGTGGATGGAATTGCAGCATCTTTTGTGTCCTTGGAAGGGAAAGGATTTACTACTATACATCCGGTAGTCTTGATGCACATCTGAGTGAAACTTTCAGTGATCGGACAGGGGTAGAGTTCAATTTCTTTTATATGCTCTTGCATAGTTGTTTTTCTTCTGGTCTCCAGCAGAAATAATGAGTGTAGCTTAAGGGACAAATCAGATGGGGAAGCACGTAAAATAGGAAGGATTCTTCAATGTGATACAGTTGACTCAGGAGTCTGATTCATAAGGAGGGATCAAGAAGCTATTGATGGAATGGCTAGCAAAGGGAGTATCTGGATCAACCGTAGCTAATGTACCTGCGAAATTTAACTCATGAGTGACAAGGCTTGTTTATCGCGTACCTCAAATCTTTAAGACCGAAGACACGTTAACCTGATGTTCCTTTAAAGCAGGAAGAATGGGCATCATTTTCTTCTTATTCTGGATGTTTCTCGCAAGGCACTAGTGTAGCAATGCACTGTGCCAAAGGAAGAAGTGTTTATAAGGGCCGGCTTGTTTAGAATTAAGATAAAAGGCATAATTTTTTTTTTATTTTTTTTACTATCAAAATTTAAAATATTATTTATATGTTAAAAGAAAATGAAAAATTATCTGTTAAATTTATGATAAAATTTCAGATATTTCAAGTTAAAAAAACTTTAGATTGTGTCTTGCAAAATTTAAATTAAAAAAAAATTAGAAAGTAAAATTCTATCGACCTGACTCTTGGGAAGAGAAGTCCGGCAAAATTGATCATTATCTGAATGAAAAGGAATAATCATTCTAGCTTGAGTTTTGTACTTGAGTTAAGGCAACAAAACAAGAACAATAATGTCCATGACTTATGAGATATAGTAAAATTATTTACTTTAATGTAAGTTTCAGACCACCTCTTTCACAGACGAACATAACAGTCCCTCTTAAGGTTGGCAATACCGAATGAGTAAATGCAGCTTGCCTGTTTCCCCCCCCTTGTTATTTATACGCTCTCAAAGCACCCGACTAGTCCATGCTAAAACCTGAAATGCAGACGATGAAGGTATCGATAATTAGAGACATTCCATTAATTCTGTCCTGACAAACCGGATCACCAGATCATTCAAGCTGTATCCTAGGATCGTTAACAAAAAAAATTGGTAGCCTTTTTCGCTATGCTGCAAAGATCTACAGCAAAGGACTACTTTATGTTAAGAGTCGTGAGAATTCCAGATCCAGGATCTGGCATTTACAGTAGATATATACAGGTTTTACATGTGCTTGGCGAAGATCGACTCAACCACACCCTGTGCTATTGGGTGGTAACAGTCACGAGCCTCTGTGAAAACCCTTTTTGCGAAAATCTTTTCTTCTTGCCTTCCATTGCCCTGTACAAGAGCAGTGTAGAGCGGACGGAGGTACTTCATTCTTCCCACTTCTTTTAAAGTTCTCTCCACCTCGCCGTGATACTGACTGCACCCGGAGGTAATTGCCAATTGTAGAAATGCCACCTTCACTTCGTAATCCTTTGATTCTGATAACCTGTATCGAGCATCCAAGGCTAAAATCTGCACAATCATACCATAACAAACATTCATCACTCCTAATAGTTTAAGCAAACTGAATATGAGATCATTTCACCTCAGGGGCTAAACCTTTTAGATATTCACTGCCTATTAGTTCCACTTTTATTGCCTTGTTTTCAAATAGAATAATAAGGTTACACTCTCAACCAGCAGGAGAACGGAAATTTAGGAAACTAAGCCGAGAAATTCCATCAATTGAGGAAAGTGATAAAAATTTCTGTTCTGGTAGGTACAATAACAAGGGAGGGGTAGGAAGAAATCTAACCCAAGACTCCTTACTTTCTTGGTAAGGGTAATGCCCCACTAAGCCAAGCATCTTTAATATTCTCGTAAAAAGAACAAATCAGCTATCCAAACATCTTTTTCAGCTCGTTGTTGAATTTAGGACATGAAAGGTTATGAGAATCAAGTAAAGTAAGAGTTTGAATTTATGCATGAGACATCTCAGCAGTCGGCATCATTACTCACTTAACTTCTCAACCACAAAAGCTGGTGCTCCATCCAAGAATTTCATCCTCATATCAGAGAAGAATAAAAATTAATGTAAAAAAGAGGAGAGAAAATTCTTGAGGAACCCTCCACAAAAAGCCCTCCTTGAGCCCCAAACAAGCTTATGTAACATACAGATTTCATGACATATAGTGAAAAAGCAGTTCAGACTTCAGGGGGAGACAAAAGACAAGGGCAAGTATCATAAGCTGTGTTTCCTATCTGGATACACTATCATGTCTCAACAAATAACTAATAACTGTTAAAAGAAACTATATGCTCGACTCTTCCATCATCAGTCAACCGACCTCTACAGCATGGTAACATAATCAGTCTGTTTCAATGAAGAAAGAAGAGAACAAGTACTCAAGGGTATGGTACCTGAGAAGCTTCAACAGATTTTGGAAGGTTCTCCAGGTAAAGCTCCCATTCCTGTCCTTGCCATTCAGCAACTTCATCCTCCCCTGGCACCCTCCCAGCTTTGAACTCATTAGCCAATGTCACAATCTTTGTGTATATATTTGAGATAGGTTCAAGGGCATCTGGAGGAATGCCAGTGCCCTCGGTCCATAAAACCAAGTCAATCTTTGTCTCTATTCCGGGAATATTGGTTTTCAGGAATTCTAGGAACATCTCTGTATCAATTGATTTAAACTTGAAGGTGGCAATGTACTTCTTCAGGAATTCATCGAACGCAGGTCTTCCAACCTAAGAATTGTTGGACAGAGTGTCATGACCAAAACAAATTATGCAGATGAACCTCATACATTAATGCTATAAACACAATACCTCACGTTCAATTCGCCATAGAAACTGGAAACCTTTCTCGTAAGGAACTTGAGAATACACATCATCTGGGTCTACTCCTTCCTGCTTTGTTTTGAGCTTAGTGAATTCCATATTGTCGCTAAATCTCTCCATTTCCTCATTTAAACCTCTCCAACCAATTCCAATATTCAATGCAGCCCTCTCTTCCCCTTGGACCACCTCCACGATTCTCCTCTCAGCATAAGTTGTAAATCCCTGTAAAAATTTGGAAAAAACCAAATAAACCAGTAAGGAAAGGTTTAAAATCCCATCCATCTCCACTAAGTGCCCAGAATGGGACACCAAAACCTCATGACAAGGACATTAACTCTATAAGATCAATGCACGAGGGGCCGTGTTTCGTTCTTCCATATTGGTTGTTGATTAAATACACTTCTTGTTATAGAGTATGATATCAAAATCCGTCTTTTGATCCAAATATGTATCACATGTTTCATGTATTGTAATCACAAGATCGCAGGATAAAAATGAAAACTTTAAGGCCATACATCTGAAAATTTCCTTTCCTATGGAGTGTAAGACACGCACAACTACAAAAAGAAATCCTTACTGTCTGAAACAATGAAAAATCAATTTGCAAAACAACAGAACACAGCATCTCATCGCAAAACATTCAATAAGCCGAGGAACATTCAAGTGATCATAACCCAAAAGGCTACCGCAAACTCAATACAAGACTCCGACAAAACATCCTATGGTACTTGAAAATTAAACTTGTCAATCAATCATAAACAATCTAAAGCAAGTACATTTAAGGGCTGAAAAAACAATTTGGGTGCGGTTTAAGTACCTCATTTAACCAAAAGTGCTCATTAGTCTTGTTGGTGATCAAGTTCCCCGTCCAGCTATGAGCAAGCTCATGGGCAACGACCTGTGCACCGCTGGCGTCCCCCTTGATCACCGTCGGAGTCAAGAACACCATCCTCGGGTTCTCCATTCCTCCATAAGGAAAGCTCGGAGGCAGCACCAACAAATCAAACCTCTCCCACTCATAATCCCCAAACAACCTCTCTCCTTGCCTTATCATGTCCTCCGTCCCGGCAAACTCCGTCGCCGCCGCCTCTAACACCGTGGGCGCCGCCTCCGAGTAAACTCTAGTCCGAGGACCCACATCCCTAAAGCCCAATTCCCCGACCGCAAACGCAAACAGATAGGGCGGAATCGGCTGCTCCATCACGAACTCCTCCACCACCCTCCCCTCCGCGCACCACAGCGCGTCTCCGCAGGGCAGCGCCGCTCCCTCCCCGGCCACCGGAGGGCGGCGATCCACGTGGCGGGCGGACATCACGGCGGAGAGCTGGCGCGGGACGTTCATCCGGGCGGAGTAGCGGATCCGCGCCGCGGGGGTGTCCTGGCAGGGGAAGACCGCGCGGGCGTGGATCGACTGGCACTGCGTGTAGACGAAAGGGAAGGCCTTGTTGAACGTCTGAGGCGGGTTCAGCCATTGCAGGGCGGAGGACGCAGGGGTGGTGGAGTACACCACGAGGACGGAAGAGTGGTTGGAGAGGGAGACGACCAAGTTCTGGCCTTTGATGGGGTCGGGTTCGGAGAGGGAGTACGGAAGCGGGTTTCGGGTCTGGGGGTCGAGGACGGAGAGGAGGGTGAGGGAGCGGGTGTCGAGGAAGAGGGGGCCGGAGTGGGGGGAGGAGAGGGAGAGGAGGGCGGAGGAGTGGATGGTGGAGGAAGGGAAGTCGAAGTAGAAGGAGAGGTGAATGTGGGTGGTCAAGGGGTGGGCTGAGTCGGTGAAGGAGTGGGGGTCAACGGGCGCCATTGAAGAGGAGCAGATGGTTGCAGAGAATTAGGGTTCGGGAAGGTGGAGACAGACGGTGAGCTTTTAGAGAGAGAGAGAGAGGGAGAGATGGTGGGGTTAGTGGAAGGACAAAGCAAGGATTAAAAGCTTGCAAAATGGATTTCATTGGTCAAAAGAAAAGGAAGGAGAGAGAGAGATATTCGTTTCTTCTTTGCTTTGGCCGTCGTAAGGATAATTAATGGAGGGTGGTTAAGGAATAATTCGAAAGTTCTTTTTTATTCTTTGGCCGTTTTCTTAAGTTTAATTAATGGAGGGTGGTTAAGGAATCGGAATGTCGAAAGTGGGGAGTCATTTTTATATTCTTTCGTATGTTTTCTTAAGTTTGCTGCCTTTGTTACGACTCTGCGAAAATGAACTCTGAGAAATTTTAGCTCCAGGTGTATTTACTCAAAGCAGACTACCGTTTTGGCTCGAGATGTATTTTGGCAAAATAGTTTTGAAATTGAAAAAGAAGGGTAAAAAAACGGGATATTTGTTTTCTGTTCATCATCTTCTGCGAAGTTGAAAACAGAGCCCCAAGCGAGCCAACCCCTCTCTCTGTTTATTGTCTTCCTCCATCATCTCCTTTGTTCATCGTCATGTTCTCTATTCATCATGTCCATCATCTCCATCACGGAAGGCCCTCTGTTCATCGCCGCTAATCCAGGTGAAGCGATCCAGGTTGAGCGGCTTAACTAGGGTTGCACAATCTTGGGTGACCTGATCGTTGTGTTGCCTTGGACATTAAATGCATGACCCTGGCTTTGCCTAGGCTTAATCGCACAACCTTAGGCTACATTTGATCTGGACACAAAAGGCCCATCAACCTTGGCCATGCTTGAGATGGTGACCATTAGGCTTGGTGACCATTAGCGCCTTCGGCAAATCTCACCAACCCTTGACTAGCCAAATCTTGCTTGAACCACAAGCCTTCAGATCTCACTTGATACATTTGTGACCGTCAATGAGACTTAGTGACCCTTGGCCAACGTTAGCAACCATTGGTGTCATTTTGTTGACCTCACACGATGGTTGGTAGAGTTGGACAAGACAATCAATCCAAATCTGCAACATTGAAGAAGATAAAATAGTCACACAAGTAACAATGGACCATGAAAAAACTAGTAAGGGCAATTTGAAAAGAGAATTTTTTTTATTAGCTCCTTTATGCTTGCACTCCGAAAATGCTAAAAGCCTAGTACATAAGAGGAAAATGCTGGAAAATGTTTTATTGAAAAATATTTTTTGCGAAACAAATGAAGTCAAGCATATTATAATTCCACCTTTTTGTCTTTTGTAAATTGTGACGCACAACAGAAATGCGACAATTGGGGAGAGAGAGCCCAAATTGTGAGTCTATCAATGCATTTAGTTTAATCTGCATTCACTCAAATGAAGTATAATATTAACTTTTCCCTCTTACATTACATCTAGAATATGGGACTTCTTTTTTTGGCTAGCGTAGTCACACATGCATTTCAACAAATCTATTTGTATGTGTAAGCCTCTTATGTTGTTAAGTTCGCTCTCTCTTAATCCAAACATTCTACACAAAAATTTTCTCAACTCAATTAGAACTGAGTCCCCACCTTAGACCACCCAAATTTGATGGGACATAACATTCGCCTTTTGCGCTCTCTCAATCACCTCAATCCTGTAAGAGAGCACCATTGGCCATGCGATTTGAAAGTGACATTTGAGATTCCTTCTTTAAAATATTCAGCGTACTATCGACGTTTGCTTGTGCACGTCTCTGGTTTTTTTATTTCATATTTTTAAACGATAATTTAGAGTTAATGCAATTAGAGACATTCCATTAGTTTTCATCCCAACGAATCGGATCACCAAGATTATTCAAAGTGAATCTTAGGATTCTTGACATAAAATCGGTAGCCCTTTCCCCCCGCTGTAAAGATCTTCAGCAAAAGACTACTTCATGTTAAGAGTCATGAGAATTCCAGATCCAGGATCTGGCATTTACATTTGATATATCTCAGTTTTACGTGTGCTTGGAGAAGATCGACTCGACCATACCCTGAGCTATCGGGTGGTAACAATCGCGAGCCTCTGCGAAGACCCTTTTCGCGAAAAGCTTCTCCTCTTGCCTTCCACTTCCCTGTACAAGAGCAGCGTAGAGTGGACGGAGGTACTTCATTCTTCCCACTTCTTTTAAAGGTACGTTCCACCTCGCCTTGATACTGACTGCACCCAGAGGAAATTGCCAATTGGAGAAATGCCACCTTCACTTCGTAATCTTTTGATTCTGATAGCCTGTATCGGGCATCCAAGGCTAAAATCTGCACAACCATACCACAAGAAACATTCATCACTTGATAGTTTAAGAAAACTGAATATAAGATCCTATCACCTCAAGAACTAAACCTTTTTAATCCCTGCATATTAGTTCCAGTTTTCATAAGTACAGTGAAAAGAATGCACTGGACCAATCGCTACCTACGGCAGTATGGCCTTATTTTCAAAAAAATAAAAAATAAATAACAAGATTATACTCTCAACGGCAGGAGAACAGAAACTTAGGAAACTAAGCCTGGGAAATTTTATCACTTGAGGAAGTTATGGGAATTTTCTGTTTTGATAGGTACAACAAGGGGGGGGTAGGAAGGAATTGACTCCAAGACTCCTCAGTTTCTTGGTAAGGGTGATGCACCACAATGCTAAGCCCTTGTCTACATACCCGTACCAGAAAGAACAAAAAATCTATCCAGAAACATCTCGGCTCATATTAGGACATGAAAGATGATGAGATTCAAGTAAATGTAAGAGAGTTTGAATTTATGCAGGAGACATCTCAGCAGTCAGCATCATTCCTCACCTGACTTCTCAACCCCATGGTTGTGCTACATCCAAAAACTTCATCCTCATATCAGAGAAGAATAAAAATAAAAAATAAAAAAAGGAGAAAGCCTTGAGGAACCCTCTACAAAAAGCCATCCTTGAGCCCCAAACAAGCTTGCATAAGTCTTTTGCAAAGTCTACTAGCTGGCTTGGAGCAAGACATTCAGAATTCAAAACATAGTGAAAAAACAATGCAGACTTCAGGCTGAAACAAAAGTCAGGCGCAAGTATCATAAGCTGTGATAGCTATCTGGATACAAAATCATGTCTCTACAACAAGTACGAACTGTCAAAGAACTACATATTTATGCCTCCATCATCAGTCAACCAACCTCTACAACGTAGTAATGTAAATCAGATCTGTTCAGAGAAGAAAGAAGAGAACAAGTAATTAAGGCTGCACTACCTGAGAAGCTTCAACAGATTTTGGAAGGTTCTTCAGGTAAAGCTCCCATTCCTGTCCTTGCCAGTCAGCAACTTCGTTGTCCCCTGGCATCCTCCAGCCTTTAAACTCATTAGCCAATGTCACAATCCTCGTGTATATATTTGAGATAGGTTCAAAGGCATCTGAAGGAATGCCAGTGCCCTCGGTCCATAAAACCAAGTCAATCTTTTTCTTTATTCTGGGAATATTGGTTTTCAGGAATTCAAGGAACATCTCTGTATCAATTGATTTGAATTTGAAGGTGGCAATATACTTCTTCAGGAATTCATCGAACGCTGGCCTTCCAACCTAAGAAATTTGGACAGAAAGTCATGCCCAGAACAAATTATGCAGATGAACCTCGTATATTCCTGCAATAAACATGATACCTCGCGTTCAATTCGCCATAGAAACTGGAAACCTTTCTCGTAAGGAACGCGAGAACCTACATCATCCGGGTGCACTCCTTCCTGCTTTGTTCTGAGCTTAGTGAACCCCATGTTGTCGCTAAATCTCTCCATTTCCTCCTTTAAGCCTCTCCAACCAATTCCAATATTCAACGTAGCCCTCTCTTCCCCTTGGACCGCCTCCACAATTCTCCTCTCCGCATAAGTCGTAAATCCCTGTAAAAAATTTGAAAACAACAAATACACCATGACGCAAAGATCCAAGACCCAATACATCTCGGCAAACTGCACATGATGATATGTCAACACCCTGGACAAGGAAATTAACCCTATGAGTTCAATGCAAAAGGGCCGTGTTTTATGCTTCCAAAATGAATTTAAGTTAAAGGGTTTGGTTATTCCGTGGAAAATATTTTTTGGAAAACATTTTCTCATTTTCTTGCATTTGTTTCACTTAGGAAAAGAGTCAACATAAAATGTGTTACTGGTCAATGGAAAACTATGTATAAATTCAGGAAAATGATTTAAGTATTGGCTTTTGAACCCAAAACTTTACATTTGAACACGATACCCTCAATGCTAGTTCTTGAGTCTCCAATGTCTGGGCTGGTTCTATCAAGGTCAGGCTTAGTCCATTCAGGGCCTGGACTAGGTCTCCAACGCCCAAGTTAGAGTCCATCGAGACCGGACTTTGTCAATTGATGGAGGATAAATATGTCACATAAATATATATTTGAGATTTTTTCTCTTCAAATTTTATGAATTATTGAAATGGAGTTGAATTTGTCAAATTGAAATAATAAATGCATTAACAAATGATTGATTTATGTTTTATGAATTTATTTGAGATAATTATTCATTTATTTATGAACTTGAATAAATTAATTTGATTAAAATAATCATTATCATATATATATACATTTACACATACATTGTATTTGAACATATCAAAATTCTCTTTTTTTTTTTTTTTTATAAAAAGACGTGTTGGCGTGTTATGTCATGTCACGTGTCACAACCGGTGTCGATGTCGGTGCTACTTAAAAGTGCAATAAAGCCGTGCTATTGAGCATTTCTTTTTACTCGATTTCAAATCCTTCATGTCTAGATTCATTTGGGAGTTCAACTTGGAGTCCAAGCGCATGATTGGCGTCGAGTTTGCTTTTTCCCGACCAGATTTGGGACACTGCCGGACAAGAGAGCCGAAATTTGCGTTCCTCGTGTTGTTTTTGGAGTTCTCTCTAATACCAATTGCTCTGTTACCGTCTTTTCTTTTGTGTAGCGTGTTGGATCTCGAACTTTATTTTCAAACCTTCAACTGCTAATCACAATTTTTTTTTTCAGTTAATTGCAATCACATGAATGTCTTTTTTTGAAAAATAGTAATAAAAATGATATCTCATCTTGTCGCGACCAAATTTTCGGGTGCGAACTACTTAAGGTTTGGCTAATGGATTGTTAAGCACAAACTTAACTCGGGCTCTCCCAAGCCCATACCAATTCGCGACTTAAGTTCAAATTCTTAACATGCAATTGATTTTTAATTAGGAGTCGTCACTAATCTATTTTTGGTGGGTCGATTAGAAACCTAAGTAAAGTAACGGGAGTTTTACTTTACTCCTATGAACCAAAGACTATGGATACGGGGACTTGGTTACACTAGATTTTTCTAATGCCCTTTCGGTACCATTATTTTATTTTCCAAAAAAGGTTTTTACAGGCAACTTAAATTGATTTTAAATTGATTTTCCTAACACGTGAGGTGATTCATGCGGGTGCACAATCCACCAATTTAACACCAAGATAAATAATAAATAAATTGCAAAAACTTACCTCAAAGTAATGAAAACATCTGCAATGTTAAATTAAAATCCACATCAACAATCCTAGATATGGTTTCTAATTAACACGCAATTTCTTTTTTTGTTTTCACTTAATTAATAAAAATCATGCAATATGTAGTGCAATATTAACTAAATGACCTAATTCTAATGACATGTAATTTCTAATTAAAAGAGCCTAGCAAAAATACTAAATGACATGCATTTAAGTGAATATAACCTTGCATATGACATTTTTTCCTTTTTCCTAAAAGAATGCATTTTATCCTAAATAATGAAAACTAATTTAACCTATGACATTTTTTTTTTGTATTTTTCATGAAATTCGAAATTAGATAAAATGTGAAAATTATCTAGCTAGATTAAGATCCTATTCAATTTGCATTAGGAATTAAGTTAAACCGAATCCTAATTTAAACTAAAATATTATCTTAACCCAAATAATCCTAAAATGCAATCTATTTAAGAAAATACCTAAACTTATAATAAATTAAGAAAAATATTACCTAAAATTAAACTAAGTGCAATTTAACCCTAATATGCAATGACATACAAAATATGCCATAATTCTACATGGCATGCAAATGCAATTTTTTTTTTTCTATTTTCGGGATAAACAAAACAATTAAGAGATAAACATCAAACCATCCATGATCATAAAAAATGCTATCCACCATTCGAATTGAAATTCAAACTTAATTATTTCGCTAATAAAATCGATAAATTGAACTTAAGCCTTAAAGATCAAGATATCAATTTTACGCCTTATAGATGGAATAAAAAATTCGTGTGCGGTTGCGAATTGGGCAATAAATCATAATTGGGAACACGCCAATAATTCAAATATGCACGTAAGATATTGAAAAGCATGCATTAGGCAATAAAATATCCAAATCAAATTTAGATAAAATAATTATCTAATTTTGCAAATAATGTTACCAAATTTGAACCGGATGGAATCTGCTCAACGGGAGAGGGCGGTGCGTGAACGAAGCTCGGCACAATGGTGCTCCTCGGTAAAGGATGACCGTGGGCTCACGGTCAACGAACCTGCAAAAAATAGGAGCTTAGGGATCGACTCGTTTTGGACGCGAATGGGAACGGTGGCTTTGCTATACACGACAGGGTTTTGGATGATAGCGTCGTCTGATTAGCGACACGAGGAAACTGCAACGTTGGGGGAGCAACAGCGTTGTCGGGAATTTGCTGAATCTCGGTTTGTGGACGTAAGCAACAATGGCAGCAGCTTCAAGCAGGCGATGTTGGTATCAGTAGGAGTGTTAGCTCATCGGCAGGGCTCGGACAGCCGTGCGGTGGGGCTCCAATGTCAAGGTCTCGGACAGGGAGCAGCGTCAGCCATTGCGTTAGTTGGGCCCGAGCTTTATTCGTATGGAGATGACGTAGCTGTGCAGGGCTTCTCGGCAAGGTAGCAAAGGACGCTAGGGAGACTTTGACCAATGACAAACTTGGCTAGTTCCCAAGTTCTTTGCGAATTCTGCAGGTCTTGTGATAAACCTCCTTGATTATCAAACTTTGACCATGAGGGTGTGTTGTTGAAGTGAACACCACCATGCACGTATCACTCACGATCAGTTGCGACAGAAAGTGCTCGGAGATCTTCAGCGAGGCAGCAACTTCTCAACTTCGGAAGGCAGCGGTGAGTGACAGCGAGGATTCTAATGACGGTGGTGAGGATCGGTGGACGCACAGCCTTGAGATTTTTGGACGCGAAGTACTCGGCCGTGGACTCTCTCTCTTTCTTCTTACGTGTATCGCTCAAATGAATTGCCGAACCCCATGATTTCTCCCTTTTATTCTCTCTAGCGTGTGTTCTCTCCTATGGCCGTGTATCTCAATTGGGGAGAATTGTCCAAAAAGTCCTAAACCTATTGCACTTTTACCAATTCAGTTTTAAACTTTTTAACTTTGCCAATTGAGTCCTAAACCTTTTTACTTTTTGCCAATTAAGTCCATCCGGCCAATTTTAGTTGGAAAATGCTGACGTGGACATCGGCGGTGCCACGTAGGACCATCGGCACTAACGTGGATAATTTTTAATAATACTTTAATATTTTTTGAATTTTTATGAATTTTTTTATTTTTATTTTTATATTTTCTGTTTTTCCCTTTTTTCTTTTCTTTTTCTTTTCTTTTTTTTTTTTGGCTTTTTCCTTGGCCTTTTTCGGTGGCTGGCCACCGACCACGTGACAGCCGGCTACCGGCCACCCGGCCGGGGCGAGGAGGAGCACCGGCGAGGCCGACCCTCCCCGTGAGGGTGGCCTCGCCGGGCGTCGGCCGAGCGATGGCGACGCCCGGCGAGGCCGCCACGGCCCCGGCGAGGGGAGCCCTCGCTGGGCTCGCCCTCGCCCAGGTGAGCGTTAGCCTCGCCCAGACCGGATCTGGCGAGGCCAGCCCTCGCCCTTGGCCGAGTGGGTGTCGGCCTGTGGCCAGGGGCGAGGCTGACGCTCGCTTGGGCGAGGGCGAGATCCGGCGAGGGCTCCCCTCGCTAGATTTGGCGAGGCCGGCGCTCGCCGGGTCCAGGGCGGCCTCGCCCGGCGTCACCGTCACTCGGCTGATGCTCGGCGAGGCCACCCTCGCTTGGGGGAGGGTCAGCCTCGCCCAGGCGACCCTTGCCGGGCCGCGCCTGGGTGAGGGCTTCCCTCGCCCTCGCCGGTGCTCCTCCTCGCCCGGCCGGCTGTGGCGGTGGCCAGCCACGAAAAAAGGCCAAGGAAAAAACCAAAAAGAAAAAAAAAGAAAAAAAGGGAAAAATAGAAAATATAAAAATAAAAATAAAAAAATTCAAAAAATTCAAAAAAATTTAAAAATATTAAAAATTATTAAAAATTGTCCACGTCAGCACCGGCAATCCTATGTGGCACCACCGGCGTCCACGTCAGCATTTTCTAGCCAAAATTGACCGGATAGACTTAATCGGCAAAAAGTGAAAATGTTTAGGACTCAATTGGCAAAGTTAAAAGGTTTATGACTGAATTGGCAAAAGTGTAATAGGTTTAGGGCTTTTTGGACAATTTTCCCTCTCAATTGTGTGGCCTTCTCCCTTTTTCCTCGAACATTACACTTTTTATACTGGCTGAATATGAACTTCAAAAGGGGAAATTTGAATATAGGAAAGAAGTCCACGTACTGACTTCCCTCTTTTGTGAGGGTTTATATTTCCTTTGTACGCATTGCGGATCCATATATCCTCATTGAATATATATTTTAATAATGCTAATCCTTCTTGCTGTTTTTGATATTTTTGTCTGCACCTTTATAATCACAAGATCAACAAAAAAATTCTTTTCTTTCCAAATACCAACTCACAATTGATCGAACATTGCCAAAAGTTTGGGATCGTAATAAAATTTTCTTGGATTTTGAATATTTTAAAGATGAGCTCGCAATATTTTTGTCGCACTTGCCCTATCCGAAGATATTGAAAAATCCCTCAACATATCCCTGAAAAATTTCAAATCTCTATTTTTCACAAGATAATTTTCGATCATAAAAAAAACGGCTTGGGCCAATTTGCTCCATTTGTGGGCTTAGTCCAGCCTGTCAATTTAAAGCTCAGAACCACCAATTCGAACTCATCCGCCATCGGTCCAATAAACAAATGCAAAAAATGCAAATGCACCTAATTCTATATGCTACGCAATTAATTATTTTTTAAGGGATAAAATTAACCCATAATTTTTAATGCAATAAATGGCTAGTTGGGTCGCCAAAATTTAGGTGTCAATAGCTGCTCCTCTTTGAAGGTGAGCTCAAAGAGGTTGCCTTCAAAGACAAATTGAGACCTAAATTTTGACTATGCACATGCATTGAATGATTTTTTGTTGGAAAATGAATTCCATTTTTTAATGCAATTTATATGATGCATGGAAACACAAATGATAAATGAACCTACTTGGAATAACTTACCTTCAAGGAGGATAGAGTAATTCAAGATAGTTGGTGTTACATGTCCAGGACCCGTACTATTCTACAGTCGCCCAGAATAGTAACATGGCTTTGCAAAGAGACTGCTTTCCCAGGACCCATACCATTCTACGGTTGCCAAGTATGACAGTGTTTGGTTATGTCTAGGACCCGTACCATTCTACGATCGCCTAAACGGAAATTCATTTTCTAGGACCCGTACCATTCTACGGTCGCTTGAATGAAGAAATATGTGTTATCTAGGACCCGTACCATTCTACGATCGCCTGAATAAGGAATATGTATTGTTGAGGACCCGTACCATTCTACGGTCGCCTAAACGGAGATTTTGCTTGGCTAAAACTCAAACCATTCTTCGGTTGCCCAGCATTGCAACATAGATCATCTGACCAGGACCATTCTTCGGTCGCCTTAATCAGACTGATTTGGAGAAAATCTTTGAAGACAACTCAATTGAGTGTCAATGTATTCAAAAGGGGGATACCTATGCAACGACAAGTATTTAACGTATGAATAAGGATATACTTACCTGGTGACATCTCTGTTCCTTGGGGATATGTCTCCTGCAAAACATGATCGTAGGAGAGGCAACATGCATTTGTAATCATTGACATGCATTAATTCCAATAAGGTTCATGCGTAATGATTTCTATCAACCATGCATCATCCTAATTCTAACAGGAATGATTTTGAAAGATGATTCGAATCTGAACGTATGAATGTCATGGATGTGTCAAATGAGGGATCCTTCAGTCTAAAATGACTTTTCACTCATCCTCTTTAAAATGGGTTGTTTTATCCTGACATTTGATGCAGGATCTTGACAATCATTCTATCTTACCATCGTCATGCTAGACAAGGTTTTGAGCAATCTCGCAAGTGGTACGCCCTTACCAATCTGAGGGATCATTAACAGGGACCGTACTGTAGGCTTGGTCAATGGCTTAACAAAGGGGACTCTTTGAGTCGAGGCTATTTGAAAAATGACATTTCACAATTGTTTTGGGATTTTCAAGTCAAGAAACATATGAAATGAGGCAGTAATTATCTTACTCGCACTTCTTCAAACGATGCTTTCAAGCATGTGAACTTTTACGTTAATTCAAGTGCCATAATCTGAAGAGACTTTGCAAGGGATGTAACTAGGCTTGGTTCATGGGTTGTGAAATGAAAGGATCATTAGGCTCAAAAAGTGTTTAGATGGTCAAAATTGGTGATCATCTTGACATTTCCACCACTTTCCTTCTCTATTGTCGGAGATTTTTTTTTTTTTTCACGTCAAATCTCCATTGCTTGCAACAGCATTTGAGTTTTAGCACCGCCTTGTTAGGGATACGACTCATTATATCAAGAGTTTGATTTTTTTTTCTTTTCTGGGCATTGGCCTTGCTTTTACCAAGCACATTGCTTTTTTCATGCCCCATTTTTTGCACTTATTTTCCTTGAATAGAGTCTCCATTTTGTCAGCATTCTAGTTCATGCTACTTGATTGTTTTTGTCTTGCCCCAGTGTGGGGGATGATCACCAACTGGGTTTAATATGAAATGCATCCATAAGCTCAAGTGGGCTATGCAATAGATAAAAGTGTATAGGATAGAGAAATGACCGCTCTTCATCATCCTGAGGCACTTCAATTATCGTATAAGTTACACTACGAAAGTAATACCCGAAGATTAATGCAAGTGTAAGTAAGAAAATTCCTACCATTCATTTCAAACTTGTCCTCAATGTAGGATGATCCTTGACAAGGATAATTTAAAAAGCTCTTCATTTGTGTGGGCTCAAATGGCTAAACAATGGGTACACCTATAGTGCTTCGGGTAGGTGAAGAACTGCCTCTCGTCACCTTGGTTAGTGTACCTTTTGCGAGATCACCCTCTTCCTTACGAGCATGGAACACTACAACTCACCGAGGATTAGTATATGGGATAGTGTATGGAACAAAGCTTGCCTTTCATCATTCCAAGGTATCTCATTTGACACATTCAATTTATCTCACACAATTCATAAAGGAAGAAAAATGCAAGATTTATGATAAATTCGAACAATTCAACTGATTGAGGCATCTTATTCATCATAAAATACTTGCAATTCAAGACAAGACATGACAAATTCTATCATGGATAATACTTCTTAACAGTATCAGCATTGACTAGAGTAGAAAACTCACGACCATCCATCTTTGCCAAGATCAGGGCACCTCTAGGGAGTACTTTCTTCACCAAATATGGTCGGTTGCGGTTTGGAGCAAACTTGCCCCTAAAATCTGGAATTGGATTGGATCGCCTTCACACCTTTGCATGCTATAAGACGGTCTCTAAAACAAAATGTAGATGGGTTAAAAAGACAAACGGGGTAAATCATATTTTTTGGAAGATTTTTTTTTTGAAGAAATTGGAAAAGTATTTTTTAAGCATTTTGACACAAGAAAGCATGATGAAGCCCGGCCTCAGAATTGTCCTTGGATTTTTTTTTTTTTTTATCGGCTGGATATCATCATCAGGCTGGTTTGGTGTACTTCATCATTCCCTCAAAATAAAACTTGCAATTTTATTGATATTCATCAATCAATTACATTTATTGAATGAAAATGCGATTTTCAAGCCCTAAAAGAGAGTGAAAAAAAGAAGAAATCGAAAACAAGCCCTAGAAAGTAATAAAAATTCCCGCACAAGGGAATGTGGGAAAGCAGTAAATGAGTTACTCTTATGGGCCAGGGCCCATCTCCTTCGGAGGTCCTTCGATAATGTATCATCGGGGTTCTCTGTTTCCGAGGGCGTCGGATCATTCATGCCACCCCATCCATCTAGGATAATGCTACGAGGATCAATGTAGAAACTGGGAGGAGTAGAATACTTCACCAGATAGTTGAATTTTCCACTTGGTTGCCCTAGGGTGTCCATTACTTCTGCTTCATCCCGCATCATTATTGGAGGACCAAGGACTGTCTCGCGAATGCTCGAGGGTGGTAGGTTTTGCCTTCCTTGCCTTTGGTCAGGTGGTGGGCTCCGCCTTTCCTATCTTCGTTCTCTAGAACTTTCCTCACCTCTTCTAGCAGCTCGGGACCTCTGAGGGGCTTCGTTGGGACTTCGAATACTTTGACCATTTCCTTCAAGGCCACTACCAGAAACAAAACCATTCCCAATCGTCACCCTTCCCATCATAAGGGCAACATTTGAAACTTCAGGAGCGGGTGATGAGTCTCGAGATGCATGTATGGTGGACACCAACTCAAATGAGTGGTAACTCGATTTGACTTCAACGTCTGGTTCCAGGATAACATTGACCGTACTTTCATGTTCTAGTAGAGGATTCTTCTGGACGTTTGGCCGAGCAGTTTGAAATGAGAAGGCCTTCGTGTCCAAGAGGTTTTGGATCTTATGCTTTAGAGTGAAACATTCATCAGTTGAATGCCCCAGTTCGTCGCTATGGTAGTCATACTTCTTCATTAGGTCGTAGCCTCGGATGCTTTCACGGTTAGGATGCTTTGGTTCATTAGTAAGCAAACATTTCTTTCTTAGGATTGCCAACACTTGGGATGGAGATCTAGGGATATTTTCAATGAAAAGAATACTTAAAAATCAAATGCATTTACTATCCCAACTGTGACAACCCAAACCTTAGTGGTGGGTAGCATGGTAGAGATGATGGGAGAGGTTGCACTGGTGAGCGAGGCTAAGTGAATATCTTCTTTCCCACATCGCCAATAGGGAAGTCTTGGCTAATTGATAAGGCTTGGGTTCTCTACTATGTGTAACCCATTTTAAAGCCATGAGGGCTAGATGCCTAAAGTAGACAATATTGCACAGTGGTAGCCCCGGGTCCTTACAATTGGTATTAGAGCCGTTTCTTGACAGCGTATGGGGCTACAATGAGGGTGTATGCCGTAAAAGGGTGGAGAATGTGATGACCTAGACCCTGAGGATGGGCAACTAGACCGAGATGGCAGGGGAGGCTACGCGGGTGAGCGATTGTGACCCAAAAGGGGGTGAAGTAAGCACATGTCTTTGTTTAACATCGCTAAAGGGGAAGTCCTAGGCTAGTTGATAAGGCTTGGATTTTCTATTCTGTGTAATGCATTTTAAAGCCGTGAAGGCCAGAGGCCCAAAGTAGATAAAATTACACAGTGATAGGCCCGGGTCCCTATAGTAGATTGGGAAAGAGAGGGGTAAGCAATCACAACTCAGTGAGCAATGCATTTATTCTAAACATATAAAGTGCCCACTATACATATATACAAAGCAATACTGGGACTTCATAACCTAAACTCATGGTATAAAATGCATATCGAATCACATATGAGTTATTTCATTTCAACACAACTTTATATAGATTAGAAATACTCATTTAAATTCACTATCACAATTCGAGCATCAATGGTCGAGTCCATTAATTAACCTCTATCGCATGTCAATTTTACATTTCATTGATGAAACTCGTATCACACATTAATGGTTTATTCCACCGATCAATCTCAAAGCACATCATATCTCAGGACCTTAGAGGTGATTCCCATGAGACCATGTCACCATGGAGCACTTAGTCCTTGAGTAGTACAAGGCCTTAGAGGTGGCTTCCTTTAAATTACATTATTGTGTAGCACTTAGTTATTAACCAACGTATGTACAAGGCTCTAAAGGTGGCTCCCACGAAGTTACGTTATAGTGTAGCTCTTAGTCATTGACCTATGTATATTAATAGTACAAGACTCTAGAGGTGCTCATACAAAGTTATATAGAACTTAGCCATTGACTTTAAAACTCTAGAGATAGCTTTCATAAAGTTATGTTATCGTGTAGTACTCAGTCTTTGATCAACACATATCAATGGCACAAGGAACTAGACCTTTAGGATGGATGGCAACGCAGGCTGTAGCAGCGGGCGACTATGACCCAAAATCGGGTGAGGCTAACACATGTCTTCTACCCCACATCACCAATGGGGGAGTCCTAGGCTAGTTGATAAGGCTTAGGTTCTCTACTTCATGTAACATGTTTTAAAACCATGAGAGTCAGAAGCCTGAAGTGGATAATATTATCTAGTGATAGCCTTCGGGTTCTTATAATTGGTATCAAAGTCGACTCCCAATAGTATGTGGGGCCACAACGAGGGCATTGTGCCATGAGGGGTGGAGAATTTCACAACCTAGACCCAGAGGGTGGGCAACATCGCTGGGATGGCAAGGAGGCTGCGTTGGCGGGCGACTATGACCCAAAAGTGGGCGAGGCTAAGTGCATGCCTGCTATCCCACATAGTCAAGGGGAGAGTCCTGGGCTAGTTGATTAGACTTGGGTTTTCTACTATGTATAATGCATTTTAAAGCCATGAGGATTAGAAACCAAAAACGCATAATATTACGTAGTGGTAACCCTCGAGTTATTGCACCAATAAAGTCAAAGAAATTAAGAATTTCGATAGTTAGAAGTTAGTGGAATAATAAAACTTTCTATAATTGGTGAAAGTAAAACTCTTTTATGATCGGACGAGACCCGCTTTTCTTTTTTCACTCTTTCCCACAAAATTTCAAAGACTTCAACTTACACAATCCCTAAAAGGAAAGAAACCCAACAAGGCCAAAAGGCCTCACCAAATATCCTTAAAAGCATCAACTTCCATAAGATTCAACAGTAAACAATGAATGAATTAATACCCACTTCTCCCCGACATTAAGAACATTAAAAAAAAAAAAAAGATGAAAGAAGAAAAAGAAGAAAAAAGACCTAACTTCTCTGACCAAATCCATCACAAGAAAAATGATCACATTACTCAACATTAATCAATACTCCGAATTTAATTAACTTATCTAGCACCCACCATGATAAACGATGCAAAAACCATCCCAAACATCGAAGAAAGAAAGTTAAAGGAGAGAGAAAGAGAAAAGGATGAAGATGCAGAAAAATAGGACTTGCCAAAGAAGAAACTTAAAAAACACAGTAAAAGAATGTAGAGGTTGCTAAAAGGTGGGGCCACAATAGATAAAATGGTCACAACACTTTGCTAGGAGTGTTAATCAAATTAAGAGTGAAAAAATCATGGCCCTTCTTCAATTGCAGTGTCCTCTCTATCACACGAAAGGAAAGCATACCATTTCAAAAATCAGAAATCTAGAAAAGGAAAACATTTAAACATACGAAAATTGTATTTATGATTGAAAAAGATACATAAGAAGTACACATATTTCTTGGCAAAACAAATCAAAATAGAATAGAGCCTAGAATACTATGAAACAAAGCTAAATCCAAAAGCAAAGAATAAAAAAAGCACAAGTAGAGTTGAGTACACACTCGTTACACAAGAACAATTGTAACAAATCTGTCACAAAAAATAATGGGCAGCTGATTATTGGATCCTGTATCTTTTTTAGTGATGAGTACAAATCGAAAATTCCTCTTCCAATAACTATGGCATTGATAGTTGGCAGTTGGTAGTGCATGCCTAAGTTTGGCTTCTTCTACCCCATCACCATTAAGAGACAACTAAAACATGCTGAACAAATATATTTTCTAACATGTGAAAGAGCAATTCATTGTGATTCAATAAGACGCCAAAATTCCAACGATCACCATTGAAGCTGAAGGGACAAGACTTTTACATGAACAAAGTAGATGGGTATCGAATCCCCAAAAGCATATTAATTAAACTCTCAAATCTAGATTAGAAGAGGATAGCTCTTAGATCTAGAATTAGATTAGGAAAATTCAGAGTCTTCGATTTAGAACTAAACCGAGAAAAGAAAGTTCACATATCTAAATTGGAAAGAAGAAAAAATCGAGAAAAGAAAGCTCACAGATCTAAATCGGAGAAGAAGAAAAAAAATAAGGAAAGAACAATAAGATTCAAACAAAATCTACAAAAAAAGGGAGGGGAGAGTGAGACTAACTGAAACTCTTTCCCCATGGTTGAAGGCTAAAGAAGACGATGGAGAAAGAAGAGAAAGGGAGAGAAAAAGACATTTTGGCTCAGTACTTTCTCAAGTTTACATGATTAAAAAATACTTTAAATACATTAAGATTCCATTTGTTTTGTGGAAAATGTAATATTTTTGAATATTATGTTTTTAGGAAGTCATTTTTAGGAAAATGACAATATTTTTTGATGTTTGATTAAAATGTACTAAAAAATATTTTCCATCATTTAATAAGGAAAATCTCATTTGATTGTTCTACATAGACATACACTATCTGAGCATTAGTGATTTGCGCATAGGTAGGCAAGGAACCAGACTTATGCATCATGATCTCAAGCTCGGATCCCTAACTATTGGGCACAAGCACAATCACTAGTCATGGGTCCATTGAAAATTAAGCTCGATAACTTTGTGTCTATACCCAAATCCCAAGCGCCATAGCCCGAGTCCACAAACATTAAGCCTAGGTCCTTAGCGCCCAGGCCTGGCTTCATCAAGGCCAAGCCTTAGACCCCGATGCTTGGGTTTGGGTAATTGAGTATAGGCTTGAGACTCGATACCAGTGTAGATGGCCGTGGTCCTGAGTGGGCGGCCGAGGTCTTAGGCATAGGCATGGCCTCGATGGACACAGGCCCATGTGTTGGGGGATCTGAGTAGAGGCGCCGAGGTTGTCGACATGGCCTTGATGGTTCCACCTCGAGAGTTAGGGACTCAGGCATGAGCACCAGGGTTTGAGGCTGGGCCTTGATAGTCCCGAGCATGGGTTCCAAGGACCTAGGCCCAGTCTTGAGTTACTAGGTTGGCGTCTTAGGCACAGACACTAGCATTGATGATGGATTGGAGTGTGATAATCGAGGGCTTGGGCACGACCTTGATAGACCTTAGTTAGGGCGCTGAGGTCCTAGGCGTAGGCATTGGAGACTTGGCACTAACCTCTAGTCTCAGTCCTGTTGTCTAGGGCCTAGAAACTAGTGTTGGGATTTCTATGCCCAACTCGTAGAGTTTCCGATCCAAACGCCAATATCTAGTCATATTTTGAAAAATGATTCTTGATCTTTTAAAGAGGAAATTGTTTTCTAGAATTTAAGTTTTGGTAAGAAATATTTTCTATTGACTATAAAAACCTTGTTGTCGACTCATTTTCCTAAGCGATCAAAATGCCGAAAAATGTTTTTTGTGAAACAAATAGTGTTACACCCCGATCTTTGGGAATGCACACATACTGCTCCTTGGTTGATTTTATAATGCAATATCCCAAGACTATGTATCGCCTACCCTTTCATTTTATATTGCACATGCGGAAGTAGTTATAAATCTCCATATAATAAAACAATGAGATAGGAAAATAAGGCCATATTTTTCATATTGAAATCCACAACCACACTTTTATATAGAGCATAACTCGAAGTGCTTCACAAAACTATTCACAACTTTCTAGTCTCATTCTATCCACACATGTATAGAGTTCACAAAAGGGATGGGATCTCAGTCCTCATCCGGGTCATACTTGGGATCATCCTGATCCTCTTCAGACTCTTATTCACTAGACTTGTTTTCTTCAAATTCTTCATCTTCTTCTTCAAGTTCATCTTCGGCTTCAGATGTCGGCTCGTCTTCGGGTAATCTAGGGGCCTGAAATATTATCCCACAACCGGGATGAGACTATGTCCCATCAAGTTTTACCTCACTAAGACTCGATTATGAAACTAATACACCACATGGTTGCCTAAGCACAGCACGAATCAGAAGACTTATCTTAGCATCAATCCCAACCTACAAATCGGGGTTATATATAGATGTTTCATATATACGGTATCAAACAATCAAACAAATGGATCAAATCATTGATCAATTGACCTAGTCGATTACATGTCAGTTGGATTATCTCTAGGTCATTTCCACTCATACCCTAATTCTCAAATGGTATGCTCATTACCAAATCACATTGTTTCTTGGGCGTTGTTTTTGTCAATGACATACCGATCATTGACACTATGTGTTCTTTAAGGAGCCGTTTTCACCAGTGATATTCTTAATCACTGAACCACGTGTCTTGTCTAAGGCGCCGTTTTTGCCAACGTGACATTTGTAATAGACAACATCATGGGTTCTTTAAGGCGTCGTTTTCACCAATGATATTTTCTTAATCACCGAACCACGTTTGTTTATAAATCATTCACGTGCGTTTTTTAAGGTGCCGTTTTTGTCAGTGATACTTCCAATCACCAAACCACATATATTAAAAAATTATCGTACCTGATTGGTCTCAGCCAATGATATTCTCAATTAGTTCTCACAATTCTCTCTCTATATAGCCCATCAACGTATAACTGGAGCTATATACTCATACTCGGCCATTTACCAATCAATTACTCAACGTCAAACAATTTAGGAAAAATCCTAAAATTTTACGATTAATTTAATTCCGTGCAATGTAGAGCTCAAATAAATAAACAGATTGCACCACGACAATCAACACGAAATTTCAATCATCGGCTATCCCCGCCTAATTTTCGAAAAATAAATAAATAAATAAATAATTTCAAAAATTTATAAATAAATACAATAAATCCAATTTAGGCTCGTGTGGCCTAGTTGAAGCCCGATAAAGGTCAGGAAAATCCCTAGATATATTCAATAAATAGTATAAGCAATTATCTAGTTAAGTACATTACCCACCTAACTAATATGTAATGCCATTAACTAATAATCATTAATCCATTCTAATCTAACCAACTAACCCTACTTAATTAATACTGATCAACCCTTAAGTGTAATTAGTCCACTAAGCAAGGATTAGTGAGACTACTCACCGGAATTACATGAAAGTCGGATCAATTTGACGGGGACGACGCGAGGAATAATAAAATCCAAAGCGGACCTCAGGTTCGGGGCCCAGAAACGCCCTAAAAGTGGGCCAAAAGGGGCTAGAAACCCACTCACCCAGCTGCTATTCTTGGCTGGTCGGAGCTGGTCTGGTGACTGGGACGGCGAGGCAAGGTTGGCGGAGGGCGAGCGGGGCTCCGGTGAGGCTGAACGGTGGCCAGACGGAGCTGGACGGCGGTCTGTGGGGGGTGAATGTGGTTGGACAGAGGTGGCAGGAGCTGGATGGTAGCTCGACCGGACAGGGGGCAGACGGCGTACGGGCGGGCTAGCGTGAGGGGAACGGCGGCGACGGTGCTCTGGCAAGACGGCAATGGCAGCTCCGGCGTGGCTGCGGCTCCTTCAATGATGCTGGCCGTTGCCTCTGTTTCTGCTGTCTTCAAAGGAACGGAGAGGGAGAGGAAGAGAGAGTGTCGAGAGAGGAGAACAAAAGATGAGAGAGAGGGTGAGTTTGAAAAGTCAAAAGGCATAAAGGTGGAGGAAGCAAAGTGGAAGACAGCAAGGGGGCATTCGGTGGAGGGGAGATCCAAATGAGGGAAAAGAGAGAGGGAGAGAGAGAAAAAGAAAAAGAAAGAAAGAAAGGAAGGAGAGAGAAACTTGTGGCAAAAAGGGGAAAAGGTGTTTGGCTAAATGAAGAAAAAGAAATGAGAATAAATTTAAAAGAAAAGAATTTCTTAGAATAGAAAATTCTCATCCCATTTTCTTTTGATTAAACTCATTTAATCCCAAAAGAAATTTCAAACTAGAGTTCTTGGTCCCTACTTGCATCCAATTTCCCTCTTAAATTTCTCTTAAATGACTCAAAAAATCAATTTATGTCTCACTTATCAAATTGATTAATTTTCTCATTCATGAATCCCTCATGCTTCTTAATTTCACAACCAGAATTAATCTTCGGTTTCAATTGAACGAAAATGGCCATAAACTGACTTTTTCTCAAAAAGTCTCGATTGTCAGAAAAATCTTCTAAGATTGAGCCGATACTCCTAGAATTTATTGTGACATAGCAGAAACTTTAATTTCTAAAATCAGACTTGAATTCACAATTAATTTCACTTGGCGTGTTTTTAGCGTGATCTAGGCTACTGGTAACTTTTAGATATTTTTAAGTGCAATTGACCCGTGGTCGATTTTCTTTGAACCACTATGAACCACTCGACTCATTGACAACTCTCGGTTGTCGTGAAAATCCCAAGGATCCAAATACGGACACAGGGTACAAAAACAATAAGAAAATTATTCTAGTGCCGGTCGACGAGAGTTTTCCAATTTAGTGGTGTCACCCATGATTAGCCACACATCTCTCGTCGGTTCAGTCTATTTCTGATTTCATATCGATTTTTAACTATGCCGCAATGACCTTTAAAGATGGACACGGTTGAGAAGCCGATTCTTGGTCAAGTTCTCAAATCTATTGCCTTAAAATTCCTTAATAATTTCTCTAGGTAGTTTAGTTATCTCAAGAATGATCGATTTTGAGAATAGCCATATAAGCGCATTAATGAAATGCCCAATTCATTCAATAAAAAATAGGGTTGCAAAATCTGGATGTCACAAATAGAGCCAAACATATTATAATTCCCAAATTTTTCTCTTTTCATAAGTTGAGATGCACAACAAAGAACAAAAATTGAGAGAGAGAGAGAGAGAGAGAGAGCCCATTGTTAGCCCATCAATGCATTTAGTTTAATCTGCATTCACTCAAATGAATTATGGGTCAACTAGATAATATTAACTATTTCATCTCACATTAGTGCTAAATCTAAGAAAAAACACCAACTTTAGGTCAAATGACAATTTTGATCCTAATTTTTTTTTTAATCTTGTGAAAAATCACCAACTTTCACAAACTTTAACCCCTATTCCACATCTAGCCCCCCGTTAACTTAGTCTAAAGTCAACCTTGTTTTAGTAAAAAAAAAAAAAAAAAAGAAATTTCTAGTCGTGAACTTGGTGGATCTTGTCAATGGTGTCTCTCAACAAGCAGTGGTCTACAGCTTTAGATTATGACAAAATGATGAAGTCTGACTAGAGAAATTCAATCTGGAGATCTTTTTGACCTGCCAATGAAGTATATGAGACAATAAATAACTTCACCATTATTCGTCAAACTATGGCTCGTAGAAGAAGATAATGAAGAGTTTTTAAAATCCAAACGGCAAGTGCTTATGGATTTATTGCTGAGGACAAATAAATTATTAGTTAAAAGGGGCCATAATTGAAATTTAGTGAAAGTATAAAAATTTGGGACAAAATTGTTACTTGACCTAAAGTTAACGCTTTTTTAATGAGACAAATAAAAATAAAAATTGAGGCTAAAATTGTCACTCTACTTAAAATTTGTGTTTTTTTTTTTTTGGAACTAGGCCTCTCACATTACATCTATAATATGGGACACTTTTTTGGCTAACATCCTCACATGTGCTTTCAACAAATCTATTCTTATGTGTAAGCTTCTTAAGTTCACTCTCTCTTAATCCAAACATTCTTCTACATAAAAGTTTATCCCAACTCAATTCAAATTGAGTCTCCACCTTAGCCCACCAAATTTGACAGTAGCATAACATTCGCCTTTTGACTCCCCTCAATTGCCTTAATCCTGTAAGAGAACACCATTGGCCATCCAATTTGAAAGTGATATTCAGATCACTAGATTATTCAAAGTGAATCTTAGGATTCTTAACAAAAATCCATAGCCTTTTGCCCCGTTGTAAATATCTTCCCCAAAAGACTACTTCATGTTAAAATCATGAAAATATAAGAGTTTTTCTAATGTGGACTAAATTAATTGATATTATAATTTACCATTTTACGGGGTTAGTCTAAAGTAAGATAAAATTTTTCTTAATTAATCTAATATGGAGCTGGCTAGTGTGGGCCGAGTTGAGCCTAGGCCATAATGAGAGAGCTTTGTTGAAAACTCTATAAATAGTGCTAAAGTCTCTCCTCTAACCCTAATTTTCACAAATATCCTCACAAAGGAGCATTTACCTAGTGCTAAAGGGTGAGGGGGCCATCTTATTGAGCCAGAGGATGGAAGAGGAGAAGAATTTGTGCGTGGATCATTGTTTTTCCGCTTCCGCATCAAGAACAATGAATTATAAAACAAGTGCATTAATCTTTCTACTCAATTATATGTGCTTTTGTTCTAATTATGGAGATCATAAGATTGCACGTTTTGCATCTTACAAAAATTCTAGATCCAGCTTTGGCATTTACATTTGATATATGCTGGCTTTACGTGTGCTTAGAGAAGATTGACTCGACCACCCCTGTGCTATCGGGTGCTAACAGTCACGAGCCTCTGTAAAGACCTTTTTCGTGAAAAAGCTTCTCTTCTTGCCTTCCACTCCCCTGTACAAGAGCAGTGTAGAGTCACTAGAGTGGACGGAGGTACTTCATTCTTCCCACTTCTTTTAAAGAACTCTCCACCTCGCCTTAATACTGATTGCACCCAGAGGAAGGCTACGTTTGGTAACGTTTCTATTCAAAAATTGTTTCATGAAACAGAAATAGAATAAACCATTTTTGTTCCGAGGAATAATTTTTGAATAGAAGAACGCGTTTGGTAACTACATAAAACTTTTATTCTTAGAATAGAAAAAGAACAGAAATAAGTTTGGTAAACTTGTTTAATTTTTTTGTTTCTTTTAATATTTTAATATTATTTTCCTTTTTTATTTATTTTTATTTTTTCCTCCTTTTGGCCGGTCGCCGGCCTCAACCATGGTCGGTGACCAACCGACGAGGGCTGGCGGCCTCGCCCAAATCTGACAAGGCCAAGCTTGCCCAGCCACTGGCGAGGCCGAGCTCGCCCAGCCACTGGCGAGGCCGAGCCTCATCGGGGTCGGCGACGCTCCGGCAAGGTCGCCGACCCTCGATGGCCGGTCGTCGGCGTCACCGGCCCTCGACGGCCGGTTGCCAGCCATGGCTGAGGTCGGCGACCGGCCAAAGAAAAAAGAAGAAGAAAAGAAAGAGAAGGAAAAAATAGAAGAGAGAAAAATTGTTTCTTGGAAGTGTTTCCAGGTTTTTCTTGTTTCTTGTTTCTTGTTTCTTGTTTCTTATCTCTGTTCTAAATTTGTTTCTAGGAACAAAAGTGTAAACAAACACGTTTCTGTTCTTTTTTTTGTTCTCCGGAAAAAAATAATATAAATTATGTTTCGGGAACAAAAAAAAAAACACAAACAAACAGGCCTGAAATTGCCAATTGGAGAATGCCACCTTCACTTCGTAATCTTTTGATTCTGATGGCCTGTATCGAGCATCCAAGGCTAAAATCTGCACAGCCATATCACAAGAAACATTCATCACTTGATAGTTTAAAAATACTGAATATGACATCCTTTCGCCTCAAGAACTAAACCTTTTAACTCTCTGCATATTAGTTCTACTTTCTCAAGTACATTGGAAAGAATGCACAGGAGTGATCGCAACCTACTGCAGTATGGCCTTATTTTCAAAAAGAATGACAAGATTATACTCTCAACCAGCGGGAGAACGTAAATTTAGGAAACTAAGCCCGAGAAATTTTCTGTTTTGAAAGGTCCAATAAGTGAGGGGTAAGAAGGAATTGACCATAAGACTCAGTTTCTTGGCAAGGGTGATGCACCTCAGAGTAAGCCCTCAATTATATACTCATCCCAAAAAGAACAAAAAAGCTATCCAAATAACTGTCTTAGTTCATTGTCAGAATTAGGACACGAAAGGTGATGAGATTAAAGTAAAGTAAGAGAGTTTGAATTTATGAAAGAGACATCTCAGCAGTAAGCATCATTCCTCACTGGACTTCTCAACCCCTAGGTTCTGCTACCTCCAAGAACTTCGTCCTCATGTCAGAGAAGAATAAAAATCAATCTAAAAGAATGAGAAGTCTCGAGGAATGAGAAGTCTCGAGGAACCCTCCAAAAAAAAAGAAAAAAGAAAAAAAGAAAAACCTTCCTTGAGCCCCAAACAAACTTGTGCAAGTCTTTGGCCAAGTCTACTAGCTGGCTTGGTGAAAGACATACAGAATTTAAAACATAGCAAAAAAAATATCTAGGGGGAAACAAAAGTCAAGCGCAAGTATCATAAGCTGTGATTGCTATCTGGCTACACAATCTTGTCTCTCCCACAACTATGAACTGTTAAAGAAACTACATACTCAACGCCTCCCATCATCAGTCAACCAACCTCTACAACGTAGTAATGTAAATCAGACCTGTTCATAGAAGAAAGGAGAGAACAAGTAATTAAGGCTACACTACCTGAGAAGCTTCAACAGATTTTGGAAGGTTCTCCAGGGAAGGCTCCCATTCCTGCCCTTGCCAGTCAGCGACTTTGTCCTTCCCCGGCATCGTCCTGCCTTTAAACTCATTAGCCAATGTCACAATCCTTGTATATATTTGAGATAGGTTCAAAGGCATCTGGAGGAATGCCACTGTCCTCGGTCCATAAAACCAAGTCAATCTTTTTCTCTATTTCGGGAATATTGGTGTCCAGGAATCCTAGGAACCTCTCTATATCAATTGATTTGAATTTGAAGGTGGCAATACACTTCAGGAATTCATCGAACACTGGCCTTCCAACCTAAGAAATGTTGGACAGAAAGTCATGTCAAGAACAAATTATGGAGATGAACCTCATATATTCCTGCAATAAACATGATACCTCGCATTCAATTCGCCATAGAAACTGGAAACCTTTCTCGTAAGGAGCTCGAGAACCTACATCATCCGGGTCCACTCCTTCCTGCTTTGTTCTGAGCTTAGTGAACTCCATGTTGTCGCTAAATCTCTCCATTTCCTCGTTTAAGCCTCTCCAATCAATTCCAATATTCAACGCAGCCCTCTCTTCCCCTTGGACCGCCTCCACAATTCTCCTCTCCCATAAGTCGTAAATCCCCGTAAAAAATTTGAAAACAATAAATACACCATGAGGCAAAGATCCACAACCCAATACATTTCGTCAAACTGCACATAATGATATATCAACACTGGACAAGGAAATTAACCCTATCAGTTCAATGCATAAGGGGCTGTGTTTTATGCTTCCAAGATGAATTTAGGTTAAGGGTTTGTTCATTTCGTAGAAAATATTCTTTGGGAAAACATTTTCTCATTTTCCTACATTTTTTTCACTTAGGAAAAGAGTCAACGCAAAATGTGTTCCTGCTCAATGGAAAATTATGTATAAATTCAGGAAAATGATTGAGTGTTGACTCTTGAACCCAAAACTTTACATTTGAACACGGTACCCTTAATGCTAGTTCTCGAGTCTCCAATGTCTAGGCTGGTTCTATAAAGGCCGGGCCTCAGTCCATCGACGTTGAGACGAAGGCTACAACACCCAAGTACAAGTCCATTGATACCAAACTTGAGCCATTGATGGAGGGTAAATATGTCATAAAAGTACAAATTTGAAATGTTTTATGTTACAAGAAAAAAATTAGGGCGAATGTGTCACAGCGGGCATAATTTAGAGTTTTTGATGTCGTAAAAATTTTCAAGGTAAATATGTCATAGAATGCATAATTTTTGATGACTTTTTTCCTAATTTTTAAAGGAATCACTTTTGAATGCTCAACATTGACATTCTATAAGAGCTTTTGTGTTATGTCAAACATTTCGATATATTTATGACAATTTCCGATACTCGATCAACAAGTGTTGGATTTTTCGATTCCTAATCAAGTCTCCCGACACTCTCCAATACATAAGTCGGGAATTCCGACATATGAGTTCAGAATTCCGACATGTGATTTTGATACGTATGGGGCCAATTTTAAAAATATTTAATAAATGAGAGGTGAAAATGTAAATATGTAAACAAATAAAAATAAATGGGAAAGAAAAAAACCTAATCTTTTCCTTTCTTCTAACTCTCACTTCCCGTAACACAATTTACCCCCAAGTTTTTTCTTTCTTTCTTTTCTCTTCCGAACATGTGAGTCCGAATGTGAATTATTTTTTTTCCTTCAAGTTTTATAAATTATTGAAATGGAGTTGAATTTTTCAAATTGAAACAATAAATGTATTAATAAATTGTGGATTTATGTTTTTAGTGTAAATTTATTCTAGGCTTTCTTTTTATTATTCATTTATTTATGAAATTGAATAAATTAATTTGATTAGAATAATAATAAAAACGATAATTTATCATGTACATATAAAATCGTGTCTGAACGTATCAAAATTCTCTATTTTTTGACAGACGACAGGTCGGTGTATCGTGTCGTGTCACGTATCGCGTGTCGTATGTCGGTGTCGGTTCTACTCAGAGATGGAAGAAAGTTGTGCTATTGGGCATTTCTTTTTTACTTGGTTTCAAATCCTCCAGATTCACTTGGGAGTCCAAGTGCATGATTGGCGTCGAGTTTGAGTTTGCCTTTTCCGGGCCAGATTTGGGACGCCGCCGGACAAGAGAGGCGAAATTTATGTTCCTCATGTTGTTTTTGGAGTTCTCTCTAATACCAATTGCTTTGTTACCGTCTCTTCTTTTGTGTAGTGCCTTGGATCTCGAACTTTATTTTCAAACCTTCAACTGCTAATCAATTTTTTTTTTTTTTGGGTTAATTGCAATCACATGAACGTCTTTTTTTTTTTGAAAAATAATAATGACACATCAGCTTTTTCCACCAGCAAAATTATAGAAAACTGACAAATGAACTAAATTGTACTAATTTAATAAGTTTTAAAACTTAATAGGACATTTCCCAAATTTTATGACTCAATTATATATATATTTTAAAATAAAAAAATTTAAATTTTTTTCTCTCTCTTCTTTGTCTTCCATCTATAATCATTGAGAAAATATTCAGTGATTTGATACCATACCAACAACCTATGTGGTGTGTATTTTTTCACTCATATCAACTAACATATTGACACGCATCTACCAATCCACGTCAACAGTTGATATGGAATCTAAATTAAAAAAAAAAAAAAAATCTTCTCTCTTCCTCTTTCCTCCATAGCTGCTTGACTTCCGCTCCTCCCTACTATCGCCGCCGGCGCCATGATTAGGACAGCCAATGCTGCATCCAAGCCAGGCATGGCTAGCTTCCTTTGTCCACTCCCTCTCATCGTTCTGTAGATCTCGAAATGTGGCCATCCATGGCTGAAATCTTCGTATCGCTCGTACATGGCCTTCACCGACGTCATGATGTTGTCTAGTTCAACCACCTTTGTGTCTAAATCGAGCCATAACCATCTTCCTTTGTGATGCAGCCCACATTGAAGACTGGCTCTCTCGACCAAGAAGATCGGCCCGCATTAAAGCTCAACAAAACCAAGAAGCCATAATGATATCTTGAGTCCATTCCAGAAGTTTGAAAGAAGACACCTTGGGAGCCATGAAGACGTGATGCTTTTACTAGTTTCTAGTTCCTAAGCTCTTTATTATTTTTCTAGTTTCTAGGCTCTTTAATGCTTTCAATTTTCTATGCTCTGTTTTTATTTCTTTGATGATATAAGTCATCCAATCCCTTGTAGAAGATAGACGACTTTTGATAAATGAAAAGCTTTGCTTGAAGCAAGTATCATGAACCTTGTAGAGTTCATAACTTGAAAACCTAGAAGAGTTTTCACTCCATCCTTGAAGAGTCAGAGCTTTCGAAATCTGCATCCTTGAAGAGTTGCAGTCATCGATATAGAAGAATCGGTGCCCCCTCAACTTCCTTGGAGGCCTAGAAGAGCAACCAACGAAGTTCCTATCTTTTCCTGTTCTGTTCGTTACTTCCAACCCAATTTCGACTATCCTACAGTGCTTATTTCAGAAAACCCAAAACACAAAAATTGTAGATCCAGAAGTCTTTGTTCATTTGGCTTTGGAATCAGGTTGATCCGATCTGTATCGACAAAGATACAACTGTTCTCCTGAGCTTGCGCAGTGCTGAAATTACTGTTCGTCTCGTTTCTTGTGCGCGAGTCACTCTCCCGATCCTATTGTTTGAGAAAGCCTCCCCTAGGCTTGCATCATTTGGTATCAGAGCTTTGGAGGAGGGGACAAGGCCTCCAAGACAAGCTAGGCCTTGTGGCGGTAGAACCGTTCCCCTCAATGAATTGCACACACTCGCCGAGAATATGCAACAACAAATTGATGAATTGACGCAAGAAGTTCAGCGTTTGAGGGCTGAAGCAAATAATTCTCCAACCCGTTTTTTTCTCCACCTCATTGATCTCCATATCTCAATATCTGCCCGTACATGACGTCGCTAGTCCATGCTCCGACCAACTTCCCTGCCATCTATTCCTCTGTTTTTCTTTTGTTGTCCAAGCTTGCAGTCCATAGCTGTTGGGATCCCTAGCTTGTCGTCAAGGCTCACAGCCATGGACAAGCTTTGGTCGATAGATCTTCAGATGAGCCACTTCGCCAGCCATAAATAAGCTTAGGCTTGCGGCCATGGACGAGACTAGTTTTGAAGGCATGACTCCAGTTTAGATCAGGACGAGCAACGACTACAAGCCGTCTGGACTTCGTTGCTCAAAATCGTGAGCAGATCTACAGTCATAGTAACTAGATTTGGACTTTGTTACTCGGAGTAGTTGCCGTTGGTGGAAAGACAAACTTCAGTCGCTGCTCATTGCAATGTAGTTGCCGTTGGTGGATTGACCTGCAAAGCTTGCAGGCAAGTAGCTAATTGCAAGTGACATCAAAAGGGGTAGAGATGGTGGCCGGACGGGGTTGTAGCTTGGGCTGAAAGCAAACAATGCTAGAAGGGGTGGATGTGGTGGTCAGATTGGGTGGTGCAGTATGATGGAGGAGAAAGTAGAGAAAAATCAGTGGACATATGTCAAGTAATTATTCGTCGGGGAATATTCCTAATAATGGTGCGTTTGGTAACGTTTCTGTTAAAAAATTATTTCAGAAAACAAAAATAAAAAAATACTATTTTTGTTCCGGAACAATCTTTGAACGTAAGAACGTGTTTGATAAACTTTTTATTGGAATAGAAAAAGAACATAAATACATTTGGTAAACTTGTATAGTTTTTTTGTTTCTTTTCATTTTAAAATATTTTTATTTTATTTTATTTTCATTTTATTTTTTTATTTTTCCTTTTTCCTTTTTTCTTCCTTTTGGCCAATCGTCGGCCTCAACCATGGCTAATGACCGGCTGATGAGGGCCGATGGCCCCACCGGTCGGCGACGCTCGGTCTCGCTGGGCCGGTAACGCTCCGGCAAGGTTGCTAGCCCTTAATGGCTAATTGTCGGCCATGGCCAAGGCCGGCGACTGGCCAAATAAAAAAGAAGAAGAAAATAAAGAGAAGAAAAAAAAAGGAGAGAGAACATTTGTTTCTCGAAAATGTTTTGGGAACAATCCAAAAATTATATCGAATAAATTAAAATTTTAAGTGTGACATTGCACATTAAGTTAAAAGTTCAAGGACCACGGCAAGCAAATTTAAAATTTCATAATCACATTATATATTGGGCTAAAATTCAAAAAGCATTTGTGACATTTGTGTTATTGTCTAAGGTAGAAGAATAGCCCAAGTGCCAAAACTTGGCACCGAGAGACACTTAAAATGCCAAAACTTTGGAAAGGTATACTTAAGTGCTAGTTTCGGAGTAAAGTGGAACACTTAAGTGCCATTCCAGCCAAAATTCGGCCAAATGGCTGATGTGACAATTTTCTAGCGAGTTGAGTGTAAAACGACCGTTTTGTACGCTAACGTGGCGAGAAAATGCAAAAATGACGTCGTTTTGTGTTTGATGTGTAAATAATTAATATAAAAATTAATTAAATTAAATTAAAACTTAATTTTATTTAAAATATTCTAAAAAATAAAAAATTAAAATTTAAAAAAGCTTAAAATTTAAAAAATTAAAATTTAAAAAAACTTAAAATTAAAAAAAATTAAAAAAAATTAAATTTTAAAAAACTTAAAATTTTAAAAACTTAATATTTAAAAGAAAAAAAAAAAAAAAATTGGGGGGAGGGGGGCGAAGGAGGTGGCTAAGGTGGCAATTTTAAGTTTTTTAAATTTTAAGTTTTTTTAATCTTAAGTTTTTTAATTTTAAGTTTTTTTAATTTTAAGTTTTTTAATTTTTTTGAATATTTTAAATAAAATTAAGTTTAAATTTAATTTAATTAATTTTTATATTAATTATTTATACATCAGACACAAAACAACGTTATTTTTGCATTTTATCATCACGTCGCGTGCAAAACGATGATATTTTGCACCCAACTCGCCAAAAATCGCTACGTCGCCTATTTGGTCGGATTTTTGCGGAGTGGCCCTTAAGTGTTCTACTTTATTCCGAAATTGGCACTTAAGTGTATCTTTCCGAAATTTTGGCACTTAAGTGTCCCTTCATGCCAAGTTTTGACACTCCAAGTGCCCCAAACTCTATTGTCTAACAATGAATACATTAAAAAAAAAAAAACCGAGAGTGATGTAGGGAAGGCACACCTTAGCACCCAGCGACAGGAGGAACGCGATGGACGTGGCGGGATGCAGTGGGACAGGCGAGAACGGCGTCTTGACGAGTGAATGGTCGCCGTATCGTATTTTTCAGGATTCGAGTATTCGCTCAGGGAGTCGATCGAGATACCGGATGTGGCGCGCAAGCTGTGTAGTAATGATTTGTATTCAAATTGTCAACTTCTCAAAGCCGTAACAATTTGTCCCGAGGTGGTCGACGGTCCATGGGCTCAAAATTCATAAATTTATCAATCATAAAAAATCACGATCTCTTAGTATTTTCTTTTCTTACGCAAAATCAATTTGGATATTCGGCTGATCGATGAAGTTTTTACTTCTCACATGGCAGAAAATTGTATAATAAATTAATTGCACAGACTTCATGTGCTGTAGACACTCTTGAAATGAATTTTCAATATTTTTCTCGATTCTGCTAATTCTCTCCTCGAGAACATGATGATATCCGATTTCCAAACATTACAAGCGTACAAGCAAAGATATTAACCATTTCTTGGCTGGACAATAAAAGGTTCGAGAATCAATTATTTGTTATAGGAATTGTGTACAAAAACTTCACACATGCAGTTTTACTTCTAACAAGCAATTAGTTACTTGAGTGGTTAACGGAGAAGGCAGGATGTGTAGATGAAAATTAAAAGATTTGCACTGCTCAACGGAATTTTTTTTTTTAAAATTTAATGATAACATCACATCGGAAGTAAAATAAAAGGATTCCAGCTATTTCAGAAAACTATTCACTTTATTTTTGGGAAATGAAAAATTTATCTAACTCTTAAATCTCTTAATCCCCAAATTGTCGATTCTCAAAAAGATAATCGGCCTACAATTTACATTAGTACGAAATCCGGAATTATTTATTAGTGGAGTAGGAGCTTTATTGCTTTCGGTTTACTCCGTTCTTAATTTATATTGTCGTCCCCCCCCCCCCCCCCCCCCCCCCCCCGCTCATACACCCCAAGCACTTTCTAATTCGACGAAAATAAACTGGGTCGCTTTCAGAGCTAACTCATTAAACCCAACCACCCTCCGTCCATCTCCGTTGCATAATCTCCGATCAGTTTCTTCTATCTCCTCTTCGGTTCATCTTCTTCCTCCTTCATCCGTGCGTTTCGCCCCCTCTCTCTCTCAAGGCTTTTCAAGCCAGTCGTGTAGAGAGAGAGAGAGAGAGAGAGAGAGAGAGAGAGAGAGAGGAGTGGAGCAAGAAGAGAGAAAGAGAGAGTGAGGAAAACCAATGAAGGGAGAAGCACACGACTTGCGGGGCCTATCTTTGGAGGATGTGGCGGCGGCGGCGGCGGCGGCAATTGACGAGAAGACGTGCCGCAATAGGATGGAAATCTCATGAATTTTAATCCAAACAAATAGATGTACCTTCACCAATGCCTTTTGCTTCACGCTCACCTCCAAGAAAAAAATAGGAATATATTTATATGGAGCATGGAATCAATATATTTATGATTTCTGCAGGCCAACGTTGGAAACCGACAACTTGTAAAAGGAAAGCCGCGTCTCTTGCTTTGCTGATGTTGTCCAGAATATCTTTTGTTTTCGTTCAAAAGACATCACATGAACCTTCCTCTTATAGTTTGCTTCGATGATCCGAAGAGAAATTCCATATCCTAGAGTTACCAAAATTGAAGTTCGAAATTTGTCTGAAGTGCATATGAAAAATTGACTCTGTACTTCCCTACGATTCATTACAGGATTTTCTTTTGCACACTTAAAATCAATATATATTTTAGCAGGATTTACCCATCGTCACATGTCACTTTGTAGTATTCTAGTTTTCTGGATTATTAGAATGGAGTTGAATTCATTAAATTAAAACAATGAATGATATTAATAAATTGTGGGTTAATATTTTTAGTGTAAATTCATTCTAAGCTCTTTTTTATTATTTATTTATTTGTGAATTTGAATCAAATTAATTTGATTAAAATAAGCATAAAAATGATAATTTATTATATATAAATATATATTTAATATACAACGTATTCTCGACATGTCGAAATTCTTTATTTTCTGATAAACATCATGTTTGCGTGTTGTATCGCGTCATGTCGCGTCAGTATTTGTGCTACTTAGATTACAACCACAGTCGAGTCACTCAAGTGCTTTTGGTGTTTCTCAAGTCTCAAATACACTAAATAACGCACGCAGTGTTTAGCTCCACAATTCCTTGTGAAATAATTTCTTAATCTCATGAAAGTATTACACACGAATTCTTACTACAAAAATTTGATCGGCTATCTCACATATGCAAAGATGTGATTGCCAAGAAGACATGTGGCACTAGGATGAAAATCTGGTAAATCTTAATCCAAACAAATAAATGTACCGTCACCAATGCCTTTTGCTTCACGCTCACCTCCAAGACAAAATAATTATATATTTATATGGGGCATGGAATCAAAAGCCCTCTAATTTCCGCAAGCCAACGTTGGAAACCGACAACGACTTGTAAAAGGAAACCTACGTCTGAATATTTTTACTTTTATTCAAAAGTCATCACATGAACTTTCCTCTTATAGTTTCCTTTGATGATCCCATGGGATATTCCACATCCTAGAGTTACCAAAATTGAAAATCGAAACTTGTCCAAAGTGCATTTAAAAAATCGACTCCGCACTTCCTTACGATACATGTCAGGTCTTTTGTTTACGGGCTTAAACTCGAGAAATATTTGAATAGGATTTAACAATCATCACATGTCACTTTGCATCATTCTAGTTTTACGAATAATTGGAATGGAGTTGAATTTGTCAAATTGAAATTATAAATGATATTAACAAATGGTGGATTCGCATTTTTAATGTAAATTTATTATAAGCTCTTTTTTATTATTTAATTATATGTGAATTCGAATCAAATTAATTTGATTAAAATAATCATAAAAATGATAATTTGTTATATATAAATATATATTTAATATATAACGATCCCAACATATCGGAATTCTGTATTTTTTGATAAACAATGTGGTGTTGTGTTGTATTGCGTTGTGCTGTGTGTTGGTATTGGTGCTATTGCAATTTCAACCATAGTCGAGTCACTCAAGCACTTTCAGCATTTCCCAAGCTCCAATTACACTAAATAACACATGCAGTGTTTAGCCTCACAATTTCTTGAAAAATGATTTCTCAATCTCATGAAAGTATTATACATGAATTCTTACTACAAAAATTTGATCAGCTATCTCACGAATGCAAAGATGTAATTGCTGAGAAGACGTGCGGCACTGGGATGAAAATCTCATGAATTTTAATCCAAACAAATAGATGTACCGTCACCAATGCCTTTTGCTTCACGCTCACCTCCAAGACAAAATAATTATATATTTATATGGGGCATGGAATCAATATCCCTCTAATTTTTGTAGGCCAACATAGAAAACCAACAATGATTTGTAAAAGGAAACCTACGTCTCTAGCTTTGCTAATGTTGTTTAGAATATTTTTTACTTTTATTCAAAAGTCATCACATGAACTTTCCTCTTATAGTTTCCTTTAATGATCCCACGAGATATCCATATCCTAAAGTTACCAAAATTGAGGTTCGAAACTTGTCCGAAGTGCATTTGAAAAATTGATTCAGCGCTTCCTTACGATTCATGCCAAGTTTTTCGTTTACAAGCTTAAACTCGAGAAATATTTGAATAGAATTTAGCAATCGTCACATGTCACTTTGTAGTATTCTAGTTTTATAGATATTGTAATGGAGTTGAATATGTCAAACTGAAATAATGAATGATATTAACAAATGACGGGATAAAATTTTTTGTGTAAATTCATTCTAGACTCTTTTATTATTTATTTACTTTTGAATTTGAATCAAATTAATTTGATTAAAATAGTCATAAAAGTAATAATTTATTATATATAAATATACATTTAATATATAACGTGTCCTAACATGCTTCTCTATTTTTTTTTTATAAATATTGTGTTGGCGTGTTGTGTCGTGTTGTATTATGCCACTTGTTGGTGTTAGTACTATTTAGATTATAATTACACTCGAGTCACTAAAGCACTTTCAGTATTTTCCAAACCTTAATTACACTAGATAACGCATGCAGTGTTTAGCCCCACAATTTCTCACGAAATAATTTCTCAATCCCACAAAAGTATTATATAAGAATTCTTACCACAAAAATGTAGTCGGCTATCTCACATATGCAAAGATGTAATTGACAAGAAGACGTGCGACGTTAGGATGAAAATCTCATGAATTTTAATCCAAATTCAATTATGGGAAAACACTTATCCTTTGCTACTTTTTGGCAGTTGATGGCGCCAACTTTAGAATCCTTTTAGCCTTATTTTTTTTATTTATTTCGATCCCTCTTTAATTAACTAAAAATCTTAGGAAATTACTAGCTTCAACTCCAAAAGTACATTTTAAATGGTTCATATTTAATTTATACTTCCACATCATGGCCTGACTAATTAAGGCAAGTGATTTGTCCGATTTGACTTGACGATGACATCATCAATATAAACTTCCTTGACATCACCAATTATATCATGGAAAATGAAATTATTGCCCTCTGGTACATGGCACTTGCAGTCTTTGCTTTGAAAGGCATGACTAACCATTTGGATGTACCAATTGTTCCTGAACATCTAAATGTGGTCTTATGAACATCCTTTGTTGCTATTAAAATCTAGTTATAGCCTAAATGATGTCCATAAGTGACATAATCTCATTGCCAAAGGCTAAGTCGATGAATGTGTTAGCCATTGGTATATGATATTCATCCTTGAGTGTTATTGCATTTAAATCATGGAAATCTATGCACAACCTAAGGTTCCTACTTTTCTTTTTCACTAATACTGATGGTTTTATTAATTATTGTGATGGGCCTAAGTTGGCCTGCCCACCCATGTTGGGCCTAAAAGCCTGGCCCACAAGATTATGGCCCGTGGATGGAGGGATATGTTGAAGAGTTGTAACTTTTGGGGGACGTCTTTTGCCGAAGGGACATGTCCTTTGGAGATGACGTATTTAAGGGGGAAAAGAGAGGGAGGAACACACCTTTTGGATTTACGTACGTTCCTCCTCCCTCTCTCCCTTGAAACACTCCAAAAAGAACAGTAAGAAAAAGGAGGCGACACTCTCTTCCCTTCAAGGCAAATTCACGTCATCGGATCGAACGGGATCAGTTTCTCTTCCTCATATCGGCGTCGGTGTTTAATCTGTGGCTAACAAGATGCGTTCGATTCTGTGATGTGCATTAGCATCGGTGATACATGTGTTTTTCCCGGGCTCGTCTTCTGCACTTGTTTTAGGGGTTCGATTTAGTGTCGAATCGGTTTTTGGGAATCTGATATTCCCTTCAAATACAATATTTGACAGTCACTTAATGTATTGTGTTGTTCTTAAAAAGCTTGCTGTGAGCAATCTTTCAATTTCTTAGTTGACTTTTTGCATAATCTCCAATGTAAACTAAGGGTGAGCGTGGTTCCTAGGTAGAACCGGGAACCGTAAAACCGCACCGGAGGGTCCGGTTTGGTTCGCGGTTCTAAAGGGACCGGTTTCGGTTCCTAGTTCCCTTTTTCTGGGAACTGGCGATTCCCGGTTCCGGTTCCGGTTCCTATGGGAATTGGAACCGGCGGAACCGGAACCAGTCGGAGTTATTTTTTTTTTTTAAAAAAACCCCTAGATTTCTCTTTCTCTCTCTCTCTCTCCTCTTTCTCCTCTCTTCCCCCCACGTGATCTCCCCCTCCTTCCTCGCCGATTCTTCCCCCCTTCGCCTTTCTTTTCAACCCTTTTTCCTCCTCACGTCACTTCCTGTCCCCTCCCCCCAATTTTTTTCTTTTCTTCTCTCTCTCTTTCTTTTCTCTTTCCCCCTCTCTTGGTCGAACCCCCCCGGCTTCTTCTCCTCCTCTTCTTCTTCTTCTTCTTCTTCTTCTTCTTCTTCTTCTTCTCCTCTTCTTCCTTTCTCTTGCTGGCTGTTGCTTCACTCACCACCACACTGTTGCTCCACGCCCTACTCACCACCACCTCTTGGCCACTGAACCACCACCACCCACTGCTCGTCCAACGAGCCATCTTGTCGTTGAGCCCAACGAACTGTCGCGTCGTCCGTGCCGCCCCTCGCCACCGTGAGCCACTGCCGCCGTCCCTAAACCACCATCACCACCTCTTGCCGCCACTTGCTCGACCGTTGGGCCGCCGTTGCTCCGAACTACCACCGCCTCTACCGGAACCGAGCTCTTGCCCCCTTGGCCGTGGGTTGAGCCGCGACCACCACCGTCTTCGCCGTGCCGTCCATGCTGCTGTTGGTGCCGTGAGACTTGTGTCTTTGTCGCCATCGCACTATGAAAACTTTCCTTAGGCTCTACAACTTACTGAACTCTCATTTGATTTACTTTCATTGTAGTTATTTGCCTTACGAGTAATCCAAGATAGAGTCCCTGGTATGGGATTTGTGGACAAGGCTGCTGATGCAATTGTTCTGCAAATGTAGTGGTTAAAAATGGATAAACTTCTCCCTTATTTCTTTGTTTATTTGTCTATCTGAACAGTCCGCTTAATTTTAGAGTCAAAAATCGATATATCTTAAGTTGGTTCTAATATGAAAAGTTGACGTCCAACTGGGTAGTTGTTTGGCTCTTAAACTTAACAGTAGCAGTACCTTGCTTGTCTACAGGTAGAGAGAGATTCAAAGTCATTGTTTGAACTCTTGAGACACGTAGCCTTGGTACTAAACATTTTAAAATTAGGATCAGCTGAGGCACAATCTAATTATGTTTCCACATGGTTCGAAATGATCTCTGCTTGTGCTCAAGAGCTAAAGCATGGAGCATCAATATGGAAGCAAGCTCTAGAGAAGATGTTTCCAGTCAAATATTATCTGAAAAAGAAGGTATGTTATAGTTACCAAAAATGATAAAAATAATGATGACTTGAGTTTCTTTGGGCCTCGAATTTGATGTGCTGTTGTTTTCACATCATTTAGGCAAGCAGTATGTACTTGCCCTATGAGAAGTTTACAGAGCAGTTGGAGTTCTTGGGGCCTCAGCCATGTTATACAAACCATGGATTCATTTAAATTATAGAGATTTCTCTGCCGCATCTGCTCTTTTAGATGAATGTATTGCTATATGGTCCAGTTCATGCCTTGAAGAAGCTCTTCAAAACATATCTGATCCGCTAGAGTTCCAATATGAGGATAGCGTCAAGGCTTTATTGCAGTCTATCAAGCATGTTTACACTCTCAATGCAGGTGTACTCTAGAAGGCTATTTTTTCTTGTGAAGAACCTGTTTGCCGTTTGTCTCTGTTAAATCCAGGAACTGTGCCAGGTATGTTAATACTAAACATCAATCTGTTTTTTATCCATCAAGGGGTTCACTCTGGTACAAGATCACCGTTATCACAGAGTTGTAACTTTAGTCATACTACTCAATCTGCTAAGGTTATCTATTGCATCTGAAGGCTGTTTTAAAAATAAAAGTTCTCAAATGGGATTCCCAAGTATTTTCCCTAGTCTTAGGTGTCTCTTTTTATTCTCTTTTGTGGCAACATGGCATCTTTGGTTGGCTATATATGTTGAACCTTTTGCTTGGAACCTTAATTTTGCTTCTAAAATGATGTTTGCTGTTGTTGAGCCAGGTATGAAGATGATTTTCTAGGACGAGGAGCAGTATTTTCTCAAACTTGCTAATCTATGGGCAAATTTGATCAACCATCATCCTCCTGAATTGCCATCTATCAAGATTCATGGATCATGAAAGGGTAGGACTAAGTCTCTCTGCTGTGAGGTCGCTTGTGCTTCGTGAAAAGGAAGATAACATATCCGAGTTTCCACATGAAGTGAAGCTCTATTCTTTGGTTAGTTTGCTATTTGATGCAGGTAAATCAATAATTAGATTATCAAATTTACTAGTCCATGAAATAATACTCATCCATTATAAAAAAATTTATTGGTTCTTTTTTTAAAATTATCCTATGATGATCTCTCACTTCTGTTGTAATATCTGCAAGATATTTGCAGAGGGAAGGTTTTTCAGAAGAAAGATCGATTCTGGTTCATAAACCACTGTTGCAACATTGCCGAGAGATACTCATGTAGCTCCACTTGAAAGCTTTGTTACTAAAGTTGTTGAAGTCATTGGAAGCTGTAAAACAATGAGGGATATGGCTTTATTTTGGTGCAGGGTTGTTGCTGAGGTAAGGCTGAACTTTGTGAAGTGAACCACTGGACTTTGCAAAAGAGAAATAGTTCACATTCTAGAATATTAAATGCTTATGAGTATTATAGATTGTGTTCGTGTTATATTCTCTTTGATGAATGACAATTTTGTTTATTATTGTTGCATTCATTTCCATTTTTTTCAACTAAAAATAAAACCACAAAAAAAAAGAACCTGTTGGAACCTGAATCGACTCCAGAACCTGTGACAGGGTAGGTTCCAGGTTCTTGATTCTGACGAGTAGGTTCCTGGTTCCAAAAAATGAGGAACCTATACCCGATGGTAGGTTCCAGGTTCCAAGCGGAATCTGTAAGGAACCGGGAACCGCTCACCTCTAGTGTAAACTGTCTTGCAGGTTGTTTATGTGGCTTAAAGCCCTTTTTAATGGTTGGTTGATGCTCAACTACATCTCTACCCGATCTAGGCATTTCATGATAATTCCAAGCAAAACAATCTTTGTATTTCCTTAACAGGTCTACTAATCGAATTTGAATTCATTATCCAGTAAGGCTCCTATATAAATGGGGTGTTAATCAGTCTCCATGCTAAGATTAACTTCTTCCAATGGGTCTTGAGGCTCAATCACCTCATCATCATCCTTGATAGGCGATTCTTCGAACTCTAGAGTTCTTTCAATAGTTTCGATATCCTGCTCTACTAGTTCAGCCCTATAGGCCGATACATCCTAATGAGATCTTTTGATAATATAAAGTTCTCCATAAACAACCTAATCAAATTGCTCTGTTGATTTTTTGGGACCCACTCAATTTTCCTTTTATTAAAATGGCAAAACTCAATATTATTAGGATCTATCAAGGGAGTCTACTTATGCAAATATTGTTCTATGATGCCTATTGGCACCCTATTGTTGCCCGTGACCAAACTACTTGTGGCTTCTTTTTTTACTTTAACATATTCTATCTTATTATCATTCCAAAATGACAACATCTGACAAAGAGTCGATGGTACACATTGGTTATCATGAATCCAATCTTTTCGTGGTAATAAGTTGTATGATCTATCAACATCGACCACATAGAAAGAAGTCCCTGAAGTATTCGATCCCACGGTTAGGTTGATGAAAAATATTCCTTTAACATCTGAAACATTCCCTATGAAGTCTGACAACTGAATATATGATGGGATAATTTCATTGTCTTTTTTCCCCATTTTCTTGTAGAAGTGATAGAGGATGACATTCAAAGTAGACCCTCATGATTTAACACTTGAGATATAGGCTGACCATTAATCTTAAGATTAATATTTAATATTCTCAAGTGGTTCGAACTCTTTGCTGGAGGTTTTTCAAATTCCATTACTTTTTCAGCATCAAAGTAGACCTCTGTTCCCTCATTTTCATTTGCAAGGATTTCCTTGCATAAGTTTCATAGCAGATAGGAACGTGCGAAATTCATTAGGAAGTTTTGTCTGTACCATACATGAGCTTAATGGTGATACTAATCTCGATATAGGACTCCTCCTTCACTCTAATGACTCAGCAACTGCTTTTGTGGCTAGTCTTCTGGCTTGGTTGGGAGTTGTATTATCATTCTTTGGCTTTTTTTTTTTTCTCCAAACCAAATTCTTTGTCTTAACCTTCTTCGGTTTATGGTTTGCCATTACAGTGGGCTTGACTTGAGTTATGCAAACCTGGTCAATTTGCTTTAAGAGTAAATGTATCTTCTTCTTTCTTTGCATCCTCCACTTCTATTATACATTAAACTGTTCTTTAGGGGTTGAGCCCTATCAACCTTATACCATTTATCAGCAAGCGGATCATGGGTTATCTTTAAAGTGCATTGATGGTGATAATTAGCTATTGGTCTCATATCTTTATCGTCAAACTCTACTCCCTATCAAGATGGGCTAACCATTCGAGGGTGAATAGTAGGTGAACTATAACTAACATAATAGTCATATCGTCCACTATAGTCTCCTAGAGTTTCAATGGTAGGATCTTCCTCCGCAGGTCTTCATTTGAATGAGTTTTTAGTCGCTTGATGGGCATGAAACTTCTTGGAGGATCCTGTCTCATATGCAACAGGTTTTCTTTGGTTAGAACTACCTAAATTGTGTACCTCATTAATGACCATTGCACCATGTTGATTGTGATGCCCCTTTGAGTAGTACTTCTGTCGTTGGATCAACTGCTTACAATTTGGACACAATTAAGGACCTTGATTCTTACTAGACTATGAATCACACGAGTCGACTCTTTTCTTCCAACAAGCATGACACTTTCTAGGATAGGGTGGCCCATTTGGAATTGGTCCTTTTCGAAATGGGGTAGTCAAGCCTGAGTTATATTCCCTGTTAACGACCTTTTGACCAGATTGATGGTACTGGTGCTTGGGACTATATGTGACAGTCTGATTTTTCGCTTCTGTTTTTAATTAAATAATTCGGGCTTTTCGTCGACGTGCTTATAGCGCTATTCTCTGAGCTGATCACTCATGAGATAACTTAACTAATCGGGAAAGTTATTAAAGGATTTTGATGCAACAGACTTGAGAATTTAACTAGGAATCGACTGCTCGACCGTGTTAGTCTACAAGGATCATTTCGGCAGAGTCGAAAATTTATCAGAAATCGAAAATAGGTCAATTCGATGGAGATAAAATTAGGCTTGGGTGATTCCATCTAATTACAGAATTCTCATCGATCGATACTAAATCGATTTTTCTGTTGTTTTGGTACCCTGTGCTCGAAATTGAAATCTCGAGATTTTTCACGACAATCGAGAGTCATTAATGCGTCGAAGATGTACATTATGGCTCGGGAATTATCGACCACGGGTTAGTGCACCAAAAATTCCCCAAAACTAACCGATAGTTTAAGTTGCGCTAAAATCACATTTTGACTGAAATTAACCGAGGAAATGATGCCGATTACAGAAATTAAGAATTATCACGTGTCACAATTCATCCCAAGGACATTGTTACGTCTTCTCAAAATTTATTGATGATGGGAATTGTTCATGAAATGTGCAAGATTAGCAAATCAAAAAGAGCAAGGGAATTGCCACATTTTAAGTAGGATTTTAAGACCTTTAATGTGAAACAATTTAAGAGATATTATAAGTTGTTACTAAGGGACTTGACCCTATTGAATTAAATGTTAGATTTGTAATTAAATAAAGAAGAGAGGTCTCCTCAAAAAGGAAATTCGTAGGAATTCCTCTCTCCTACAACTTCACCTCAATTTCCTTAGTATTTAATGGAAATTGACTTGGAAAAGTTAGGGGGACCACTTGATAGGGAAAGGACTCAACCTCCATGGGAAAAAGCTACGAGAATCCACTCCAAAATTCGGATTCAGCAGTGCACATGGACTCCAACCTCTTCTTTCATCTCCTTTAGAAGAAAAAAACATTGGAAACTTTGTGGGGCCTATGAGGGTGATAGGTGGCCAAAGTTTCCATGGAAAATCAGGCCAAAGGTTGAAGGAAACTTCAATGAAACTTCCTGGCAACTTTCACTCTCCTTCCCCACTCTTTTTCTCACGCATAGAAGTTTTCTGCTGTAAGTTTGTCTGCTGTATCTTATACGGCAACTTCCATCTTTCCCTTTCTTCCTCTTAGTTTATTCTTCTTCCTTATCTTTTTCAACGTACAAGCCGTTGTTTTCTTTTCCCTTGAACGTGCCACTTCCATTTTTGCTCCCTCTTGAACGACAAACCAGAGAATAAGAAACAAAACAAACCAAGACGTGAACGTTACGTTACCAAAAATATTCTTGGACCCACATAAACGTCAACGCCTACCACCATGGTTTTTAAATATAAGTCGTATAGTTTCAGTGAGGAAAAAAACCCCCTCACCCGCACAAGAACAGCACAACCGACCAAACTCCATACTTAGTTTCCTCTACCGAAAAATTTATAAGTTCGTGTGTTGCCGTTGCCGTCATACCACATCACAATCTTTTGCGGCTTCGGCTCAACACCATCACCAAAAGGACCAAGGCTGTTCTCTATGTGTTGCCCAACCACCAACGAGAGCCGCCGTTAGCGGTGATTAGGTGAGTTGTCTTCTAAATCTGGACTAGGGGTTGAGTACCTCTATTAGGGATTCGTACAAGTTAAAAACATGTAGATGACGTTAGATATGGATGGATGTTGGTTAGAGATGTTAGGATAGACATAGAAAAGCTTAGATAAGGTTTAGAAAGCAAAACAAAGGTCGTGGAGAAAGATTCGGACTAGAACAATAGCTGGTTTCTGAAACAGTTTTCAGGACGTGTGTGTTTTACTAATTTTGTAGACAATTGTGTGTTGCGATTTTAAAGGAATTTTGTTCTGAAGAAATGTTTTGAACATCTTAAATAGTAACATATATTTTTCTCTTAATTTTTAGAAATTAAAAAGATGACGATTTTAATGACGTCATCTTCGGAACAGTAATTCAGACAGTTTTGTAACCCGTGACCTGTTATGATGCCGAGGGCTATTAATGACCTTTAGAGGTTGAATTTTCAATCGGTTCCTTCATGAAAGTTGTTCATTATAACTTTTAGTTTAACATACTTAAATTTCAAGTCAAACGGACTAGATTTCGATACAAAAGCGAACTGATTTCAACAAGTTAGGCTCTCTGGAACTGGACCCGATTTTTGTGCTGGATAGAAACAATTTCTGGGCCGAATCCAGAGGGATCTGGATCTCGGTGCCTTCATGAAAAATGTTTTTTTATATGTTTTCTAGCACGTATCCAAATTTGAGAATTTTTTGAAATCGTACGGTGAGTTTCTGACTTCGAAGTTGGGAGAGCGTTATTGGACAGTTCTTTGTCAATTTGGATGAATAAGAGTATATGCTTGTTTTGAAGAATTTTTGCTATGAAAGTGCCCAATTGATGCTATGGATGCTGTATATAATTGATTATTGAAATGTGACATCGATCATATGCATTCACGACATGATTCCGTCACGTGCCTTTGGGGCCGGGCGATGCTCCTTCGGGAATGCCCCACGTCAACGGATGCCGGTCGCAAAGGAGGCCGGACCGATGCTCCTATATGGAATGCCGTCTAGATGTAGACGATGCCGCGCTCGACGGTGCGAGGCGATGCCCGGTTATGCCGGAAGACTGTTATCTGTGCATTGAAATCATTTGTGACACATGAATGGGTGAAAGTGAGGGACCTAATTAAAAGACGGAACTGTGTGGTGCGGTATGGGACGTACTACAACGGTTTAGTCTGGTAATTGGGGGCCTGTGCAATTATGTGACATTTATGTCCTTACATATATATATGTTAAAAGTATTCTGATGATATATGATCTCGATATCTTATGCATGATTTGATTGACACTAACATGCAAGAAAGTACTAGTATTAAGAAAGTATGAGAAACGTGATTAGATTGCATGCATGATGTACCCTTCTCCTACTCTGGATTTAGGGGATTTACTCGCTGAGATGTGATCTCATCCCTTAGAGGGCTAACATTTTTCAGGTCCCTAAATGGAAGAAGGCCGGATCGTGTACAGTCGGTAGCAAGAAGGAAGAATAGGATTTTTACTATCTCCTTCCAAGTGATGATGGGTTTTCCGTCAAGACTGGATGTAGGGTGACAGCTCACCCCCGAGATAATTGAGAAGTACAAGATCGTAGTAGCAAACCCCGCCTTATAGGTAGAAGCTTAGTTATAGGAAATCGAACAGCTTCACTTTTGTATCGACTTCGGGGTGTTAAACTGATCTATATGTATAAGTACTGTAATGTTGTAGGTGTGGCTTATTAAAAATAATATACTACATTTCTATCCCATTGTTTTGTGGTATGGAGATTGTTTTACGTTTCCGCATGTGCAAAATAATGAATGGGTCGGCAACAGTTCCTGGGGTGTTGTGAATTTTAAAATCGACCATTGAGGGATGTGCATATGCCCGAGGTTCGGGTCGTGACACTATACCCCTTCTGTCTAATCACCTACTTCCACCTTACAATGTATCGAAGCTAGTGATGACTTATGGGTATGGATCTTACCCTAGATGATATCATTTCAGTCATGATAGGGAATGGGTCTACGTCAACTTTCATGGAAGCTTTATTCTTGTTATCAACAAACTTTATTTTCTCTTGCTTGATCATGACTTGAATGTTTCTTTCGATAACCACACAATCGTTGGTATTATGACTCCATGAATAATATTATTTGCAATATCTCTTCCCTGCCAATTCTTCTTTAGCAGGTATGCTCTGCCCTTTGATCAATCTTATATGGTTATCAGCCAGTAATAGATTGATTATCTTTTCAGTTTTATTGGCATCAAAGGAGTAGTAGATAGGTTCCTTAGCTTTAGGCATGCAGTTGGACTTTTCATTTACTCTAGCTGGCTTTAATGCTTGACAAACATATTATTTATTTATAATTATTTTACCTACAATCACTTCAATTGTATCGACCTGCTCTAATTCTTCATCTACTTGTGCAACATCAGCCCAATTAACATATGCTCGTCTACCATGACATTTGTCTTTTTCTTTGAGCAAGCTCTCACGCTTAGTGGCTATGGTAGATAGCTGAAACAAATCAAAATAGGGTTACCTAACCATTCTTTCTCGAATTTCAAACTTCAAACCATTAAATGCAAGATCTACAAAGGTTTTTTCTAGTAAGGGGACTAAACACTTATTTTTGGCCCTCTTAAACCTAAAAATAAACTGGTCGACTAACTCATTATGTAGTTGTTTCATGGTCGATAAGTTAACCATTAATAGATCTAGAGTAGCCTTTTAGAATAGGGTATGGAATAATCTTTTCATTTGTTCTCATGAATTAATTGAGTTTGGCGACAATGTTGTATACTAAGTAAAAATCGTTTTTGATAATGATAAAGGGAATAACCTCAACTTCCAATGATCTGCATGTGTTGCATCTTCGCATTGTGCTAAGAAACGATTAACATGCTCAAAAGTCGACTGATCCTCTCCATCAGTAAACAAATTAAACTCAGGTATTATAAAACCCCTCGGGTATGGTATAGTATCCATCTAATTTAGGTACAGCTTTCTATAGATGTTAGCTAAGCATGCAATATCATTGTCGTATCCCCTTAATAATGGATCAACTATTGGCTGATTTTGAATTGGAGCCATATGAGGAAACCCTGAGACTTGCTGTACATCATAATTAGGTTGCAATGCTAGATTTGCATTTTGTTGAGGAGCTTGATGGTATTGTTATTGAGGTCAATAAGGCTAAAGTTGTTGTTGGACTACAAATGTGGGGTTTATATGTGGGTTGAGGATATTCATATGGGTAGGAGGAAAAGATTGTTGTAACATGTCGCGACCCGATCTCGTCGCCCCTCGAGATGTCCAAGGAGGGAAAAGGTCGGGTTTAGGGGTACTTGATCACGAAAGTTCCCTCACGAGATCACAAGCTCTCATGAGCTCTCCCAAGCTTGTACCTTGTGTGACAGTAGGTTTATTTATGTGATCTAGCCTAAAAATATACAGGAATCGCCACTAGCCTCATTTTTGGGGGTCGGCTAGAAACCCAATCGAGGGTCGGGAGTGTTCCCTTGATTCTTACGCAACCAAATATCTAGATTCAGGGATTTAGGTTACGCTAATATTTCTATTAATGCCCTTTCGATACCTAAACAGTATGTTATGTTTTTTGAGGTTGGGACACCTGGAGTGCCATAACTTGGCACGGAGGGATACTTAAGTGTCATAACTTTAAAATGGTACACTTAAGTGCCAATATCGGAGTAAAATGGAATACTTAAGTGCCACTCCGGCGAAAATCCGGCCAAATGACTAACGTGGCAATTTTCCGGCGAGTTTAGTCCAAAACGGCGTCATTTTGCACGCTGACGTGGCGGAGAAAATACAAAAATAACGCCGTTTCGTGTCTACATGTAAATAATAATATAAAAATTAATTAAATTAGATTTAAAATTAATTTTGTTTAAAAATTAAAAAATTAAGAAAATTTAAAAAAGAAAAAAAAAAGTGGGGGAGGTTGAACGGGTGGCCGGTGCCCTCGCCTCGCCGTCCCGCCTCCCGCCGTCGCCAGAAGGGCCCGCCGACGGAGGGGAGAGGTCGGCCGAGGTCGCCGCCCCGGTCGACCAATGGCAAGGGCTGCAAGGGCTCGGCCCTCGCCCACCCCGTTCGACCTCACCCCCTTTTTTTTTTTTTTTTTTTTTTTTTTTATTTTCTTAATTTTTAAAATTTTTTAAAATTTTCTTAATTTTTTAAAAAATTTTAAACATTTTTTTAATTTTTTGAATATTTTAAATAAAATTAATTTTAAATATAATTTAATTATTTTTTATATTATTATTTACATGTAAACACGAAATAGCGTCGTTTTTGCATTTTCTTCACCACGTCAACGTGTAAAACGAAGTCGTTTTAGACCAAACTCGCCGGAAAGTCGCCACATAAGCCATTTGGCCGGATCTTCATCGGAGTGGCACTTAAATGTCCCATTTAACTTCAAAACTGGCACTCAAGTGTATCATTTTAAAGTTATGGCACTTAAGGGTCCCCCGGTGTCAAGTTATGGCACTTGAGTTGTACTTTTGTCTATGTTTTTGCCTAATATGTCCATGCGTTTCTTTTTATATTTTTAGGATTGTTATTTTTAGACTAAGTGATCATGCATGGTGGATTACTTTCATTCTATTCTATTCTATTCTATTCCTAAGAAATTAAAGGAAAACAATCAATGAAAATTAAGTTGCAAGACATGAAGTAAACAATCAAGAGAAAGCAGTAAACCAAATCATTCAATCCTAAAGAATATAAAAGAGAAAACAATCTGGAAAGAAAGGAAACTCGCAACTCGTCGGGCTTTATACAATACACGAAACCCGAGACATATGTCGAGAAAATGAGCATTACATGATAACGGTCAGAGTGGACATCAACCTCCACCATCTTCACGCCTTACTCCTTCTCCATCTTCGTCCTAATCTAAACCTAATCTAAGAAACAAGGATCCCTTGCCTCATCTTATATGACTTGAATGAACGGCAAAGGATCGAAGTTGTGGCTGTCAATGACGCTGTCACCGCAACTGCAGGGGAGTTCCCTAATCTGCAATCCGAGCAGGCTACGTGAATTTGAGCCTTGAACTTCAAGGTCCTCGATCGGCCGTTCCAGCGGATCAGATCCAGTGTGAGAGAAAATGTGCGAGGTCAGGGAGATCGAATAGGAGAGGAAAATCAGGGGCCAAAAATCTAACAGATCGAGAAAGAGGGAAAGAGAACTCACCGCTTTGGTGAGTTCGATCCAGAGAGAAACTCGGTTAAACGTCGTCATCGCTGCAGTTGTTGCCGATCCGGCCACCCTAGAGAGAAACTCTATACCAAAGGACTGAGAGCCGAGCGAATAGGGGTTGGGCGTCGGATTTGGTGGAGAGTCGAATCAAGCCACAGATCAGGAACTGCTGTCACCATCGGTCAGCTTCAAATCTGAGCTCCCTGCACCTCTGAGGGAGAGAGAGAAACTTGTCGAGCGAACTTCCGAGGGAGAGAAAACAAAGAGAAATCGTCTTTGATCCCCGGGCAAGAACTCGATCCTCACAATCCTTGACCGCCGACTTTCGATCTCTGATCCCTGCTAACAAGAGAAAAACCTAGCCTTCGACAAAAGCTTGGGTGGTTGATGATGAATGGAAGAGGTCGAATCGACCGGCGGAATCAAGCTGAGATAAGGTTTTGGAGACGATCGGATCTCGGAGTGGAGGAACCGTTGTAGAGAGAGCATCCGTCGCCGTTGTCATTGTTGCTATCACTGCCACCGTCTTCGCCGATGTTGCCGCGATTGAGCAAACCAGAGAGAGAATCAAAGAGAGAGGGAGTACAAGAGAGAAAACCCCTAGCGAATCCCCAACCGCCGGCCTTCAATCTCCAAGAGTGATCCACTGAATCAGAAAACCGAGAGAGAGAGAATCTCCAATCAAGCGCTGTTACTACTGGTTGGCTTCGGTGAATCAAATCTAATGAAGCTAGAATCGCTGGCGTTGTTGTCGCCGTGACCGTCGTTACCTCTGATCAAGAGAATGATCAAACCTCCGGTGATAATCCTAACTGATCGAGCTCAAATCGATCGAAATCCCTCGAACCAAAGGCGATCAAGCGGGAGAAACCGATTCGCTAGAGAGAATCCACCTTTTAGAGAGAGTGCGAGCGTCCTCAGATCCAGAGAGAGCGTCTTAGAGGAGAGAGAGAGAGACCGAGCGGGAGCAGAGAGCCCCTAAGAGAGAGAATCCACCCGCCCCAAAATCTTTTCTTTTTTTTTTTTTTTCTTTTATTGTTTCCTTTACTTTTTTTCTTGTTTTCTTTTCATTTTCATTCATTCATTTTTTAAAAATCTTTTTGGCTATTTATTCTTTTTCTCTTTCTTTTTTTTTAAAAATATTTTTCTTGCAAAATGAATGTTTAAAACGTCGACAAAAATTTCGGGTATCAACATAACATTTGAGGTTGAGCATTCAAAGATATGTGGGGCTGGATATTAGGAACTTACTTCTGAACATTAGGAGCCTCCATTAGGGGCGTCTAATGGATTTTCAGCTGCTGGAATTGGCCGTGCCCCCTCATTGGAGTCATCACAACTCCGAGGACATTCATTGTGACTGCAACACATTTGTCTGAGGTACCAGAATGAGATTTGGTTGAGTTAAATCTACCCTAACAACATTCTCAAGTGATGTATTCTATTGAGTAGTCGGTGGAACAAACACGATAGGACCCTAATTAGCATTGATAGGGACATACGAATTAACAGACCCATTAGCCTGCATAGTCGCCAGAACTTCTCCCTTTTGTAATATCCTAAAGGGGGCTAAGTCAGCACCACTTGTCCTACGTTACCCAATATTAATAGAAAAGCTAACACGATAGAAATGTACCTCGGTTGAAATAAGGACTTGCCCTATTTGAGGCTGAATTGGTCCTGTTGAGACCCCACGCTGTCCTTGGGCACATTTGTGATGAGTATTGATGATTAAAGGCCTGAAGACGTTCGTCATTCATCTGGCCATCTGATGAGCAAACTCATTTTGAGTTTTATCAATTGTTCGCCTCATAGTAACGAGCATGACTGGCATGAGCTTTGCCTATCTTTTTTCTTCCACACATTGCCTTAAAACATCAGTACCTTTCTTTTGGATTTGACTTGCTATTTCATTCTGAGGAGGTTGGGTTGATGATGATTCAGCTCATGCATTGTTCTCAGTCATTAGTATTTGCTCATTAGTGGCGCTATTCAAATTGATTCGACTTGGATTCGTGGCATAATACTCTCGACTTAACATAAATGGTCCCACCAGGTGTGCCAAAAATATGTTTCACCAGTTTTGATTCTAGTGAAAAATCTTTTATCCAACGTTGTGTTTTGGTTTTACTGTAGGAGACTCAGGTTCTACGTTAAGCTTGAACAGAGAATGTCAAATGTAAGGGAATTTTTTTTTTCTCAATTTGTATATACAACTCTAATAAATGATACTTGGATAGTTCAAAGACTAACTACTTCCAAGCACAAATCACACTAGAATCTAATCAACGATGTAATCAGAACATATCAACTAAATAGCCTATGCTTTGAACTCAAACTATGCCGGAATTTAATCTATGATACAGCTTGTTTTACGCATAAAGCTGGAATCTAATTGACAGCAATACTCTTGGATAGGAAACACGACGTCAAAATTTAATCAATGATGTTGGGCTTGTAGAACAACATTGGAATTTAATCAATGATACTGAACTAGATAGAGATACATGACATAATTTAATCAACGATATAAATCTTGAAAAACTATAGCTAAAATACAATAAAGTAAAGATAAAGTAAAGATAGTTGTTGTGTTGTTAGAAGGCTTCTCATTGGACTGGTTGAGGCATTTATAAGGTGGATGAGTAGCTATTAGTCGGTTACTTCTCTTTGGACACTACTCCTCGCATTCTCCATGTTTTCCATTTCTTCTTGGCACCCTTATCTATATGCAATTGCTTCTTGACTTGTTGACAATGCTTGCACAACTTGCTCATCAAGTAAATAATGACTCCCTATTTTTATTCGCACTTCATGCTGCAATTTCTCTCGCCTAGATTCCAATGCTAATTTTACTTCAACTCCAAATTTGACGCAATATTCTCATAGCCTAACACGTGGTAAATAATTTCCTTGTTGTCTACTCCTAAACTTGTGTCTCGAATTCCATTGACACCAAGCTCAAATCCCCTTCACGAATGTTGGCTATCCCCAACTCAATGAGAAAAACGGGGTGTTTCACTCCAATTATCCCCTTGTGGCTAGCATGTGATACCAGAGGTAATTTTGGGTGTCAATAGCTCTCGTGTAGAGAGAGAGAGAGAGAGCTCATGCAATATTATATTGTCTTTTGCTTCAAGAGAGAGAGTGAGTAGAGTGAAGAGTAAGAAGAGAGAGAGAGAGAGAGAGTGGGGAAAACCAATGAATAGAGAAGCACATGACTCGCAGGGACCATCTTAGGAGGCGGCGGTGGCAAAAATTAACGAGAAGATATGTGGCACTAGGATGAAAATTGCCGCAAATTTTTATCCAAAGAAATAGATGTGCTGTCATTAATGCCTTCTGGTCAACGCACACCTCCAAGACAAAATAATTATGTATTTATATAAAGCATGGAATCATTATCCCTATAATTTCTGCAGGCCAATGTTGGAAATCGACATCGACTTGTAAAATGAAGAGAGCATAATTATATATCTATATGGAGCGTGGAATCAATATCCCTCTGATTTCTGCAGGCCAACGTTGGAAACGACGACAGCTTGCGAAAGGAAAGCCGCGTCTCTTGCTTTGCTGATGTTGTCTAGAATATATTTTACTCTTATTCAAAAGTCATCACATGAAGTCCACTCTTATAGTTTCCTTCGATGATCCCACGAGATATTCCATATCCTACGATTCGTGTAAGTACTTTCATTTATGAGCTTAAACTCTAGACATATTTTGATAGAATTTAACAATCGTCACACGTCACTTTGCAGTATCCTAATTTTATGGATTACTGAAATGAAGTTGAATTTGTCGAATTGAAATAATAAATGATATTAACAAATGGTAGATTAATATTACCAGTGTAAATGCATTTGAGAATCTTTTTTATTATTTGTTTATTGTGAATTTGAATTAAATTAATTTGATTAAAATAATCATACAAACGATAAATTATTATATATAAATATACATTTAATAAAAATTTGTGTCGTAACGTATTGAAATTCTCGATTTTTTGAAAAACATTGTGTCTGCGCGTGTCATGTGTCGCTATTGATGCCGCTTAGATTACAATCATAATCGAGTCACTCAAGCATTTCAGTGTTTCCCAAGTCCCAATCACACCAAATAATGCACACGGGTTTAACCCCACAATACCTCACAAAATGATTTCTCAATCCGACGAAAGTATCATACATGAATTCTTACCACAAAAATTTAATCAGCAGTAGGATGAGAATCTCATGAACTTTAATCCAAACAAATAGATGTACTGTCACCAATGCCCTCTACTTCACACCTACCTCCAAGACAGTATAATAGTATATTTATATGGAGCATGGAATCAATATCCCTCTGATTTCTGTAGGCCAACGTTCGAAATCAACAAAAACTTGTAGAAGGAAAGCTATGTCTCTTGCTTTGCGGATGTTGTCTAGAATATCTTTTACTTTTATTCAAAATTCATCATATAAACTTTCCTATCATATTTTCCTTCGATCATCCAACGGGATATTCCATATCCTAGAGTTACTAAAATTGAAGTTCGAACCTTGTCCGAAGTGCATCTCAAATATTGACTCTGCCCTTCCTTACAATTCACGTTAGGACTTTCGTTTACCGGCTTAAACTCGAGACATCTTTTAACGGATTTACAAATCATCACATGTCACTTTGCTGTAGTTTTATGGATTATTGGAATGGAGTTCAATTTGTCAAATTGAAATAATGAATGATATTAACAAATGGTGAATTAATATTTTTAGTGTAAATTCATTTTAGACTCTTTTTATTATTATTTATCTATTTGGGAATTTGAATCAAATTAATTTGATTAAAATAATCATAAAAATGACAATTTATTGTACATAAATATACATATAATATACACCGTGTCTCAATATGTTAGAATTCTCTATTTTTTGATAAAATCGTGTCGGTATTGGTGCTACTTAGATTACAATCACACTTGAGTCACTCAAGCGCCTTCAGTATTACCCAAGCCCTAATTACACCAAGTAAAGCACACAGTGATTGATATGTCATCTTAAATAGTAATCTAATAAAGCCTATATTGACTCATGTACAATTTTTCAGCATGTATCGAATTATATAGAAAAAACTTTCCTTATTCTCTTTTCTGCTTTATTATTCTCAAGTTGGTATTTGAGGTGTTGTTCTTGAGGAACCCCTAAGCGCACCGGGTGCATTTGAGCTCAATTGTGCACACCCAAATTTATCCATCCTTGCCAACATAAGTCTCATATTAGGAAGCACTTAGTTAAGAAATGATGCAGAAGAAAGAAATACATAATGTTTTTATATTTCATTATATGTTGATAGATAGTACATATGCCTAGTTATCGACTTTATTATATGATTATTTAAGGTAATAAGACAAACATTACAGCACAAACAATTAATCAGGGATATGCATAATCAAAGTGGATATATGCATGACCCCGGGAGATATGGAAAGTAAAAAAAAATATCATAATATGTTTAACAAGCGGCCCTGACATGGAGAAGCAACTATTTATGATCGGCAATGATGCGGCTGATCGGCCCGTTAATTCCCTCGTGCTGGTGGTGCTAGTCTTGGTGCACGCTTCCCCCCGGGGGTGTAGCCCGGGCAATTCCCAGGGCAGGGGGACGGAGACTTTCGCATGTTATGGAGAACAGGTAGACTCGGCACCTTATTTTTAGCCCATTCTCCTCGGTGGCCATTCATCGGAACCTGTCTTGCCTCGCTTCGTCGCATCGATGTTCCCATTAAGACGAGCAAAATCATAACGCCGGCTGCTACTTTCAGAGTCAGGATGTTCTTCATCTCAGATGATCTCTAACAGTTTCTGGCTATCTTCTTCTTTTGGCCGCTCCAAGCTGCGTGTCTGTTTGTGGGAACGATGAAGAGAATGCGTCCGAGGATGTCTCGTATTTATATCGTGAACTATCGTGAACTACCGGCAATTTGCTGTTTGAAATTTTGTTAAGACAACATAATTATGTATTTATATAAAGCATGGAATCATTATCCCTATAATTTCTGCAGGCCAATGTTGGAAATCGACAGCGACTTGTAAAATGAAGAGAGCATAATTATATATCTATATGGAGCGTGGAATCAATATCCCTCTGATTTCTGCAGGCCAACGTTGGAAACGACGACAGCTTGCGAAAGGAAAGCCGCGTCTCTTGCTTTGCTGATGTTGTCTAGAATATATTTTACTCTTATTCAAAAGTCATCACATGAAGTCCACTCGTATAGTTTCCTTCGATGATCCCACGAGATATTCCATATCCTAGAGTTACCAAAATTGAAACTCGAAACTTGTCCGAAGTGCATCTAAAAAACCCATTCCGCGTTTCCCTACGATTCGTGTAAGGACTTTCATTTATGAGCTTAAACTCTAGACATATTTTGATAGAATTTAACAATCGTCACACGTCACTTTGCAATATCCTAATTTTATGGATTACTGAAATGAAGTTGAATTTGTCGAATTGAAATAATAAATGATATTAACAAATGGTAGATTAATATTACCAATGTAAATGCATTTGAGAATCTTTTTTATTATTTGTCTATTGTGAATTTGAATTAAATTAATTTGATTAAAATAATCATACAAACGATAAATTATTATATATAAATATACATTTAATAAAAATTTGTGTCGTAACGTATCGAAATTCTCGATTTTTTGAAAAACATTGTGTCTGCGCGTGTCATGTGTCGCTATTGATGCCGCTTAGATTACAATCATAATCGAGTCACTCAAGCATTTCAGTGTTTCCCAAGTCCCAATCACACCAAATAATGCACACGGGTTTAACCCCACAATACCTCACAAAATGATTTCTCAATCCGACGAAAGTATCATACATGAATTCTTACCACAAAAATTTAATCAGCAGTAGGATGAGAATCTCATGAACTTTAATCCAAACAAATAGATGTACTGTCACCAATGCCTTCTACTTCACACCCACCTCCAAGACAGTATAATTGTATATTTATATGGAGCATGGAATCAATATCCCTCTGATTTCTGTAGGCCAACGTTCGAAATCAACATAAACTTGTAGAAGGAAAGCTGTGTCTCTTGCTTTGCCGATGTTGTCTAGAATATCTTTTACTTTTATTCAAAATTCATCATATAAACTTTCCTATCATAGTTTCCTTCGATCATCCAACGGGATATTCCATATCCTAGAGTTACTAAAATTGAAGTTCGAACCTTGTCCAAAGTGCATCTCAAATATTGACTCTGCGCTTCCTTACGATTCACGTTAGGACTTTCGTTTACCGGCTTAAACTCGAGACATCTTTTAACGGGATTTACAAATCATCACATGTCACTTTGCTATAGTTTTATGGATTATTGGAATGGAGTTCAATTTGTCAAATTGAAATAATGAATGATATTAACAAATGGTGAATTAATAGCTTTAGTGTAAATTCATTTTAGGCTCTTTTTTTATTATTATTTATCTATTTGGGAATTTGAATCAAATTAATTTGATTAAAATAATCATAAAAATGACAATTTATTATACATAAATATACATCTAATATACAACGTGTCTCAATATGTTAGAATTCTCTATTTTTTGATAAAATCATGTCGGTGTTGGCGCTACTTAGATTACAATCACACTTGAGTCACTCAAGCGCCTTCAGTATTTCCCAAGCCCTAATTACACAAAGTAAAGCACACAGTAATTGATATGTCATCTTAAATAGTAATCTGATAAAGCCTATATTGACTCATGTACTATTTTTCAGCATGTATCGAATTATATAGAAAATTTCATTATTCTCTTTTCTGCTTTATTATTCTCAACTTGGTATTTGAGGTGTTATTCCTGAGGAACCCCTAAGCGCACCAGGTGCATCTGAGCTCAATTGTGCACACCCAAATTTATCCATCCTTGCCAACATAAGTCTCATATGAGGAAGCACTTAGCTAAGAAATAATGCGGAAGAAAGAAATACATAATTTTTGTATATTTCATTATATGTTGATAGATAGTACTGTTGGAGAAAACTTCCTTGGGTGTTTTTAAGTTGACAAAATGTTTCCATCAGTCTAGTCTGAAGACTTGCAGACTCTACTATTAAAGTCTGAAGACCTTCGGACTGCCGGACTCAAGACACAAAGTCTATCCTCATTGACAGTTTCTAGACCGTCGAAGAAGGCTTATCCATGATTGGATGTTTCGTTAAGGATTTGATCTTATCAACTAGAGTAGATCTTCTGGCTGGATATAGCATGTCGGAATCCATTATTCAAATCAATATTGATTTAGGGATTGTGGATCCGTTGATTGGCGAAGTATACTTGGAAGGTTTTACTTATGGAAACCGAGATCCTGATTGTATGGGCGAGCAAGATTAATGGGCTATCGTCATGTTCCTTAAATAGCTCAAAGATCTTCCCAACTGATTCTGTCCAACGGGTAGATTGGAAGAATTCCTTTGGTAAGTGCCAATGGGTTTGATGGCATAAAGGAGTATATAAGGAAAACGTTCCAGTTGTTTAAGTGCGTGCGCGATAGAAGAATTCCAAAGTCTGAAGCTCATTGTTCTTAGTGAATTCATTTGTTGAGCGAAATCTTGTACGCAAAAGAGAGTCTATATCTTTGAGAGACCTTAAGGAAGTGTAGTAGAGTCTCTACACTGTGGAATCAAGGGAGAGCTTTATTGTAACAACTCTTTTGTTCATAATGAAATCCAGCCGATAGGTTGTCAGTACGGAAGAGTGGACGTAAGCTTGGATTAAGCCAAACCACTATAAACTCTGTATTCAAATTCTCTTCCCTACACTTTTTTACTTTGATTGTAATTTGTTTATTTGAAAATAGAGGAATTTTCTTTTCATAATCCATTGTTGATTTGTGCTGCACTTATCTCGCAAAATTATTTTTTCACCTATTCATCCCCTTTAGGTGCACATACTAGCTTTCACAATTGGTATCAGAGCTTGTGTACTCACTTAATTTGAAGTGTTTTACTTGAGAGTTAAAGATTCATGACTAGTATGTTGGCTCAAAGGCTGGTTGAAGGGCAAAGTAATACCAGACCGCCTTATTTTGATGGAAAGGAATACAACATATGGAAAAACAAGATGAAGGCATTTTTAAGATCAAAGGATCTTCTGGAATGGGATGTGGTAGACAGAGGAATCATTCCTAAAGCTGCACCTATCTCAGATTGAGGAAAAGAAACTGTTGAGTCTAGCGAAATGACTCAAGAAGAGATAACCAAAAGATAAGCTATTGATGCAAAAGTAATTTATTCTTTATATTGTGCATTATCACCTACTGAATATAACAGAATATCTTCTTGTTTTACAGCTAAAAAAGTTTGAGATAAATTACACATCACCTATGAAGGAACTAATCGAGTGAAAGAAACCAGAATCAACATTCTACTTGGTCAATATAAAGCATTCAAAATGAAATCTGGAGAATCTATCATTGATATGTTTAGTCATTTTACAGAGATCGTGAATGGCCTTAAAAATCAAAGGCAACCAATTTCTGATCCCATGAAAGTAAACAAGCTTCTACGTGAACTCTCCAAGGACCGGAATCACATAAAGACCTCAATAAGGGAGATATAAAGAATTATGCCACTTTCTATTGATGAGTTGGTTGGGACTCTTCAATCTTATGAAGTGAAGCAAATAAATGAAAATGAAGATCCTAAAGGTAAGAAATCCATTGCATTAAAATCTAATGATGATTCTGATGTCACAGATCCTGAAGACGATATGGATGACGAAAAGCTTGCTCTCATGATAATAAGATTCAGAAAGGTGAACAGGAAAGGAAGAAGATTCAATCCAAAGAAACAAATTTTTCAAAAGCAACAGAGTAAGTCTGTTGAGGATGATGAATCCAATAGAGATATAGTCTACTTTGAATATAAGAAAAAGAGACACATCAGACCCAACTGTCCCATTCTGAGGAAAAAGAAAGGAAAATTTGAGAAATATCAAAAGGCACTCAAAGCATAAACTTGGAGTGATACAGAATGTGAAGAAAGTGATGATGATTATGCCAACATTTGTCTCATGGCATAATGAGACTCGATTTAGACTCAGAGAGACTCGATTCGAGATAGTGAAATCGAGGTAAGTAATTTGAAAATCCCTACTAAAGTCTCTAGATACATTGATGAATTGTGTCTTAGTCTCAAGAATTCTCTTAAAAGGATTTCCAAACTTAAAAGAGAAAATTTTGCACTAAAACAACAGGGAAATGTTTGGAAAGAAACTGTTAAAAGTTTAGACAAAAGTATTACTATTTTGAAAGAAAATGAAGACAATCTTTCAAACGAAAATGCATCTTTGAAAAATGATATCTCAAATATTTCTAAAAGATTTTCTATAGAATATGAGAAATTGAAAAAAATTATTTCTGCTCAAAGACCTTATTTCAATAAATCTGGTTTGGGAATGACTACGGAAACCATTCATCTAATTGATTTTCCTAAAGTAAATGAAAGAATTAAGCAAAGACCTACAAGAGATACTTATAAAAATCATTTCCAAAGAGTTTTTGTAAAACCAGTAGGTCGTAATGCTCTTAAATGTTCTAAGTGCAATAGTTCAGACCATTTTGAGAAAGAATGTCCTATGATTTGGAAACCTGTTAAGAAAGTATGGGCAAAGACCGTATATTATACTAACACCAATGGACCCAAGAAGATATGGGTACCAAAGAAAGCATGAGTTCCTTTTCTAAATGTACGTCACTATCAAGAAAAAGATTAAATGGTACCTGGATAGTGGATGTTCAAGGCATATGACAGGAGATTCAAATTGCTTCATAAAACCTATTCAAGTTAATGGTGAAAAAGTTTCATTTGGAGGAAACAACAAAGGAAGAATTGTGGGATTCGTAACTGTAAAGATTGGAAATCTTACGATCAGTAATCTTTCTTTAGTGGAATGACTCAACTACAATTTGCATAGTATCGATCAATTGCACGACACCGGTTTCAAAATCAACTTTCAAGAGGGAATATGTTCAGGAACCAGTAAAGATTCCTCTTAGTCGTTCACGAGTTGAAGACATGGAAATATCTACCTCTTGGATGTCAAACTAGATGAAACCTAATGTCTAATCTCAATTCAAAACGAAGCAAACTTATGGCACAGAAAACTTGGGCACATCAACATGAAGCAAATAGCCAAAATTTCAGCAAAGAAGCTTGTTCGTGGTCTACCCATTCTGTCATACCAAAAGACTGATCTGTGTACACCATGTGTGTTGGGAAAACAAGTAAGAAACTCCTTTAAACCAATAAATCAAGTTACCACTAATCGTGTACCACAGCTTTTGCATATGGATTTCTTTGGACCAACCAGAACTCAGAGCATTTGAGGTAAGAAATATTGCCTAGTAATTGTGGATGACTACTCACGATTCACTTGGGTATATTTCCTAGTAAGTAAGTCTGAAACCTTTTCTTACTTTAAAAAGTTTGCTAAAAAGGTCCAAAATGAGAAAGGGTATGTTATTTCAAATATATGGACAGACCATGGAGGTAAATTTGAAAATCAAGACTTTATGAAATTATGTGATGAATCTGGTTTTCAGCATGTGTTCTCCTCTCCATATACTCTAGAGCAAAATGGAGTTGTGGAAAGAAAGAATAGGTTGCTTCAAGAAATGGCTAAAACTCTTTTAATTGAAAGTAACATCTCTTTATGTTTTTGGGTTGAAGCTATTTCTACAGCATGTTAGATCATTAATAGAGTTTTTCTAAGGCCTATTTTGGAGAAAACTCCCTACGAGTTATTTAAAGGAAAGAAGCTCATTGTTTCATATTTTCATGTGTTTGGATGTAAATGTTTATATTGAAAAATGCAAATGATCGAGTTAGCAAGTTTGAAGAAAAATCAGACGAAGGCATCTTCCTTGGATATTCAACCTCAAGCAACACTTACAGAGTCTACAACAAGAAGACTCAATCTGTGAAGGAATCAATGAATGTCAAATTCTAAGATTCTATGCAAAATGAATCGATTCAGACTCAATTTGAAGAATTTGAACCTGCTCCAGACTCTACAAAGTCTAAATCTCCAGAAGCAGCTCAGACTTTAGAAGATCAGCAACAAATGATCTTCGAAGATTCAAATGTGGAAAAAGATCAATAGTCTGACAAATCAACCAGTAACTTGAAGCATAAGTCCAGTCATCCCAAAGATCTCATCATTAGTGATATTAATGAAGGAATCCGCACAAGATCCAAAAGGCGCGAAGAGTCTAGTGCTGTGGCTCTTATTTCTGAAATAGAACCCAAAAGCATAGAAGAAGCTTTAACTGACGAAAGCTGGACTGAAGCTATGCAAGAAGAACTCAGGCAATTCAGTATCAATGATGTCTGGGAATTGACTCATAAACCGAAAGGTAAATCTATCATTGGAGCTAAATGGGTTTTCAGGAACAAGATGAACGAGAAATGAAAGGTCGTAAGAAACAAAGCAAAACTCGTGGTCAAGGGATATACGCAAGAAGAAGGGATAGGCTATAATGAGACTTATGCACCAGTAGCAAGGTTAGAAACAATTAGATTATTATTTGCTTTTGCTTGTCATAAGAATTTCAGGTTATTCCAAATAGACGTCAAAAGTGCTTTCCTAAATGGATTCTCCCAAGAGGAAGTCTATGTGGAACAACCATCCGGTTTTGAAGACCCAAGGAAACCAGACTCTATATTCAGACTGAAAAAGGCTTTATATGGTTTAAAGCAAGCACCTCAAGCTTGGTATGATAAGCTCAGTAAGTTTTTAATTCAAAATGGCTTTATCAAAGGTAAAGTAGATACTACACTTGTTTATCAAAAGAGAAAGTAAAAGTTTTCTACTTGTTGAAATTTATGTTAATGATATTATTTTTGGATCTTCTAATGAAAATCTATGCAAGAAATTTTCTAAGTCTATGCGGGATAAATTTGAAATGAGCATGATGGGTGAACTAACCTTCTTTCTCGAGCTCCAAGTAAAACAACTGAAGGAATGAACCTTTATTCATCAAGAAAAGTATGCTAAAGATCTTGTCAAAAAGTTTGGATTGGAGAATTGCAAAAAGACTAATGTACCAATGTCAAGTTCCTTGAAGTTGGACAAAGATGAAGGAGGAAAGAAAGTCAATCAGAAGCTATACAAGAGTATTATTGGTTCACTTCTTTATCTTACTGCTTCTAGACCTGATATTTTGTTTAGTATTTGTATTTGTGTTAGGTTTCAATCAGACCCTAGAGATTCTCATTTAAGTGCTGCAAAACGTATTATCAAATACATTGCCTTAATTTCAAACTTTGGTCTCTGGTATCCTAAAAAAGGAGACTTTACTCTCCTTGGATACTCAGACGCAGAGCCGGATGTAGAGTTGATAGAAAAAGCACCTCGGGTACCTGTCAACTACTTAGAAGTAGGACAGTGTCTTGGTTTTCAAAGAAGCAAAGTACAGTAGCTCTTTCTACAGCAGAAGCAGAGTATGTAGCTCTTGAAAGTTGTTGTTCACAAATTCTATGGATAAAACAATAGCTAAGAGACTTTGGAATTGAAGATTCATGCACTGAAATCAAGTGTGACAACACCAGCGTAATCAATCTCACCAAAAATCCAATTCTTCACTCAAGAGCAAAATATATAGAGATTCGACATCACTTCATTAGAGATCATGTTTAAAATGGAGAAGTTTCGATTCAGTTCATTGACTCAAAGAATCAACTAGCGGATATTTTTACAGAGCCTTTGGAAAAAAATCAATTTGAAGCTATTCGTTCCAGACTCAATATCTTAAAGTCTGAGGAAGTTCAAACCAAGGACTGAAAGTCTAAAGACATTCGGACTCAAAGGATCAAGATTCTCCACTGTAAGTTTTTTTTATTATCTCACAAATAAAAAAGGTACGATCATCAACCCATAATTAATTGTTGCTATTTTTAATTTCCATGATTATTGCAATCTTTCCTTTTCGAAAAAAAAAAGAGTTATTTTTTGAAATGACACTCATTTAATTTTTTGAAAATGCAGTTATTTTTAAAAGGCATCTTTATACTTCCTTTTTACGACATTCCGTATGCCTCTCTTCGACTGCCATATATACTGTCGGTTCCTCTTCGTTTTACTCACAAAAACCTTAAGAGAGCACCAATCTTCCACCTCTATCTTTTTCTCTTGTTTAATCTTCGAAAAGTTGTCATCTTTCTTGGGAAAATAAGTTTGGAAACTCTTAAGAACTAAGAAAGATGTCGTCCTAAAGAAAGTCTTCAAGGATCGCGAATGGGGGACCACAGCAAATGTGTGAGGGGCCTACGCACTTTGATCTCATCGAGGAAGAAGAATCTCCTAGTCAGCAGTAGAGCCCACAACATTTTCAGCAGCATCCATCTCCTCCATCTAGACCTTAGGATGTTGCACATCGAGAAGAGGAAGAAATAATCAAAGCAGAACCTGTAAGAACTCTTAAGCCCTCTTTTACCTACAAGCTTTATCATGCTTTGAAGAGAGGTGGTACTCCTTTGAACTACATTGATGAATTTCTGAAAGACAAAGGGTATAGAAAGGAAACTTTCTTTTTACACACAATGGAACGATTGGGAATTGCCCTTATTGGGTCAGCAGAAGAGGCATTGGCAAATATCCCAAGTGATCCACGTGTTGAAGGGCTGAGTCAGCCATATAGGAATGACGATGATAGGATGTATAGTCAATTTAAACCGAGAATAGGCGTTGCGGCAAAAATCCGAAGCAAAAGGACAGACTTGTTTCGATCAGAGGAATACAAGCAAATGTACTCTAAGTTGCTGAAGCGTGGGGTGATAAACCCTAGAAGTGTGGATTTTGATTTTCTTGACTCTGTGAATCTGTGGGAAAAATTCAGTCTTCTTCAATTCGAACAGTTTTGTTCTAAAAGTACAGAAGCCTATGCTGAATTCACTGCTTATTTTTATTCGAATCTTAGTTTCTTGGATGCGAATAGATTCTCTTTTAGTGTTCGAGATCAGGACTATATGGTTGACATGAATACATTGACTGATGTGATTGGGGTTGAAAGAGAAAGATATCAATCTATTAGTGTGTCTATTGCTCGTGCAACGTTAGAGCTTGTTAAGGATAGAAGGACAGAGGGAAAGATTTCCTATTTGAGGATGAATGCGTCCAACATTCTGCTTCACAAGATTGTGATTAATTGCCTCAAACCAAAAATCTACTTCAAAGGCCGATGCTTCAAACTCGGAGACAAAGCTGATGTATGCCATCAATGCTAGGAAAAAGTTCTCTCTTCCACACACTATTATGTTCCACATGTACAGGGCAGTGGTGAAGGATAAGGGTCAACTTCCTTATCCAGCTCTTATGACTAAGTTATTCAGACATTTGAACGTTCAGCCTCCCCGAATTCTTTGTGTTCGGACGTGTGATCAAATGGTGGTAGGATTGAAAATGGTCTCTAAAATGCGTCTGAAGGAACTCAATAAGGCATTGGAGCAATTCAAGGAGAAAACCCCTGTCAAGACTCATCAAATCTCTTCGGCTGCAAAGAGAAAAGGAAAGGAGCCCATGGTTGCTCCATCCAAGAAAAGAAGAGCTCTCATCATTGAGGATGAAGAGGATGAGGATGATATCATCATTTCTGCAATGGCATTGAAGAACTTGAGTCGTTCTGTTCCAGAGTCAACAAAGAGACAAGATAAAGACACGGATGAGATAGAACAGAGGACTGGAGAAAGAGAAAATTTGGAAGCAGAGGAGAAATAAGCAGAAGAAAGAGATGCAAAGGAGGAAAGAATTGAAGAAGAAGAAGAAGAAGAAGAAGAAGAAGAATGAAGAAGAAGAAGAAGAGCAGAGAGGAGATCAAGCGGAAGCAAAGCATGAGGAACACTCTTCTCCACCTGAAGGCATGAAAACAGGGGGAGATTCTTAGAAAAGAGAAATGTCCTCATACCTTGCCACCAGTAAAGGAGTAAGCCGCTCTCTAGCAGATCTAGAGGACATCTATGCCTCTCAATTTCCTAAGGAGAGATATGATGTTTCATCGCCCAATTTGCATGACCATGCTGATTTACCATCACCTGCCTTTACACCATCTGATCGTGCAGAAGCCAGTACTCAGACTGATAATTCAGCAGATTTTCGCAAAATTCTTGATGTTCTCTTAGAGATGCGGGGTCAAATATATGCTCTAAGATGCGAAGTACAGAACTTGCAGACTGCAGGACAAGCTTCTTCAGTTTCTTTGAATGATCAAATCCAAGCCCTTACTCTTTAAGTTCAAGCAAATGCCAAGGGTGAAGATATGGCACAACTGAAGGAGGACTTGAAAAAGTTGGAAGGCATTGTCCAGTCAATGGGAGATTTCCAACTTATTCGTGTTCCCAAGCAATCTTAATACCATTCTCTTTTCATCTCTATCTTTTTAATGATGACAAAAATGGGGAGAAATCTGGTGCAGAGTTGATTTTGAGTTGATTATGTTTGTTTGGCTGTTTGGATTTGGACTGGATTTGGATTTGACTGTTTGAACGTTTGTTTATCTTAAGTACTATTGATATCTCATAGCTTTGTTCATTTACAAGACTAACCTATTCTCTGGATGCAGATTCTAGTGTTATCACTAAGCCATTTATCTTTGTGAGATATCCATACTTACTTGAGTAATGTTTTGTAGGTCAAAGTTATCCAAATCTGCAGAAAAGTTTTGTCACTATCAAAAAGGGGGAGATTGTTGGAGAAAACTTCCTTGAGTGTTTTGAAGCTGACAAGATGTTTCCATTAATCTAGTCTGAAGACTTGCAGACTCTACTATTAAAGTCTGAAGACCTCCGAACTGCTAGACTCAAGACACAAAGTCTATCATCATTGACAGTTTCTAGACCGTCGAAGAAGGCTTATCCAGGATTAGATGTTTCGTAAAGGATTTAATCTTATCGACTGGAGTAGATCTTCTGGCTGGATATAGCATGTCGGAATCCATTATTCAAGTCAAGATTGATTCAGGGATTGTGGATATATTGATTGGCAAAGTATACTTGGAAGGTTCTACTTATAGAAACTGAGATCCTGATTGTATGGGCGAGTAGGATTGATGAGCTATCGTCATGTTCCTTAAATAGCTCAAAGATCTTCCTAATTGATTCTGTCTAACGGGTAGATTGGAAAAATTCCTTTGGTAAGTGCCAACGGGTATGATGGCATAAAGGAGTATATAAGGAAGACGTTCCAATTGTTCAAGTGCGTGCGTGATAGAAGAATTCCAAAGTCTGAAGCTCCTTGTTCTTAGTCAATTCATTTGTTGAGCGAAATCTTGTACGCAAAAGAAAGTCTATATCTTTGAGAGACCTTGAGGAAGTGTAGTAGAGTCTCTACACTGTGGAATCAAGGGAGAGCTTTACTGTAACAACTCTTTTGTTCATAGTGAAATTCAGCCAGTGGTCTGTCAGTACGGAAGAGTGGACGTAGGCTTGGATTAAGCCAACCACTATAAACTCTATGTTCAAACTCTCTTCCCTACTTAAGCCGAACCACTATAAACTCTATGTTCAAACTCTCTTCCCTACACTCTTTTACTTTTATCGTAACATGTTTATTTGAAAAGAGAGGAATTTTCTTTTCATAATCCATTGTTAATTTGTGCTACACTTATCTCGCAAAATTGTTTCTGCACCTATTCACCCCCCTCTAAGTGAACATACTAGCTTTCACAAGTACATATGCCTATTTATCGACTTTATTATATGATTATTTAGGGTAATAAGAAAAACATTATATCACAAATAATTAATCAGGGATATGCATAATCAAAGGGGATATATGCATGACCCGGGAGATATGGAAAGTTAAAACTATCTAATATCTTTAACAAGCGGCCCTGACATGGAGAAGCAACTATTTATGATCGGCACTGATGCGGCTGATCGGCCCATTAATTCCCTCGTGCCGATGGTGCTAATTTTGGTACATGCTTCCCCTTAGGAGTGTAGCCCGGGCAATTCCCAATGCAAGGGGGCAGAGACTTTCACAACATATGGAGAACAGGTAGACTCGGCTCCTTATTATTAGCCCGTTCTCCTCCGTGGCCATTCATCGGAACCCATCTTGCCTCGCTTCGTCGCATCGATGTTCCCATTAAGAAGAGCAAAATCATAACGCCGGCTGCTACTTTCGGAGTCAGGATGTTCTTCATCTCATATGATCTCTAACAGTTTCTGGCTATCTTCTTCTTTTGGCCGCTGCAAGCTGCGTGTTTGTTTGTGGGTATGATGAAGAGAATGCATCTGAGGATGTCTTGTAGTTATATCGTGAACTACTGGCAATTTGTTGTTTGAACTTTTGTTAAGACAACATAATTATGTATTTATATAAAGCATGGAATCATTATCCCTCTAATTTCTGCAAGCCAACGTTGGAAATCGATAGCGACTTGTAAAAGGAAGACAGCATAATTATATATCTATATGGAGCGTGGAATCGATATCCCTCTGATTTATGGAGGCCAACTTTGGAAACGACAACAGCTTGCGAAAGGAAAGTCGGGTCTCTTGCTTTGCTGATGTTGTCTAGAATATCTTTTACTCTTATTCAAAGTCATCACATGAAGTCCACTCTTAATAGTTTCCTTCAATGATCCCACCGGATATTCCATATCCTAGAGTTACCAAAATTGAAGCTCGAAACTTGTCCGAAGTGCATCTAAAAAACCCACTCTACGCTTCCCTACGATTCGTCTTAGGACTTTCATTTATGGGCTTAAACTCTAGACATATTTTGATAGAATTTAACAATCGTCACACGTCACTTTGCAGTATTCTAATTTTATGGATTACTGAAATAAAGTTGAATTGGTCAAATTGAAATAATGAACGATATTAACAAATGGTAGATTAATATTATCGTGTAAATTCATTTGAGAATCGTTTTTATTATTTGTTTATTGTGAATTTGAATTAAATTAATTTGATTAAAATAATCATACAAACGATAAATTTATATATATATATATATATATATATATATATACATTTAATAAAAATTTGTGTCGTAATGTATCGAAATTCTCCATTTTTTGAAAAACATTGTGTCTGCGCGTGTCATGTGTCGCTATCGATGCCGCTTAGATTACAACCATAATTGAGTCACTCAAGCATTTCAATGTTTCCCAAGCCCCAATTACACCAAATAATGCACACGGGGTTTAACCCCACAATTCCTCACAAAATGATTTCTCAATCCGACGAAAGTATCATACATGAGTTCTTACGACAAAAATTTAATCAGCAGTAGGATGAGAATCTCATGAACTTTAATCCAAACAAATAGATGTACTGTCACCAATGCCCTCCACTTCACACTCACCTCTAAGACAGAATAATTGTATATTTATATGGAGCATGGAATCAATATCCCTCTAACTTCTACAGGCCGACGTTCATAATCAACAACAACTTGTAAAAGGAAAGCTCTATCTCTTGCTTTGTAGATGTTGTCTAGAATATCTTTTACTTTTATTCAAAAGTCATCGGATGTAGTGTCTGTTAGAGAAACCTCCTTTATTATTTTAAAGTTGACAAAATATTTCCAAAGTCTACATCGAAAGATTTGAAGACTTTATCGTCAATGTCTGAAGATTGACAGACCATCAGATGTTAATCTCAAAGTCTATCCTCACTGGTAGTTCCAGATTGAAGTATGAAGATTTATTCAAACGCAGGATTATTATCTCGATCCGAAATTATCTACAAAGATTCAAATCATATGGTTATAGCTGGATTTCACATCTATTTGATTGATTTTTCTTATTGGAATCTACTCCGATATGAAGATCTTAGAAAGGCAAGTTAAAATTGGAAGGTTCTACTTATGGAAACTCAAGATCCTAATTTGTATGGGCGAATAAGATTGACGGGCTATCAACACAAATTATCTAACGACTCGAGATCACCTTAATTGATTCTGCCAAGCGGGTAGATTGGAATAATTCGTTTGAAAAGTGCCAATGGTTTAGGAGGCATGAAGGAGTATTTAAGGATTGACTCTTTGGCTGTTCAATACGGTGCTTGAGAGAGAATTCCAATGTCTGAAGCTTTATAGTCTCTTACTTTTTCATTCATCGAGCTAAGCTTTGTATACAAAAGAGAGAAACTCTTAGTGAGACTGTGCGAGATTTTAAGGAAGACTCTTCATTGTGATAGTCAAGATCACAAGCTATAACAATCTCTTTTGATCTTTAGTGGAATCTAGCCAATAAGCTGTCAACGAGGAGAGTGGACATAGGCTTGATCTAAGCCGAACCACTATAAACTCTGTGTTCATATTCTCTTTCCCTGAACCTCGTACTTTTATTTATTGGTTATTTATTTGCTTTAAGATAAGATACGCTTATTGTTTAAACATCCTTTAAAAGCAAATTACTTTCATTAAGTCCTATGAAATTTTTATAATCACCTATTCACCCTCCTCTAGGTGTATTCACTAGCCCTTTCAATCAGTATCAGAGCTTGTATGCTCGTTTTATTAAAAGTATTAAAAGTGTTTTTACTTTTGAGCTAAAGGTTTTCTATGGCTAGTATATTGGCTCTAGAACTGGTTGAAGGTCAAAGCAACACCAGACCACCTTACTTTAATGGGAAAGAATACAATGTATGGAAGTACAAGATGAAAGCATTCCTAAGATCAAAAGATCTCCTGGAATGGGATATAGTTGAAAAATGAATTATTCCTACAAATACATCAACTTCAGAAAGAGGAAAGGAAGTGGCAAATGCTAGCGAGATGACACAAGCAGACATAACCAAGAGACAAGTTCTTGATGCTAAAGTTATCTACTCTTTTTATTGTGCTTTATTTTCTATTGAATATAACAAAATTTCATCCTTTGAAATAGCAAAAGAAGTCTGGGACAAGTTGCATGTTACTTATGAAGGAACTAATTGAGTTAAAGAAACAAAGATTAATATTTTACTCGGACAGTATGAAGCTTTCAAAATGAAGCCAGGAGAATCCATCACTAATATGTTCAGTCGTTTTACAAAAATTGTAAACGGTCTTGCATATCATGGACAGCCAATCTCAGGGCAAATGAAAGTCAACAAGTTGTTATGAGGACTCTCCAAAGACCGGAATCACATTAAGACTTCCATTAGAGAAACACAGAGGATCATGCCTCTATCGTTAGACAAATTAGTGGGTACAATTTAATCTTATGAAGTGGAACAAATCAATGAGGAAGAAGATCCTAAAGATAAGAAGTCAATTGCTTTAAAATCTAATGATGATTATGATGATACGGATTCAGAAGATGATCTGGATGATGAAGAACTAGCACTTATGATTAGGAAGTTCATAAAGTTAAACAGAAAAAGAAGAAAGTACAATTGGAGGAAGCAGGGTACTCAAATATCTCAGAATAAATTAATTGAAGACAATGAGACTAACAAAGATGTGATTTGCTTCGAATGCAAGAAGAAATGACACATCAGACCCAACTATCCTCTATTAAAGAAAAAGAAGGGAGATACAGAGAAATTCAAAAAGGCTCTCAAAGCAGAAACTTGGAGCAACACTGAATGTGAAGAGAGTGATGAAGAATATACTAACATTTGTTTAATGGAAAATTTAGAATCGGACTCGATCAAAAAGTTCGACTCGAGTTCGAGATAAGGAAATCGAGGTTAGTAATTTTAAGATTCCCGTTAAAGTTTTCAAGTATATTGATGAACTTTGTTTTAGTCTCAAGGTATCTCTTAAAAGAATTTATGAACTAAAGAAAGAAAATTCCATACTTTTGAGGCAACAAGAAATTTCTTGGAAAGAAAAGGTTGAAAATCTAAACAAAAACTTTGTTATTTTAAAAGAAAATGCAAATTCTCTTTCGAATGGAATATCTTTTTGAAAGAAGATATTTCTAATATCTCAAAGAAGTTTTCAAATGGATCTGAAAAGCTAGATAAAATTCTTTCAATTCAAAGACCTTATTTCAACAAATCGGGTCTAGGAATGACACCATAAACTATTCATTTAATTGACTTTCCAAAAGTAAAAGATAGAATCAAACAAAGACCTACAAAAGCCTTTTATAGAAATCATTTTGAAGTTTTTTTTATAAAATCTGTTGGCCAAAGTGCTCTCAAATGTTCAAAGTGTAACAGCTCGGAACATTTCGAGAAGAATTGTCCTAAAGTTTAGAGACCTGTTAAGATAGATTGGGCAAAAACTGTTTTTGGAACTAATTCCCCTAGACCCAAGAAAATATGGGTACCAAAGAGAACTTAGGGTCACTATTAAGAAAAAGATCAAATGGTATTTGGATAATGGCTGTTCGAGACATATGATAGGAGATTCAAATTGCTTCATAAAACTTACTCAAATAAATGGTGGAAAAGTTTCTTTTGGTGGAAATAAAAAAGGAAAGATCGTTGGATGTGGAACTGTGAAGATTGAAAGTTTCATAGTCAACAACGTCTCCTTGGTCGAAGGCTTGAACTATAATCTACTCAGCATAAATCAATTATGCGACACTAGATTTAAAATTAACTTCCAAGAAGGCATTTGCTCAGGAACTAGTAAAGATTTGTCTCAATCTTTTACTGGACGAAGACATGAAAACATCTATCTACTGGATATAAAACCAGAAAGCTCTCAGTGTCTAATTTCTATTCAAGATAAAGAAAATATCTGGCATTGAAAACTTGGTCATGTCAATATGAAGCAAATAGCCAAAATTTCCTCCAAGAAACTTGTTCGTGGACTGCCCAACTTGAGTTATCAAAAGTCCAAATTATGCACACTATGTGTTTTGGGAAAACAGGTTAGAAGTTCCTTTAAGCCTTTAAATCAAGTATCTACTAATTGTGTTTTGCAGCTTCTGCATATGGATCTTTTCGAACCAACTAGAATACAAAGTGTTGGTGGAAAGAAATATTGCTTAGTAATTGTGGATAAGTAATCTTGTTTTACATGGGTATTCTTCTTGGTAAGTAAGTTTGAAGTATTTTTTCATTTTTCAAAGTTTGCTAAGAAAATTCAAAATGAGAAAGGATATACTATAACAAGCATATGAATAGACCATTGAGGTGAGTTTGAAAATTAAAACTTTGCAGATTTTTGTGATAAATTTGGTCTAAAGCAAGTTTTCTCTTCGCCATATACTCCAGAGCAAAATGGGGTTGTGGAAAGAAAGAATAGATCATTGCAGGAAATTGTAAGAACTCTTTTAATTGAACGTAATATTTCTTCTCGTTTTTAGGCTAAAGTAGTTTCTACAGCCTGTTATATCATTAAAAGAGTATTTTTTAGACACATTTTAGAGAAAACTCCTTATGAGGTGTTTAAAGGAAAGAAACTGAATGTTTCTTATTTTCATGTGTTTTGTTGCAAATGTTTTATTTTGAAAAATGCAAACGATTGAACTGGTAAATCTGAAGAAAAGCTAGATAAATGTATTTTTCTTGGCAAAGCATACAGAGTATTCAATAAAAATACTCAGTCTGTTGAAGAGTCTATGAATGCTAAGTTTGAAGACTCTACACAGAATCAAGTGGTAAAGACTCAACTTCAAGAAACTGAACCTGCTCGAGATGTTTCAACGTCTACTTCCCCCACAAAAGTTCAGACTCCTAAAATTCAACAACAGGAAGAACCAAAAGACTCAACTGAAGCAGAGGATGAGCAGACTCACAAATTAACCAGTAATTAGAAGCATAAGTCCAATCATCCCAAAGAACTCATCATTGGCAACATTGATGAAGGAATCCCTACCAGATCCAAAAGACAAGAAGAGTCTAGTGCTTTGGCACTAATTTCTGAAGTTGAACCCAAAAGTATATAAGAAGCCTTGGCTATTGAAAGCTGGATTGAAGCTATGTAAGAAGAACTCAGATAGTTCAGCATCAATGATGTTTGGGAGTTAATTCCCAAACCAAAATATAAATCTATTATTGGAGCTAAATGGGTTTTCAGAAACAAAGTGGACGAGAAAGGAAAAGTGATCAGGAATAAAGCAAGACTCATGGCCAAATGACACAAGAAGAAGAGATAGATTATGACGAAACCTATGCACCAGTAGTAAGGTTAGAAGCAATTAGATTATTACTTACTTTTGCGTGTTTTGAAAGTTTCAAGTTATTCCAAATGGATGTAAAGAGCACTTTCCTAAATGGATTTATCCGATAAGAAGTCTATATGGAACAACTGCTTGGTTTTGAAGATCCAAGAAAGCCAAATTCAGTTTACAGACTGAAAAAATGCTTTATATGGACTGAAGCAAGCATCTTGAGCCTAGTATGAAAGGTTAAGTAATTTTTTTTAACTCAAAATGGGTTTGTTAAAGGAAAAGTAGATACTACCTTGTTAAAAAAAAAAGGAAGGTAAATATTTTCTACTTGTTCAAATTTATATTGATGACATTATTTTTGGATCACCTAATAAAAGTCTATGCAAGAACTTTTCTAGATGCATGCAGGATGAATTCGAAATGAGTATGATAGGTGAGCTAAATTTCTTTATGAGATAACAAGTAAAACAATCAAAGGAATGAATTTTAATTCACCAAGAGAAGTATGCGAAAGATCTCATCAAGAAGTTTAGATTGGAAAACTGCAAAAAGACAAAAACACCTATGTCAAGCTCTTCAAAGCTGGACACAGATGAAGAAGGAAAGACTGTAGATCAAAAGCTTTACAGGAGCATAATTGGATCACTTCTTTATCTTACTGTATCTAAACCTGACATTTTGTTTAGTGTTTGTATATGTGCTAGATTCCAAACAAATCCCAAAGAATCCCATCTTAGTGCAGCAAAGTGAATCATCAAATATATAACAACTACTCCAAAGGTAGGTCTATGGTATCCCAAAGAATGAGACTTTACTCTCATTGGATATTCAAACGCAGATCTTGCAGGTTGTAAAGTGGATAGAAAAAGTACTTCTGGTACATGTCAACTGCTTGGCAACAAGCTAGTGTCTTGGTTTTCAAGAAAACAAAGTATTGTAACTCTTTCAACAACTGAAGCAAAATATGTGACACTTGGGAGTTGTTGATCTCAAATCTTATGGATGAAGCAATAGCTAAGAGACTTTGGAATTGAAGAATCATGCACCGAAATCAAATGCGATAATACGAGCGCCATCAATTTCACAAAGAATCCAATTCTTTATTCAATGGCAAAGCACATTGAAATATGTCATCATTTTATTAGAGATCATATTCAGAATGGAGAAGTCTTAATTCAATTCATTGACTTGAAGAATCAACTGACGAGACATATTCACAAAGCTACTAGATAAAAGCTTATTTGAGTCTATTTGTGCAAGACGAACATTCTATCTTTTGCTGAGTAAAGTTTGAAAATGTTCGGACTCATACTTTCTAGATGTTAAGACTGTAAGTAAATTTAACTTTAAGTTATTTTTGGACAAAATTTTGAATAGGTATGTTATATTTTTGCCTATTTTATTTTTAGCAATTATCTTCATTGATGATTATTCAGTTTCAAAAAAGGCAATTATTATTTTTGAAAAAGGCAGTTTATCATTTTCAAAAAGACAGTTTTTACTTTCTCCCTTGCGACGCTTCGTATACTACTTTATATATATATATATATTGTCAAAACTCGTCTTCTTCATTTACGCTCTCTTTGAAATCCTAGAATATTGTAATCTCACTCTTTCTCATCTACTTGAGTTTCATCCAAAAAGTTTTAACCTTTTTGAGAAAGTGAGTTCGAGAAATCCTCTTAAGACTGTAACAATGTCTTTCCAAAGAAAGTCTTCGAGAATCGCAAGTCAGGAACCAGAGCGTATACGTGAGGATCCTACACATTTCGATTTGACTGAGGAAGAAGATTCTCCTCAACAACGATAACAATAGCAACAGCCAAGACAACATTCTCAACCGCGTCAACTAGCAGCACAAGATCCTCCTCCACAGCAAGGACAGGAAGAAGTTATTGAAGATATTGAACCTGTAAAGACTCAAAAACCCCAAGTTATTGAAGAGGGGTGGTTCTTCTATGAATCTGATCGATGAGTTCCTAAAAGCGCACCGTTACAAGAATGAGACTTTTTTCCTAAACACTATGGAAAGATTAGGCATTGCGCCTTAGGGGATGGCACAATGGTTGTTTGAGAATTTTCCTAGTGATCCGAGAGTTGGTCAGCCAGAGGAAATGGACGACGATGAAAAAATGTTTGCTCATTTTCAGCCCAGGATGGGCATTGCTGTAAAAGTCGGTTGTGAAGGGACGAACCTATTTCATTCTAAGGATCATAAAAAATGTTACTTGAGCTTGTTGAAAAGAGGGGTTATGAATCTAAGAAGTATGGATTTTGATTTCCTTGACTCCTTGAAGATTAATTTGAGGGAGAAGTTTGGTTTGCTTCAACTTGAACGGTTTTGTGCAAAAACAACTGTTGCATATCTCGAACTTACCGCTTATTTTTATTCAAATCTGTCTTTTATAGATGCAAATAAATTCAATTTTTCTGTGAGGAATAAAGAATTTGAAGTGAATGTAAACATTTTGGCTGACATAATTGGTATGGAAAGAGGACGATTCCAACCAATTGGTGTGTCTCATGCCCATGCTACCTTCTCAATTGTTAATGAAAGAATGGTTGAAGGCAAGATTTCTTATTCAATAATGAATGCCTACAATATTCTTCTTCACAAGGTGGTGATTATGTGTATCAAGCTAAAGTCTACCTCGAAGACAGACGTTTCTTGATCCGAAGCAAAGCTCATGTATGCAATCATCTCTGGTTGTAAGTTTTCTCTTTCCCACACAATTCTTATGCACATTTATAGAACTGTGGTGAAAGACAAGGGACAACTTCCATACTCCGCGCTTATCTCACAACTTTTCAAGCACTTCAAGATAAAACTTCCTGCTCCTTTTTGTGCTAGAACCATTGCTCCAATGGTTATTGGGTTGAAAATGATTTCTAAGATGAGGTTGAAGGAACTTAGCAAAGAGCTGGAGCACTTTAAGGAGAAGTCCCCTGTGAAGGCTAAGCACAACTCTCCTGCAAAGAAAAGAAAGGGAAAGGAACCTATGACAGAACCTGCAAAGAAAAGGAGATCTCTTATCTTAGAAGAAGAAGATGATGATGATGATGATCTCACCATATCAACTCTTGCCTTGCGAAATATACTGAGTTATGTAAGCCCTACAAGGATCAGAGAAAGAGAAGAAGAGAAGAAGAAATGAGAGAAGAAGAAAGAGAAGAACAAGAAGGAAGAAGAAGTGAAGAAGAAAGGAGTTGCGATGACTCTATTGAACCAACACTGGCTATATCCTTGTTCAATGATTTGGAGAAAACAAGGAGTGGAAAGACTAGAACAACATCACTACAGTGCTAAAGCAGAGCATGAAGAAGAAGAACATACTTCTCCACCTAAAGGCATGAAGACAATGGGAGTCGGTGAAAAACAAGGTACTTCTTCACCCATCTTTACAAGTGATGTTAGTCGGTCTCCACCAGACCCAGAAGAGGTCTATGCCTGTCAATCCTTGAAGCAAATTTTGAGGCATACACTCCTAGTCATGGTGATTGAACTACTAATGTCCCCCCTCATTTTCAAACTCCTGTAACTAATTCGGCTGGTCCCAGCACTATTGTAGAACACTTTGCAGATTTTCAAAGAGTGATGGAGCTTCTTTTGGAATTAAAGGGACAACAATATGCTTTTGAGTTTGAAAGGAAGCACATGATGACTGTTTTCAAGGCATCTACAAACTCTCTTCAAAAACAGATTCAAGCCCTCAAGCATGAATAGGCAAAGGGTGCAGATATTCAACAGCTTAAAGAGTCTTTGCAGGAGCTTGAAGACACTGTCAAGTCGATGGGGGATTTTCAGCTCGTTCGTATCCCCAAGCAGCCATAATTTTATCCAATTCTTTCAATCGTTAGTCCCCACTTTTTGCTGATGCCAAAAAAGGGGGAGAGTTTGAGTGCATATTTGCATTTGGATTTGATTTGACTTTGATCTTTATTTGGTTTGGACTTTTAGCTATGGTTTTGTTTGACATTTGACATTTGGATATTGTCAATCATTTGATGCTTGCAAATGCAGTGACTTAGTTTATCATATTACTTATACTTGGTTTGGACTAACATGTGTTATGTGATTGTAGAATCAAGATTTTCAAAGTCCTAATTAAATTTATAAGATATCATATATTGTAGAAGTATTGTTTTTCAAGTCAAAAGGTTTTTCAAATTTACAGAAAGTTTTGTCACCATAAAAAAAATGGGGAGATTATTAGAGAAAACTCATTTATTATTTTGAAGTTAACAAAACCTTTCCAAAGTCTACATCGGAAGATCTGAAGACTTTATCGTCAAAGTTTGAAGACTGACATACCATCAGGTTTTAATCTCAAAGTCTATCCTCACTGACAGTTCTAGACTGAAGTATGAAGATTTATTCAAACACATGATTATTATCCAGATGCAAGATTATCTTCAAATATTCGAATAGCTAGATTTCACATCTAGTTGATTGATTTTTTTTTCTTATTGGAATCTACTCTAATATGAAGATCTTTAAAAGGTGAGTTAAACTTAGAAGGTTATACTTATGGAAACTCAAGATCCTGATTTGTATGGGCGAATAGGATTGACGAGCTATCAACACAAATTATCTAACGACTCGAGATCACCTTAATTGATTCTTTCCAAAGAGTATATTGGAAGAATTCCTTTGGAAAGTACCAACGGTTTAAAAGGCATGAAAGAGTATTTAAGCACTGACTCTTTGGTTGTTTGATACGGTGCTTGAGAGAGAATTCCAAAATCTGAAGCTTTCTAGTCTCTTGCTTTTTCATTCATCGAGTTAAGCTTTGTATACAAAAGAGAGAAACTCTTAGTGAGACTATGTGAGAGTTCAAGAAAGACTCTTCACCGTGATAGTCGAGATCACAAACTGTGACAATCTCTTTTGATTTTTAGTGGAATCCAGCTAATAGGCTGTCAGTGAGGAGAGTGGACATAGGCTTAGTTTAAGCCAAACCACTATAAACTCTGTGTTCATATTCTTTTTCCCTGAACCTCGTACTTTTATTTATTGGTTATTTATTTGCTTTTAGATAAGATGCGTTTATTGTCTAAACATCCTTTAAAGCAAATTACTTTCGTAAAGTCCTGTGAAATTTTTATGATCACTTATTCACCCCTCTCTAAGTGTATTCACTAGCCCTTTCACTTTCCTCTGATAGTTTCCTTTGATGATCCAACGGGATATTCCATATCCTAGAGTTACTAAAATTGAAGTTCAACCTTGTCCGAAGTGCATCTCAAAAATTGACGTTGCGCTTCCTTATGATTCACGTTAGGACTTTCGTTTACGAGCTTAAACTCGAGACATCTTTTAGCGGGATTTACAAATCGTCACATGTCACTTTGCTATAGTTTTATGGATCATTTGAATGGAGTTGAATTTGTCAAATTGAAATAATGAATGATATTAACAAATTGTGAATTAATATTTTCAGTGTAAATTAATTTTAGGCTCTTTTTTTATTATTTTTCTATTTGTGAATTTGAATCAAATTAATTTAATTAAAATAATCATAAAAATGACAATTTATTATACATAAATATACATCTAATATACAACATGTCCCAATAAGTTAGAATTCTCTATTTTTTTATAAAATCATGTCGGTGTTGGTTTTACTTAGATCACAATTACACTTGAGTCACTCAAGCACCTTCAGTATTACCCAAGCCCTAATTACACCAAGTAAAGCACACAGTGATTGATATGTCATCTTAAATAGTAATTTAATAAAGCCTATATTGACTCATGTACTATTTTTCAGCATGTATCAAAATATATAGAAAATTTCATTATTCTCTTTTCTGCTTTATTATTCTCAACTTGGTATTTGAGGTGTTGTTCCTGGGGAACCCCCAAGTGCACTAGGTGCATCTGAGCTCAATTGTGCACACCTAAATTTATCCATCCTTGCCAACATAAGTCTCATATGAGGAAGCACTTAGTTAAGAAATGATGTGGAAGAAAGAAATACATAATTTTTGTATATTTCATTATATATTGATAGATAGTAAATATGCCTATTTATCGACTTTATTATATGATTATTTAAGGTAATAAGACAAACAATTAATCATGGATATGCATAATCAAAGGGGATATATGCATGACCCCGGGAGATATAGAAAATAAAAAAATATCATAATATCTTTAACGAGCGCCCCGACATGGAGAAGCAACTATTTATGATCGACACTAATGCAGCTTATCAGCCCGTTAATTCCCTCGTGCTGGTGGTGCTAGTTTATGTGCATGCTTCCCCCCCAGGAGTGTAGCCCGGGCATTCCTAGGCAGTGGGGCGGAGACTTTCGCAGGATATGGAGAACAGCTAGATTCGGCACCTTATTATTAGCCCGTTCTCCTCCGTGGCCATTCATCGGAACCCATCTTGCCTCGCTTCATCGCATCGATGTTCCCATTAAGAAGAGCAAAATCATAACGCTGGCTGCTACTTTCGGAGTCAGGATGTTCTTCATCTCAGCTGATCTCTAATAGTTTCTGGCTATCTTCTTCTTTTGGCTGCTCCAAGCTGCCTGTCTGTTTGTGGGTACGATGAAGAGAATGCGTCAGAGGATGTCTCGTATTTATATCGTGAACTACCAGCAATTTGCTGTTTGAACTTTTGTTAAGACAACATATCTATGTATTTATATAAAGCATGGAATCATTATCCCTCTAATTTCTGCAGGCGAACGTTGGAAATCGACAACGACTTGTAAAATATATAAATGTGGAGCATGCAATCAATATCCCTCTAATTTCTGCAGGCCAACGTTGGAAACGACGACACCTTGTGAAAGGAAAGCCGTGTCTCTTGCTTTGCTGATGTTGTCTAGAATATCTTTTACTCTTATTCAAACATCACATGAAGTCCACTCTTATAGTTTCCTTCGATGATCCCACGGGATATTCCATATCCTAGAGTTACCAAAATTGAAGTTCGAAACTTGTCCGAAGCGCATCTAAAAAACCCACTCTGCGCTTCCCTACGATTCGGGTCAGGACTTTCATTTATGAGCTTAAACTCTAGGGATAATACCCTAAAAAACTCAAACCGGTACACTTGTGACAAATTTACCCCAAACTATTTTTTTGACCACCAAAAACCCCAAACTGGTATACTTTTGACAAATTTATCCCAAACTGGTACACTTGTGACAAATTTACCATATGTTAGTTTTTGTTAAATTTTATTCTCAAATTATTAAGTTAAATGACACGTGACAATTAACCAGTATATCAATTTAGGATTTTACGTTCCGTTTGTCACAGTTTACAATTTTTATGATTTTTTTGTGGTATTAATATAATTTAGCATAGGGTATATTTGTCACAAATTTACCAATTTAGGGTTTTTTGCAGTCGAATAAATTAGTTTGGAGTAAATTTGTCATAAATGTACCAGTTTAGGGTTTTTTATAATCAGTCGGGGTAAATTTGTCACAAGTTTACCAGTTTGGGGTTTTTCATGGTCAAAAAAATAGTTTGGGGTAAATTTGTCACAAATGTACCAGTTTGGGGTTTTTTAAGGTATTATCCCTAAACTCTAAACATATTTTGACAGAATTTAGCAATTGTCACATGTCACTTTGCAGTATTCTAATTTTATGGATTACTTGAAATGAAGTTGAATTTTTCAAATTGAAATAATGAATGATATTAACAAATGGTAAATTACTATTATCGTGTAAATTCATTTGAGAATATTTTTATTATTTGTTTATTGTGAAATTGAATTAAATTAATTTGATTAAAATAATCATACAAACGATAAATAATAATAATAATAATAATAATAATAATAATAATAATAATAATAATAATAATAATAATTATTATTATTATTATTATTATTATTATTATTATTATTATTATTATTATTATATATACACACATTTAATAAAAATTTATGCCCTAACATATCGAAGTTCTCTATTTTTTGAAAATCACCGTATGCGTGTCATGTGTCGCTATTGATGCTGCTTAGCTTACAACCATAATCGAGTCACTCAAGCATTTTAGTATTTCCCAAACCCCAATTATACCAAATAATGCACACGGTGTGTAACCCCACAATTCCTCACAAAATGATTTCTCAATCCGAAGAAAGTATCATACATGAATTCTTACCACAAAAATTTAATCAGCACTAGGATGAGAATCCCATGAATTTTAATCCTAACAAATAGATGTACTGTCACCAATGCCTTCTACTTCACACTCACCTCCAAGACAAAAAAAAATTATATATTTATATGGAGCATGGAATCAATATCCCTCTGATTTCTATAGGCCAAAGTTTGAAATCGACAACAACTTGTAAAAGGAAAGCTATGTCCCTTGCTTTGCTGATGTTGTCTAGAATATCTTTTACTTTTATTCAAAAGTCATCATATGAACTTTCCTCTTATAGTTTCCTTCGATGATCCAACGGGATATTCCATATCCTAGAGTTACTAAAATTGAAGTTCGAACCTTGTCCAAAGTGCATCTCAAAAATTGACGTTGCGCTTCCTTACGATTCACGTTAGGACTTTCGTTTACGTGCTTAAACTCGAGACATTTTTTAATGGGATTTGCAAATCATCACATGTCACTTTGCTATAGTTTTATGGATTTTTGGAATGGAGTTGAATTTGTCAAATTGAAATAATGAATGATATTAACAAATGGTGAATTAATATTTTTAGTGTAAATTCATTTTAGGCTCTTTTTTATTATTATTTATCTATTTGGGAATTTGAATCAAATTAATTTGATTAAAATAATCATAAAAATGACAATTTATTATACATAAATATACATCTAATATACAACGTGTCTCAATATGTTAGAATTCTCTATTTTTTGATAAAATCGTGTCGGTATTGGTGATACTTAGATTACAATCACACTTGAGTCACTCAAGCGCCTTCAGTATTACCCAAGCCCTAATTACACCAAGTAAAGCACACAGTGATTGATATGTCATCTTAAATAGTAATCTAATAAAGCCTATATTGACTCATGTACTATTTGTTAGCATGTAACGAAATATATAGAAAATTTCATTATTCTCTTTTCTGCTTTATTATTCTCAACTTGGTATTTGAGACGTTGTTCCTGAGGAACCCCTAAGCGCACCGAGTGCATCTGAGCTCAATTGTGCACACCTAAATTTATCCATCCTTGCCAACATAAGCCTCATATGAGGAAGCACTTAGTTAAGAAATGATGTGGAAGAAAGAAATACATAACTTTTGTATATTTCATTCTATATTGATAGATAGTAAATATGCCTATTTATCGACTTTATTATATGATTATTTAAGGTAATAAGACAAACAATTAATCATGGATATGCATAATCAAAGGGGATATATGCATGACCCTCGGAGATATGGAAAATAAAAAAAACATCATAATATCTTTAACAAGCGCCCCTTACATGGAGAAGCAACTATTTATGATCGACACTAATGCAGCTTATCAGCCCGTTAATTCCCTTGTGCTGGCGGTGCTAGTTTGGGCGTATTTGATAACGTTTCTGTTCAAAAATTGTTCCAGGGAACAGAAATAGAAAAAAGCGTTTCTGTTCCGGGAAACAATTTATAAATAAAAAAAACACGTTCGGTAAATTTGTTCCGGGAATAAAAAATGAACAGAAACACGTTTGGTAAATTTTATTCTTTTTTTGTTTCTTTTAATTTTTAATATTTTTATTTTATTTTTCATTTTTTTCCTTTCTTTTTTATTTTTTCTTCTTTCAACCGGTCGCCGACAGCCTCGCCTTGGCTAGGTCAGCTCGAGGCTCGCCCAAATCCGGCGAGGCCGAGGCGCCGGCGAGGCATCGCCGGCCCTCGACAACCGAGGCCAGCGACCGGCCAAAAAAAAAAAAAAAAAAGAAGGAGAAAAGAAGAAGAAAAGAGAAGAGAGAGAAGAAGAAGTGTTTCTTCAAAATCATTTTTGGAACAAGAAACAATTTTTTTTTTGTTTTTCATTTCTATTCTTTTTGCGTTCGGGAACAAAAAAAAAAAAAGAACAGAAACGCAACCAAACGTGTTTCTGTTCTTTTTTTATTTCCAGGAACAAAAAATCTTTTCCAAGAACACTTTTAAGAAGTGAAAACATGCAGGGCCTTTATGTGCATGCTTCCCCCAGGAGTGTAGCCCGGGCAATTCCTAGTGAAGGGGGGCGGAGACTTTCGCAGGATATGGAGAACAGCTAGATTCGGCACCTTATTATTAGCCCGTTCTCCTCCGTGGCCATTCATCGGAACCCGTCTTGCCTCGCTTCATCGCATTGATGTTCCCATCAAGAAGAGCAAAATCATAACGCTGGCTGCTACTTTCGGAGTCAGGATGTTCTTCATCTCAACTGATCTCTAATAGTTTCTGGCTATCTTCTTCTTTTGGCTACTGCAAGCTGCGTGTCTGTTTGTGGGTACGATGAAGAGAATGCGTCAGAGGATGTCTCGAATTTATATCGTGAACTACCAGCAATTTGCTATTTGAACTTTTGTTAAGACAACATAATTATGTATTTATATAAAGCATGGAATCATTATCCCTCTAATTTCTGCAGGCCAACGTTGGAAATCGACGACGACTTGTAAAAGGAAGACTGAATAATTATATATCTATATGGAGCATGCAATCCATATCCCTTTGATTTCTGCAAGCCAACATTGGAAACGACGACAACTTGTGAAAGGAAAGCCACGTTCTTGCTTTGCTGATGTTGTCTAGAATATCTTTTACTCTTATTCAAAAGTCATCACATGAAGTCCACTCTTATAGTTTCCTTCGATGATCCCACGGGATATTCCATATCCTAGAGTTACCAAAATTGAAGTTTGAAACTTGTCCGAAGTGCATCTAAAAAACCCACTCTGCACTTCCCTACGATTCGTGTCAGGACTTTCATTTATGGGCTTAAACTCTAGACATATTTTGATAGAATTTAGCAATCGTCATATATCACTTGACAGTATTCTAATTTTATGGATTACTGAAATGAAGTTGAATTGGTCACATTGAAATAATGAATGATATTAACAAATGGTAGATTAATATTATCAGTGTAAATTCATTTGAGAATATTTTTTATTATTTGTTTATTGTGAATTTGAATTAAATTAATTTGATTAAAATAATCATACAAACGATAAGTTATATATATATATATATATATATATATATATATATATATATATATATATATATATAATAAAAATTTATGACCTAACGTATCGAAATTCTCTATTTTTTGAAAAACATTTTGTCTGCGCGTGTCATGTGTCGCTATTGATGCTGCTTAGATTACAACCATAATTGAGTCAGTCAAGCATTTTAGTGTTTCCCGAGCCCCAACAACTTGTGAAAGGAAAGCTATGTCTCTTGCTTTGCTGATGTTGTCTAGAATACATTTTACTTTTATTCAAAAGTCATCATATGAACTTTCCCCTTATAGTTTCCTTCGATGATCCAACGGGATATTCCATATCCTAGAGTTACTAAAATTGAAGTTCTAACCTTGTCCAAAGTGCATCTCAAAAATTGACGCTGCGCTTCCTTACGATTCACGTTAGGGCTTTCGTTTGCGGGCTTAAACTTGAGACATCTTTTAATGGGATTTGCAAATTGTCACATGTCAATCTGCTATAGTTTTATAGATTATTGGAATGGAGTTGAATTTGTCAAATTGAAATAATGAATGATATTAGCAAATGGTGAATTAATATTTTTAGTGTAAATTCATTTTAGGCTCTTTTTTATTATTTATCTATTTGTGAATTTGAATCAAATTAATTTGATTAAAATAATAATAAAAATGACAATTTATTATACATAAATATACATCTAATATACAACATCTCCCAATATGTTAGAATTCTCTATTTTTTTATAAAATCGTGTCGCGTTGGTGCTACTTAGATTACAATCACACTTGAGTCACTCAAGCGCCTTCGATATTACCCAAGCCCTAATTATACCAAGTAAAGCACACAGTGATTGATATGTCATCTTAAATAGTAATCTAATAAAGCCTATATTTACTCATGTACTATTTTTCAGCATGTATCTTTTTAGAAACAAGTTTTTCTTGTTTCTTGTTTCTGTTTCAAATTTGTTCCCGGAAACAAAAATATAGATTTAAAACAAAAACGCAAACAAACACATTTATATTCTTTTTTTGTTCCCCGGAACAAAAAAACGAAAATTGTGTTAATGACCAGAGAAAAAAAAAACACACAAATAAATAGGGCCTAAGAGTTTGAAATGCCCTTATATTCTCAAATAAATTTCAAATAAAGGCCTTAAGTGTCATACTTGTTTCAAAGAATGGCCTAACTCACTAATAAGCACATTTTTGTCCCTTTCTTGAATTTCTTTTTCCTGCTTTTCTTTTTTCCTTCTTTTTTTCTTTTATTGTATTAGATGAAAAAATAAATTTTACAAAAAGGAAAGGGAAGGGAAAGTGAGGGCTCTACAAGTACTCGTCGCCTTTGCCCCATAGTGGGGGATGGCTAGTGAAAGGTCGGCAAGGACCCTTGTCGATCACAAGTGAGGGCCCATAGGCCCTCACCCAAATCTAGCCGAGGGCCGCCACTCTACCCTCAAGTGGCTGCCCTCAGCCAAATTTGGGCGAGGGCTAGCGACCCTTGCTCAAATTTCCATTCATTGGCCGAGTCTCGACGACCCTCGTCAACCCTTGGCTAGCCATTCCCTTCCATTGTCAGCAAAGGCAAGCGATGGTACGCTGACATTGGCACTAAGCCCTCACTTGATTTCCTTCCTTTTTGTGTTTTTAATTAATTTTATTTTAATATAGTTTAAATAATATTTAAAATTAAAATTATATTTGATAAAAATGCCCTTAATTGGCCAGAATATTTAGTTAGCCGGCGAGGTTAAGTCTTTAACTGAAATTATTATAATCACTTCAAGTTCTTGTTTAGAATATTCCCTAAAAAAGGCTAACCCTATCGGTGATTGATGTGGCGCTTTACAAATATTTTCTCACAATCATTAGAGTTTCCAAGTTTCTGGCTTCTTGAAAGTAATTGCAGAAGAAGGAAACCCACTGCAGATATAGGACAAAGAAGAGAGAAGGAAAAAAGGTTAAAATTTTCATTTTTCTTATTTATTTCCATATCAGTGATATGTGTTAGATCGCGATTGATGAACGATATATGAATACTCACCAGCTAGGGGTGTCGGTTCCGAACCGAAAACCAAACCAACCAAACCGAAAAATTCGGTTTTTTCGGTTCGGTTTTCATTCGGTTCGGTTTTCATTAAAAACCGAAAATTTTCGGTTCGGTTCGGTTTTTATCGGTTAACCGAACCGAACCGAACCAACAAATAAAAATAGAGAAATAAAAGTGGAGAAATCTAAGTTTAACAGAAAAAAAAAAAACAAAAAACCGAAAACCAAAGGCTAAAAACCGAAAACCCGAACCGAACCGAACCGAACCGAACTTTCGGTTCAGTTAAAATTCGGTTCGGTTCGGTTTTGGTTCGGTTTGGAAGATTTTCTAAAGGTTCGGTTCGGTTCGGTTTTTCAAAAAAACCGAACCGAACCGAACTGTTTACACCCCTACTCACCACGTTAGCCTATAATGTGGTATAATGCAACCACTCAATAATTTCTCCGAATAAAGGAACATAGAATCTAATGGCAAAGTATCCAAGAAATCCAGTAATATATCAATATAACCATGACCGAAAAGGCTTCCTCAAACTCAATACACGACTATGACAAAACATGTAAGTTACCTTGAAAATTGAACTAGTCGATCAACCAGAAAAAATCTAAAACAAGTAAATTGTCGCATTGAGTGCCGAGAAAACAATTTGGGCGAAGGTTAAGTACCTCATTTAACCAAAAGTGCTCATTAGTCTTGTTGGTGATCAAGTTCCCCGTCCAGCTATGAGCAAGCTCATGGGCAACGACCTGCGCGCCGCTGGCGTCCCCTTTACTCACCGTCGAGTCAAGAACACCATCCTCGGGTTCTCCATTCCTCCATAAGGAAAGCTCGGAGGCAACAACAACAAATCAAACCTCTCCCACTCATAATCTCCAAACAACCTCTCCCCTTGCCTTATCATGTCCTTTGTCCCGGCGAACTCCCCTGCGGCCGCCTCCAACACTGCGGGCACCACCTCCGAGTAAACTCTAGTCCTAGGCCCGACATCCCTATAACCCAATTCCCCGACCGCAAACGCAAACAGATAAGGCGGAATCGGCTGCTCCATCACGAACTCCTCCACCACCCTCCCCTCCGCGCACCACAGCGCGTCCCCGCAGGGCAGCGCCGCCCCCTCCCCGGCCACCGTGGGGCGGGGATCCACGTGGCGGGTGGACATCACCGCGGAGAGCTGGCGCGGGACGTTCATCCGGGCGGAATAGCGGATTCGCGCCGCGGGGTGTCCTGGCAGGGGAAGACCGAGCGGGCGTGGATCGACTGGCACTGCGTGTAGACGAAAGGGAAGGCCTTGTTGAACGTCTGAGGCGGGTTCAGCCACTGCAGAGCCGAGGACGCAGGGGTGGTGGAGTACACCACGAGGACGGAAGAGTGGTTGGACAGGGAGACGACCAAGTTCCGGCCTTTGATGGGATCGGGCTCGGAGAGCGAGAAGGGAAGCGGGTTTCGGGTCTGGGGGTCGAGGACGGAGAGGAGGGTGAGGGAGCGGGTGTCGAGGAAGAGGGGGCCGGAGTGGGGGGAGGAGAGGGAGAGGAGGGCGGAGGAGTGGATGGTGGAGGAAGGGAAGTCGAAGTAGAAGGAGAGGTGAATGTGGGTGGTGAGGGGGTGGCCGGAATCGGTGAAGGAGTGGGGGTCAACGGGCGCCATGGAAGAGGTGGAGATGGTTGCAGAGAATTTAGGGTTCGGGAAGGGGAGAGAGAGATAGAGAGAGGAGAAAGTGGGCCGGTCGTTGGAACTTGGAAGGACAAAGCGTGAGCGAGGATTACAAAACTGTAAATGGATTTCATTGGCCAAAGAAAAGAGGAGAGAGAGAATTTTTGCAATTCTTCTTTGCTTTGGCTGTTGTAAGGATAATTAAAGGGTGTGATTAGAGGAATCGGAATGTCGAAAATGTCGACGCCAATGGGTGCCGCCCCAAAGTCGAGGAATCATTATATTCTTGCGTGTATATTCTTAAGTTTGTTGCGTTTGTTGCAACTCTGCGAAAATGAACTCGAAGAAAATTTTAGCTCAAAGTGCATTTACTCAAAAGCAGACTGCCGTTTTGGCTCGAGATGTATTTTTGTAAAATGGTTTTGAAATTAAGAAAAAAGAAGGGGGGAAAAAGGGGTATTTGTTTCTATTTCATCATCTTCTCTGAAGTTTAAAGCAACCCCAAGCGACCTGACCCTCTGTTTATTGTCTTCTCTATCAACTCCTTTGTTCATCGTCGTGTCCCTGTTCATCATGTCCATTATACTATTCATTTATCAAGTCAAAGTAATTGGCAACTACACGTTGCGTAGTCCTTACCTTTATCAATATTACAAAGCAAACCTACTCCTAGCATTCCTCTTCTAAATTTCAGAGGGGAAATTCTCGGAAGATGAAATTCTGCGATTGGGTTCTCCATTTATAAAGATAAATAGTCGAACTTCTTATCAAGTTCCCAAGAAAATTGTTAAATAAAAAATGAGATGGATAATTCTAGAGTCTCCGGTCTTCCCTAACTGTGAAACTGAGATAAGCTTTGTTCACAGTCTACATAAACTGCATCAATGCAGATAGCTGCTTCCAAAATTCGAACAACTATAAATAGGGAAAGCCTAATATTGAGGCGTCGCCATATTCATATGAAGAAAATACTTTAATTTTCTGAATAACGTGCAATGAGTTCTGCAGATTCAATCTCTGCAAGAAGGCTGCAGTCAACAGGAAACAAAATACAACAGGGGATCAACTTAGTACACTATTAGCAAGAACTTATATACTACTAGCTGTTTTCGGTCTTCATACATTCTAATCAATAGGAGCACCCTCTCCAAGAGACCAACTCTCCAACTTTTGCTTAACAAAACTACACGTAACACCTCTCCAAACTTGACCCCATCAGGCAATGTCACTTGAAGATTTTCTGACCAGCAGAACTACTGAAGGACTGATCGAATGAGAACATCTGAATTTGTATCTTCTCTAAGGAATCCTATTTTCGCTATCTTTCCACCATTAATTTACTGCTAAGACAAGCATTTACGCGTAGGCGTTGAATCATTCAACATCTCATAATCTAATCTGCATGCCCATGATCATCAATTCTGACCAAGTGCTCAGGTACATCAAGTTGGAAGTGATGCCGCAACTGTCTCAAAACACCTTGAACAACTACTTTGACAGTTCGCCATCAGACCTGTCAAACAACACAAGAAAGAAGGATATTCAAGGATGTATACCGACGATTCTATTTTGGTTGTTGTGTGGAGATCTTGTGAAAGAAAGTAAACAAGGCATACGTTGAAGTGAGTTTGTACCCGGTATAATGATAATGCGATTCTTTGAGGTTGCAGACATTTTTGAGCACTCGCAGGTGTTCCATAAAGGCCTGCCCGCCACGAAGACCCTTCTCACGTGAATGGTAGGCATCCCTGAAATTGCCCAAATTCAGTTCCTTTAGGCGTCGCACGATGGAGGGATCCACTTTGTAGAAAATGGGCAGGACTATGTGTCCCATGCTTTCCTTGCACTCCATTTTTGCAAGCTCGTGAAGACACCACTTGCTGAAACAGTAACTTCGAGAGATGACCGTAAATCGTAATATGGATTGTAGACCCTGTGATCGCACTGAGAAGCTGTGAGCTGAACTCCTCACCAATGGGAAGGTCGGTGCTGTCTTTGAAAATAGAAACTATGGCATCCACGAGGTTGGTGTAAAGTTGATAGGTGAAGCCCTGACGAGTTTGGAATACATTTGAGGATCTTTCGGTAAATCTGGTTGTAAGCATCCCAGGATAGTTTGGACCACTATCTTAACTAGCTCTTCTTCACGCCTATCAAACCACAATCCGTGAAAAGGATGGCAAATTTCGTACAAGATCAGGATCGAATGAGATGAAATGAAGACATATAAGTGAAACAACCACTGAAGAAAAGAGTGGATGGACACTTTCCTTTATTTGAATAAGAAGTATGAATTAACAATGTATTTGATAGAGGAGATTAGAAAGGAAAAGAAAAGATTTAAACGATTATAAGAGAAAAAAGGATAAAGGAATGAAGGAATTAACTTTTAATGTTGTTTGGATGCTAGATAGAGAAATGAATGAAAAATAACGCAGTAGGACTATTATATAATCCCTCTAATTTCTCCATAATTGAACGGATATGGAGGAGCTTTAAATATACATGAAGTCGGCTACACCATGTCCATCTTGATCCTTTTTTGTCTTTTTTCTCGTCTCTTTCATTTTTATCCAAACAAGAGAGCCCCTTTGAAACCCTCTCTTCCCTGTCGATCTTCTCTACCAAACATGATTAAAAAGGAAAGAGAGACAATCGTGGAAAGAAATTAATTGAATAGAGTCTAAAAAGATTAGGAGTCCTAGTCTCTGTTGCGCAGGGTTCATATTCTCGCCGACATAATGGCACGAGGGTCCCATTCACCGGTGAGTGGAGTGGATGGGGTCCAAGGGCCACCCCAGTAGGTATTACGGGGCAGCACCCCAAAGCCGCTATAAGACTTTTATGGTTTAAAATAATATTTATTGATAGTTTTTTAACTTTAACCTTTGAATAGTTACTAAATATATATAACCTCTTTTTCTTGTAATTGAGAATGTAACAGAGAAATACAAGATGTTAATTATAATAGAATTCTCTGCTAGATATAATTTTAGTTTAAGGTTGAATTAAGATAAAATCTTGTATTTCAAATTCTCTTTCTCACTTTTTAATTTATATTCCCTTGTAATTATGCACCAAATCCTAATAATTTCAAATCCGAGACCATCCCGACTTCTGATTACCAAAATATATGTTCGAGAGCTAAGAAAAGATATGCTTCCATTTTCATTCTTGCCAACCAAACAGTACTTCCCAAACATCACTGGAGAAAGAAAGTAGATGAGACTCGAGTGGAGACGAGGTCGGTACCCATCAGTGACCTTCCATCCATGTAACATGCTCACTTCTTTAAGTGCTCTCTGCACTCCCTCTGCGTCCTCTGCGTCACGCGAATGGAAAGACTTTCCAAAACTCCCTCTCAGGTATCGCACGTCTGAGGGCTCCACTCCGTTGAAAATAGGAAAGGCCTTCTGTCGTGCGCTTTTCTTACCCTCCATCATCTGGACGAGTCCACGGAGGCACCATTCGCTGGACGCGTAGTCCTCCGAGAGGATCGGCATGGAGATCTTGGACCGCTGGGCTGAGTCAGGAAGTTGCGATTGTGAGCCGACTGCCTGGCTTTCGTCAGGTCCGCATACGGAGACTCTGGCAGCAGTGAGGCTGGCATGGAGACGACCGTCGAAGGACTCACGAGCGGCGTTGGAGCCTCTTGGAAAGCTCAAAAACACATGATAACGTGTCGAGTCGCGTCCAGCAGGACCTACATGAGATCCACGTAAAGCCAGAGCATCATCCATTGGTTTGTTCTTTTTCTCTGATCGATTTTGCGTTCTCTCTTCTCTCCGTTTCTTTCAACAGGGCCGGCCACTTTGGTCCTCGAGACCTCGTCAACGCAAAGATCCCAGACCAAGTTGCGTGGTGGCACTAGCTTTAAACCTTGGTAACACGTTTCAATCTTAAACCTTTTCATTTCGTCCATTTATCTACTACCTTGTCTCATAAGTCAGTGTCACGACCAATCATCAAGGCCAGACTGCCCAATCAGTCTACCACCTTGACTGGAAGCTTTGCGGACCTGATAAAGCCGGAAGAGTATGAAACAGACTCGAGAAAAGGAGTGAATTGAACTTTTGTCTTCGTTGACTGCCGTGAGCATCGTATCCAAAGCAACCGTGCAGAGCGCGCATCTCTTACAAATGGATAAAAGTTCAGTGCGTTCTGTTTCTGTGTGGATCACCCAAAATGCGCTTCACTTCGGAATCAAGTGGCTACGCACCATGCAGCATTGAAAAGTAAGCCTTTACATCAAGACAGTGGCTAAAGTACCAGGCCAAAGATCACTGTACAATTGCATGTGTTTTTCCAGTTTATGCTTTGAGGAAAATCCCCTCACGTTAGCTGGAGCGAGCGACAATGAGTAGGTTTAGGTCCTCACTTGGGGTTGCTGACGCCTCCGGCAATGGGCGGCAGTGGCAGCACCACCGGTGAGTGCCTGCTAGAGGTGTCAAAATGAGCACACAACCCATTTATGAGCTCATATTTGTTTAAATGAGTGATTAATAGGTCAAATCTTATTTTCCTAAAAAACCTCAAATGGGATCTAAAAATAAAAATATTTAAATATAAGGGTCTTAAATGGGTGCTCATTTATCAGCCCATCAACTCATTAAAATTGAACCCAGCCTCTTCGTTTCCACTCCTTCGACCTCTGGAGAGAGAAACTAGAGAGAGTGCTCTTCATCAGCTGGTTCCATCGCACTGATCAAGAGACCCCTCGCGGTTTCTCTTCGGTTTCTCGCTTAACCTCCATCTTCTTCTCCTCCTTCTCCTTCCGCCGTCAGCCGCCGCCGCCGCCGCCGTCGCCGCCGTCCGCGGAAAATAGAGGGAGCGGCGGGGTAGAGAGAGAAAGAGAGAGAATTTTCCGGAAAGGGGGACGATCGAATACGCTCTCGGAAAGCCATTGCGCTTTGATTGGGCGGATCTGCGGATCTAAGCGGCCCTCGACCAGTCGCCCCCACGTGCTCTGTCGCCATTCCCCGGTCTTTTAGATCTCCGTCGCTGTCGTCCGGCGCGGTTCGGCCGCAAACCTAAACTCTGTTGTGAGTTGCTATCCTTCTCTCTATCCTCCCCCTTCCCCCTCCTTTCTTTTGGGTTCTCGTTCTGGTCTCGTGTCGTCGCGAAATTCGAGCGATCGGTGTCCTTGGAGCGGTCGTTTTCCTGGTCTTTGTCTAGGTGCTGATCTTGCGGGTGGTCTGGTTGCTGAATTTTTTTTTTGTGGGCTGCCGCCGAATTGCTGTGGCTCGAGGGTTAGAATGTGGACAGTTGGATTTGACCCGATCAGTTGTAGATGGGTTTCGGTTAGGTGTTTCGTTAACTCTTATGATGTGAGTCTCTCTGTTTCATGGGGGCTTTTCGTGGGTTCTCTTCGTTTGAGCTGCATTAGTTATTGGTTATGGATTGTGTCGTGCAAGTGAAGAAGGCAATGAGGGAAAGAGGAATAAAAAAGGTCCCTGCGTGTAGTTGGGTTGAGATTAGACATAGAACTCATGTCTTTCTGGCGAATGATAATTTGCATCCCCAAATAAAGGAGATCAGGAGAAAAATTGACACGTTGGCAGAAGAGATGGAGAAAGAAGGATACAAACCTGACACAAGTTGTGCCCTTCACAATGTTGATGAGGAAGTTAAGATTGAATCTCTTAAATATCATAGTGAAAGATTAGCAATTGCATTTGCACTTATTAGCACACCTAAGGGATCACCTATCCTTATAATGAAGAATTTGAGAGCCTGTACAGACTGTCATGCTGCAATCAAGGTGATGTCAAGGATTGTTCAAAGGGAAATTACAGTTCGAGATTCAAACAGGTTTCATCACTTTAGAGATGGAATTTGTTCTTGTGGTGATTATTATTATTTTTTTTTGGGTAAAGTAAGAAATCTTGTGGTGATTATTGGTAGGTTTTGCATGGAAAATTCACTGCAATGGATGACAAGGTCACAAAAACGAGTTCTTGGGTTTAGTCGGGGCTAGATGACTGTAATCCAATGTTGCTTAAGATCGAGCAGCTGATTTGAGTCGATCAATAGAAGCTAATATTCTGGAGTTTATGATGACAATTACTGCACTAGAGGGCACAAAGTCTAAAGGTATGCGGATTCATAAGAATATATCTTGTAAATTAACATAGAAAATATCAATTATGTCTATATGATTCATATTGTTTTTACCTATTAAAGAGAGAATGTTTATTTAGTCTGTTGGTTGTTTAAATAGGGGTGGGTGAAAGGTACAAGATATTTCAATGGGATAATCCTTCTTTAACAGTTCATGATTCATGATTTGAAATCTGCCTTTTCCTTTCCGTAAAGTACAGATACTTTGGTTGGGATTGTTTTACCTGAATTATGAGCAAGAACAGTTAGTTTATCTCGTGCGATCCACTTGCAAGGTGTGATTATTTTTCATTTTGATTACCTTGGCAGAAACCTTTCTCAATTGGTCAAACAATGAATGGGTCTCAGACAAATTCGGGATTATAGCCACCATTTGACAATTATATTTTGTTGGCTCTTCTACTGGTATTTTAGTAATATAATCTTTAAAAAAAAAAAAAACATAAGAATAAGTATTCCCAAATTTGATTAAATATGAAAATAATTTATTAATATGGGTCGGGTCGGATTATGGGTCAATCGGAAAATTTACATTAGGCATAAATGGGTAATATAATAGGTTAATTGGGGTAATTTGGGTCGGACCATTAATGACCCGACCCAAACCCGACCCGACCCCCACCCATTTAATAGTTCTTGATGCGAGTTTCTTTTTTTTTTTTTGGTAAAAGGTAAATAAATATAAATAAGGGAAGGACAAATACAAAAGATCGGATCCATAACCTACACTCTCAGATCAAGAGTGAAGGGGAGCCGATGTAAAAGAAAAGCCAGACAAATAAGGAAGAGGGAACTACAACCGCGGGGAAGACCCTCCGCAACAACCAGAACGGAAAGAACGGAGAGAACTAAAAAGCGCTGTTGACACATAAAGCGAGTTTCTTATTGTATGTGGAATCGTCTATTTTGAAGGCACATAAAGCGCTGTTGACACTGTTTGCCCAAAAAAAAAAAAAGCGCTGTTGACACTCAGAATTTTTGTCAACCTTTTAGTTATCTATTCATTTTACAAAAATATAAAAAAATAAATCAAAAGATAAAAATGAAAAAATATATATAAAAAATGAAATGAATTAAAAAAATTGAATGATATAAAAAAAATGAAATGAAGTCGAGCGGGACGGCATTTCCGGCCCACTCAGCAAAATTTTTAGCCCCCTAAGCCCCTCCCTTAATTGGTCCAGCCCATTTTTTTATTCCTTGAGCCCATATTTTGCTTTTTCTCTTAGCCCATTCCTTTTATGTTTTCATGGCCCAATAGAACTAAGCAAAAGGGAAGCCCAGGCCCCATTCTCTCTCCTTCTGTCACACGGCTGCTCACGTCTATGAGCGTGCCTGCGAGGGAACCGCGACTGACGAGGGTGAATCTGAGAGAGCCTCGCTGGTTTGGAGGCGCTGGACGAGGAAGTCGTCGGTCATGGCAAGGCTCGGCTGAAGAGAAAACTGGAGAAAAGAAAGAACGGAAAGAGAGAAAGAACGAAAGGAGAAAGATGGATAGCCGTCGGCCATGGCAAAGCTTGGCTGAAGAGAGAAACCAGGATTTGTGTCCACCCACCTTCGAACCAAGATATGAGGAGAGTGAAGCTGTCTGAAGCGGATTCGTGAGTTTTCGTTTCAGTCGAAGGGAGAATCCTCGGGATTTCATTGATCTAGATCAGTAGAAGTTCAAAATATCAGTCTCGCTGAGGTAAGAACATGTCCTCTATTTCGGTCCTACACATGACTTTTTGTCTAAATGTCTTCAATGTTGATTTTTTCCTGTTACTGGTCAATCCGTGAGCATTTTAGTATGAGTCTCGGATTGTTAAATGATGCAGGCGTTATCATAATCCAATCTCGGTTTTCGCTAATCGGCGTTAGCATTATCCCTCTGCTTCACCTTATGATAATCTGAACAATAGAAGTTAGTCTCTGTTATAGATCATTTTTGTGCATCCGAACATGTCATGGAATTGATTGTATGGTCATGACCTGCCTTATTCTCAATCACTTTTGGAGCACAATCTAAACCTGTGTGACATGGATTGGATGTTGTGCTTGATAAGTTTTACAAGTATATGTTCAAAAGTTGGTTCCTCTCACTGTCGCAAACTTTCTTATTCATTCGCATTGGGTTCTGTGATGTGTTGATCACGTATGTTGACGATTGGAGTCGATATGTTGATGACTTTGATCTGGTGACTGGTGATGGTCAGAGGTGATTAATATTGAGGTAAAAATGTATATATGCTGTTCTTTGCTTAAGATTTATGTAGGTGGTCCTGGATATCAAATTCATATGTGCTGATCTTGGGTAGATTGGAAATGCTCATATGCTGTTTGTTTTATCTTGACACGTTCAGCTACGGTGATTTTCAAGGAACATTGTTTATAGTTGAGAGAATTCTTTTTGAATGTTTGATAGATTCTGGATAAGTAACTTTGTATGTTTTGTTACTGGAATAGAGATGGATAAAGATTTGGCCAAGAATTAAAGGAATAAAAGGGAAGTTTGAGTATACTGGAAATGAGAATGAAGTAGTTTTGTCAAAATGAGTTGAATCTTGTCAAAACATGCTGGAATCTTGCTGAATTTTGTTGAAAAACATGTTGGAATTGAACCGGATGCATGCTGACTGTGATTGTACTCCTCACTCCAATGAAGGTCTCGTTCTACTGTCCTTAGTTTGATAACACAAGTTCATGTATATTGCTGTGATGACATTACATCAATTTCATGTCAATTCTTTACAAAAACAAGTGGAAATTTTGATCTTGGCTAATCTGTAATAATTCTGAATGTTACTGCATGGTACTAATTGGATATGATTTTGGGAGATTCAGACTTGGTTTTGCTCTTGCATGATTAGCTTATTCCATACTAGGCTCTGATCTTTTCTCACTTAGAGTTTGCTAGATTTTTATCCATTCTTGCTGTATGCTCACCACCTGTTTGCCGCTATGCCCTTTAGACAGAAATGAAATAAATCACGTTTTTCGTTCAATCGAATGTCCAAATGTTGCACGAGGTATGGGTTGGGAGAGCCTGAGTCAATAAAAAGTTGTCGGCTCGAAGTTGGCAATACCTCTAAACCTAATTTCCTCCTCCTGTCGGAGGGGTTAGGTCGTGATAAGCACTAGAGCTTAACAATCTGCTACAATCCAATTGATCCCGCCATAACCCCTAAGATTATCCACTGCTTCATTGAGCATCACTTAAGAATCAACATTAATGTAGGGCTGTAAATTTTATATCAAATCATTTTATTTTGGTTGTTATCAAAATTGTTTTCATATTGCAGTTTGTTTGGGTGTGATGCGCTGAAGTTAATTGCTTTGACTTTCTTCTTACTAATTATTGCATAAGGGATAAGAATTTTTTAGACATTGGTGTTATTAGCTGATGCATTTATACACTAATACTTGTTCTGCTAATTAATTTTCGCTAGTTACCTCCCGGCGCACCTGCACTTTGGGGTAGTCTTCGTCAATGGGGCCGAGATGGAAGGGAAAGGGTGCAGAGGTCAGAGCACAAGCCGATCCAATGTCCGAGATTATATCGCGGCTCAAGTCATCTTTAATTGAGTCAAATGCTCATGGTTTGCTCTCAGGTTGCTCTGTTCTTCTTGCTGTAGAGGCAGTTCAAAGTGATCTTCTAAATCGGGCATGTTTTGGCCGACCAGTAGTCACAGCTGAGAAGGACAGGCAATGGTTTCAATTGAGTATGGAGGAAGCCTTTTACCTTTGCTATACCCTGAAATGCCTCAGGATTCACGGTGGAGATAATTGTCAAAAAACCGATGAAGAGTTATGGGAATACATGACGGCCAAGAAATCTATTCCCCGAATTTTTCAAAGCTTATGCTCATCTTCGGACGAAAAATTGGGTGGTGAGGTCGGGATCTCAGTATGGAGTAGAATATGTTGCGTACCGGCACCATCCGTCTCTTGTCCATTCTGAATATGCCGTGCTTGTTTCGACGGAGGGGGATGGTGGCAAGAATGGGCGATTGAGGGTATGGTCGGATGTTCATTGCGTGGTCCGTCTTTGTGGGAGCGTAGCGAAAGCACTCTTGGTGCTTAACATCAGCAAGTGCGGGCATGGCAATGCATCTCCTTCGTGCGTGACTCTCTACTCTGTGGAAGAGCGAGTCGTAGCAAGATGGAGTCCGAAAGATTGCCGCGAAGATCATTCGATCGCCGTTAATGGCGATTGACCCAGCAGAGAATTTCGTTGTTTTCGTTTTTTCTCCTTTTTGTTTCTTGTTTTCTGGGATATGATATGAAGTCAATGGCAAAAACCATGCGAATCAATTTGTGATTATAAAGGAAGAAAAATATTAACTTAGGAAATATAATCTAGTCCGATTTGATATTCAAAGCCTAAGTGAAGATCTAGTGTGAATTATCTTCTTCAAGACCAGATGGACTCCTTGATTGATGTTCGCCTACGTTCAAAGTAATCTAACTCTCTTCGGAGATTTGTCTACTGTATTCTGGATGATGTTGAGCTTCCTCTGCCTTTTATAGGTCCTCCCCTTTCTTTAATGAATGTTTCGGCATGCATCCTAAACTTCCATCGGATACTCATCGCGTGTTTCCGATCCTTTAGCCGTGTGTATCCCTAGGTCATGGATTCCTCGACTGAGGACTTGAACTTCCTTTCACGTCTCGAGTCTATCAATGTTTTGCTACGTGTTATAATTTCCATTTACACTCCGTCCACTAGAACCTCACAATCGTTCAGACATCCATGTATGGTTTTGCGGGCGACCTTTATGATCATTGATCAACATGCTTATTTAGTTATTTACAATGAAAAGTGGAAGGTGTTTAAAACTTGTTGATGGTAATGTTGTTTTTTCTCCGATAGTTACAGAATAAACATGGATGAAAAAGTATTTGAAACAAAGTAATGAAGGATGACAAATTGTTTTTCAATTACGTTAAAAAAATGAACTGAAATTATTGTCAAATTAGATAATTTGATATAAATTAAATTTAGAAAACATCCTAGATATTTATGGTATATGATAACTCACCTCGGCAGGAAAGAGGAAAAGATTAGATTTTCCAAGATCCACGATCAAAATTGAACAAAAAAATCTAAAATATGTTCGAATGGAATTACTTTATCAAAATTGAAAAATGAAAAATTTCCCTTAAATTTTTTTTTTTTTGGGTGGTCAGAAAAGATAACTAAATTGTAGTTTCTTCGTTAAAAAACAACACGGATCTCAGAAACAATGAGGTCCCATAAAGTACTAGGGGATCAGTAAGTCAGTCTCTAGGAGCGAGACGGTAGTCGCATCTATGATCTTGGCAACCCCGTCCGTAGCTTGATTTGCATCTCTCAAACGGTGGTCTAGACCCAAATTTTTTAAGTGGGCCATTAATTCGCAGGCCGGCAAAGCTGGTTTCTTGGCCTGTCACCGCCACCGCCACCGCCCTTATCACTTCGCTTCAAGCTATCTCACTTCAAAATTTAAGTTGAGAGAAGCGCACGCACCGCCTCAAGGAGCGCGCAGGGGTTTCAATCTTGTCCCAACCGTGGAAGCACAAACCCTCTTCGCAACTCTTCCGGTTTGATCTCTTCAGTGACGATGTCTTCTCCTTCTTCTTCTTCCCGCAATATCTGCCATCGCTTGTGCAGAAAACGCGGGAGAGCTCACATGGAGGATGGAACCAGGAAGCTTCCATGGTCCGATCTGCCGCCGGAGATTCTCTACATGTTAGGGTATTGGCTCCACACTCGCATGGACGTCCGGTTCCACAGTGTCTGCTCTTCGTTCCACTCCTTGATCCGCCCGACTCACTGCCATGCCCCGCGGTTCCCCTTCCGAATCCCTCGCTAGCCGTGGTCGGCCCTCTTCCTCAAAAAGAGCACGGTCTACACCCTCGAGACACCGGGTGGAGCTGCCCTTTCTGGTCGCACGGCGTGGCTGCTGAACCTCGAGGAGACGAAGCCCCGGCACATGCAGATGCTAAGCCTATCCTCGCGGTGGCAGATCACATCTTTGCCCCGCAAGTTCCCAGAGATGCTCGATTCTCTCCAGTACCGAATCGTCGAAATCTGTAGAGAATACACGCTCGGTTATGGAAGGGGAGGCCTCGATCAAAAAAGGTGGCTTGATCTATATGAAGTTGGGCTGAAAGCAGTGATGCATCCGGACTGTTGTGTATGGTCTGATTTAGATCAGTGCTTGGTTTATTTCATTAATGAAGAAGGGTAATTAGCTTATTGGAAGTACGGGTATGAGAACGGGAGCCTTGTAGATGATCCACAGGGCGGCCTTTAGACATTGCAGTCTATGAAGGCAAAGTCTGCGCGGTCGACCATTTGGGGTCAGTTTCGCAGGTCGATTCATCCTTCAGGCTTCGAAGTATCTCGTCGTCAGTCCCCAACGGCGGCTTGAGGAAGTACTTGGTGGTGTCGAGAGGTGATCTTTATGTGGTGGACAGACACGAGGAAAGCTTCAAGAGGCGGGAATTCAGAGCCTACAGATTGGGTCGACAATGTGGGAGATGGGAAGAGGTGAGTGGCTTGGGCGATTCAGCTTTCTTCATTTGCAAGGACTGGTCGTTCGCAGTCACGGTGCGGGAGTTCGACGGGTGCAAGGCGGATTTGCATCTACTACGCGGACGGGAGCCGTCCCTGATTGAAACCTTTGATGTGTACTGCTTGCGGAAGGTACCCTCAAATCGGAGGGCGACTTCCTGGTGGTGGATTCTTACCTGTTTTACAATTCCTAATGCGATATTGGAATGGTCCTTCTTATTGTTCGGAAGTACGGGGATGAGACTATATAGGACAGCTTGGCATAATTAAGACTTCTATTTTTAAGGGGATAAAAAAAGAGAGAAGAAAGCATGTTATAAGATTATACTCTCAAATGAATTGAGAAAATACAATTTTATGTCAAGAAATTTTGTGCAAAGTGTTACGAAAAGCAAATAATCAAACAATAAGATAAATAGAACAAGAAAATAAATCGGACGCCGATTTACGTGATTCAATTGTAGTGACTTACGTTCACAAGGCAATCAATAACAAATTCTACTATAAATCAAGTGATACAATAGATATTACATACTCAAGTCACTTAAACATTCTCACTATTTTCCAAACTCCAATTACACCTAATATTTTGTGTAATGTTTAGCTTCAATAATTTCTCATGAAATAATCTATTAATCTCAAAAATGAATTATATATGTAAATTTTTTACCACAAGATTTAATCGATTTGAACACTAATTTTTATTGAATGTAATTTATGAATAAGCTTTGCTGCACAAACCAGCTGTCAAGCACCCAACCTATCAACATCACTTACAAGTTGTGCACCCACGGCACTACTAGCTTTTCACGTCAACTACGGCACGAAGATTTGCTGCACTTTGATAACAACGGCACTTTCGACTTCCAGTAATTTACGAAACCGGAATCAAAGGTCCACTTCAAAGTGCGCCTGGACTTCTCAATTTGAGGCCAAAGACTCCAAATCTTATCCAGAAATTTGCTGAAGAATCCAATTAAAATCCACTTTCCATTCTTGACGTTTTACCAAAGTCCACAACTTCCTATTTTTATAATTAATTTATTGATTTCCGAAATTTAGATTAATTTATTTGGCATATGTGATTAGAAGGGGAAAAAAATTCATGTGATTACAAGAAAAAAAGAAATGAGCATTAAAGGATTAAATCAAAATGACTAAATTGGACGGATGTGGAAGAACTGAAAATAAACAAAATTGACTGCAGCCAATCCCTCTGAGTCTTTTCTTTTCCTCTTTCTCTGTCTCTTTCCGAACACCTTCCTCCTTTCCTCTTAATCTCTTCTATCAAGAGAAATAATTTCATGATAATTTTTTATATAATATAAGAATAACAATATATTCTAAACCATAACAAATTAAATCACAAATAATTATAAATTATTGTGAAACCTATATTTTCAAAAAATTTATAATTTATAATAAATTATTATTCTCATAATATCTAAAGAACTATTATGCTAGCAAAACCTATCTATCAATCATGATTTGAAAGGAAAGAAAAACAAAATTTGGGAAAATAATTAATTGAAAAGAGGCTAAAAAAACATTAGGGAGCTCTAGAAAAAAAATCCCCAAACGGTCCCCAACTTTCGATTACTAAAATTAATTTAATTTTTTTTTATTATTATCTTGCAAACCAAACAATGCGTCTCGAACATTATTGAGGAAACAGACCTGGGTGGAGATGCGGTTGGTAACCGTCAGTGACCTTCCATCCATGCAACATACTCACTTCGAAATCCATATCGGAATGGCGAGCCTTTTCACATACTCATGCACGATGGTCGAAGCAGTGCCCTCTGTGGATGATCAGCAACGGTTGCTGATTGTCCATCGATATCTGGTCGAATAAAATACCATTGAGGGATGAGAGTAAAAGAGCTGCTTGAAAAATTGAAAAAGGAGACTTCAAATCGGCTCTTCACCATGAACAAAAAATTTGGAGTTCTCTAGTTGCTCAATATTGAGAAAAAGTGTGCGTTTCTTCCTCGTGTCTTGGTTGCTTATGCAAGTATCGCCCGTGCGAGGGCTCCGCTCGGTTGAAAATGGGCAACGCCATCTGTCGTGTGCTTCTCTCGCCATCCATCATCTGGACAAGCCTGCGCAAGGCACCTTCCACTGGACGGGATGCAGATCTTGGGCCGCCAAACGGCTTCGTCGGAAAGTTGCGAGGATGAGCCGACCCCCTGACTTTTGTTGGATCCACATACGGAGACTCCGGCGGCGGCGAGTCAGGCATGGAGGCGACCAGGGAAGGACGCGGGAGCCGCGCCGGAGCCTCCTGGAAAGCTCAAAAACACGTCATAACGGGTGGAGACGCACGCAACGGGACCTGGATGAGGAACACATAAAAGCCAGAGAGCGTCGTCCATCGATTTCTTCTTTACTATGATCGATTGCGCCCCCTCCCTCCCCTTTAGTCCTCGAGATCCGAGACCAAATTGCCAGGAGCCTTCTCGGCAGCGGTAATTTCACGCGTGGGGGGTTTTTTGAATAATTTGAGACAAGTGTCAAATTGTAAATGGATCTATTGAAAAACGCCACTTCACCTACAAACCACTAAATATTTTCTCTCTAGCTTTTCACAACAAAACAACTCAAAATACAATCCCACATTTATAGATCCACTAAACTCGGCTCCATCAGGCATGCCACTTGAAGATCTTGCGACCAGGTGAACCGCCAATGGATTAACCTTGTTAGAACAGGTGAATTTGGACCTTCTCTTCTTAAGGATCCTTTTTCCACTATCCTTCCATCATCTATTAATATTAACTTCAAGATAGCCTATCATTTGTAGGCATTGGATCTAAGCGAGTGCTTGGGCACCTCTAGTCGAAATTTAATACACATCTGCCACAAAACTTCTTCAACAGTAAGTCTAACCAAGTGTTCATCGTACCTATCAAACGACACAAGAAATAAAGATGTGAGATTTTGTAAAATTATTGCCAACTATTAAAAAAGTTCAAATTGTACACAGAAGGGATTATTTATACTTAGGACTTTTAGCTCTAATACAATATATAATTTTGTGAGACCGCTGTCAACTGTTTTAAAAACTTAAAGTTGTTAAATGAAAATGCGATTTATAATCTAAATATCCTAGCAAATGATATTTAATGGATATACGGCGTCGGCTCTATTTTAATTGTCGTGTGAGGATCTTGCAAGAAAAAAAAAACGTAAACAAGGCATACATTGACGTGAGATAATTAGGTTCAGCTTCGTATCCTTTCAAATAGGAAACATCTTCGAGCGCTTCTAGGCCTTCCCCAGTGGCACCCATGAGATGACGCTGCTCATGTGAACGGAAGACATCCCCGAATCTCCCTGTTCGGTGTCGCACATGGGAGGGTTTAACACCGTAGAAAAGGGGCAGGATCATGTGTCCCCTGCTATTCCTGCACTCCAACATTTTTACAAGCTCGTGCAGGCACCATTTGCTAGAAGCATAAGTTGGAGAGAGGATCGTAATGTAGATTGTACACCGTGTGATCGCACTGAGAAGCTGTGAGCCGAACTCCTCGCCAATGGGAAGGTCGGTGTCGTCTTTGAAAACAGAAACTCCAGCATCCATGAAGCCTTTGTAGAGTTTATAGGCAATGCCATGGCGAGTATCGGCACCTCTAAAGTTCAAGAATACGTTGTACCTGGTACTCTGAAAAGCATTCTGTAAATCTGGCTGGAAGCATCTCAGAACAGTTGGGACTCCTATCTTCAATAGTTCATCTTCGCTTCTATCAAACACCACGATCCGTGAAAAAAGGATGGCCAACCAGGATATGGGATTAGGATGGAATGGCATGAAAGGAAGAGAAATAGGGCAAGCAACCATCAGAGAAAGAATGTATGTAAACTAGTTTATTTTAAATAGAAGAATAAATGAACACTTCATTTGGCATAGGTGATTATAAGGGAAACAAAAATTCATAAGAGAGTAATGAAGGATTAAATTATAATGACTCTAATTGGACGGATTTGGAAGAATTTTGTATACACAAAATTGACTACACCCAATCCCTCTCGATCTTTTTTTTTTTCCCCTCTTTCTCTGTCTGTTTCCTTATGTCCGAACAAGAGAGCACCTTTTTTTTTTCTTCTCTCAATCTCCTCTACCAAACACAACGTAAAAGGAAAGAAAAAAACAAAATCGGGGAAAAAAATTAATGGAAGGGAGCTGTAGTGTCGAATCCCCAAACCATCCCAAACTTTCGATTACTAAAATTAATTAAAGTTCGTCTCATTATCTTGCAAACCAAACAATGCGTCTCAAACATTATTGAGGATAGAGATTTGGGTGGAGATGAGGTCGGTACCCGTCAGTGATCTTCCATCCATGCAACATACTCACTTCAAAAAGTGCTCTCTGCACTCCCTCGATGTCAGAATGGCAGGCCTTTTCAAAACTCCCTTTCGGGTATCGCAGGTGCGAGGGCTCCACTCGGTTGAAGATGGGCAACACCATCTGCCGTGCGCTTCTCTTGCCCTCCATCACCTGGACGAGCTCCTGGAGGCACCGATCGCTGGACACATAATCGTCCGAGAGGATCGGGATGCAGATCTTGGACCGCCAAATGGCTGCGTCGGGAAGTAGCGATGACGATGAGCCGGCCGCCTGGCTTTCGTCGGGACGGCATATGGAGACTCCAGCAGCGGCGAGGCAGGCATGAAGGCGACCAGGGAAGGACTCAGGAGTAGTGTCGGAGCCTCCTGGAAAGCTCAAAAACACATCGTAATGCGTCGAGCCACATGCAACTGGACCTGCACGAGAAACACATAAAGCCAGAGCGCCGGCCATCGATTTCTTCTTTTACTCTGATCGGTTTGTGTCCCCTCCCTGCCTTCTCTCTCTCTTAGAATGGAACGGGACCGGCCACTTGCGTCCTCCAGATCCGAGATCAAATTGCTCGGAGCCTTCTCGGTGCACCTTCACGCGGAGGGGAAATGGCGTGGTGATTTATCGGCGTCTTTACCATCATTTCTTTTCTGCGTTTGCGCGTGATTTGACTCGTTTCCAATTAAGAAAAGTGAACAGGGCAGACGGTGAAGCGAGGTTTAAGTTTAACCTTGGCATAATGATCAGCCCATTTGCTGGGCTGGTTGACTGCACGAAAGATCCGAAGACCAAAGTGCACGGTGCCTTCTCGGCGTCGTCCCAGAACCCGATCGTTAGGCCTTTATTTTCCTCTCCGCGTGGTGAGCATCATCTCCATTATTGACTATACAGTTTGTACGCTTCGTCCTGATCTCTTCTAGAGAAATAATAGTGCCTCATTATTTCCGCGACAAAATTACAAATCCCTTCATTTTCTTTTTGGACGGGTACGCCTGAAACTTCATAATGCATTCGAATTATAAAAAATTTTCTTTGTACATTTATTTAACACCTAAAATTGGCTCATCGTCCAGACTCTAAAGTTTTGATAGTCTGAAAACATTACCATTAAAAAATTAAAAAAATTTAAAATAGGAAGAAGCTCCAACATTAATGGTGCGTTTGTTTCGCGGGAAATAAATGGTTACAAAAAACCTAAACATGAAAAATGACTAATTTTTTTTTCATTTTTAATTATTTCAAGCAATACAAGAAATGATTTATAGGATAATATTTCCAAATTCTTCATTTTATGCGAAACAAACCGAGCCTAACTTAAGGGCACTTTTGTCAATTTTAATAAATAAAAAAAAGGTGTTAAATAAGCTATGGTGTGGAAATAGCATCACGCTTTAATAATATCCAAGTTAAAGAAATTTATAAAGTAAGTAATTAAGCATAATTGACAAAGGAAAATAAAAGGATTGAGATCTATTAATTGTTTTCCTTCGATTTTTTTCCCCGTATTCACCCTTAGAAGAAAATTTAGAAGTTAAGCCCGATAAGTGTGAGCCTAATTTCCACTAACCGTGGGATTAAGTGGGCCTTTAGGTGCGAAGGCTTTAAACATTTATGCGAATAGGACTTTACTTGAACCAAGTGCAATTGATAATGCTTCCGAAACACATGCACTGTCCATAGAATTGAAGGCAATTGCCATCGAACATGGCACCAAACTGATTATAAAATCTAGCTAGATTAAGATATTTTTAGGACTTAATTGGCACCAAAAAATGTTTAGGACTAAATTGACACAAATGCAAAAGGTTTAAGACTTTTTAAACACTTTTCCCCCAAAGCCTGGGTTCATAAGAAATTGCTCGGATTCCCAATGCTGAGTTCTAGACCCCAACACCTAAGCGGGCAAATCCTTGGTGCTCAGGGTCGGGTCCATAGTTAATAAAATGTTCATTCTCATAAAACTGTTAAGCCCTCCACGGGAGCGCGATGTTTCTATTTGCAAGTGAGAATTCAAGTTTGAACTCATCGATTTATTCAATTAAATCCACTTTCATTCAATAGCTTAAAATCAATGAGTTGTAAACCAACCGGATAACATTAATAGCTCACACTCACATCTCTTTTTCAATGAAGAACTTTTTCACCTAGTATCTCCACACGTACATTTCACAAATCCATCTTTATATTTTGAGCGTCTTATGTTAGGCCCACTTTTCCTCAAATCCAAGCATCCTTCCACCCCTACGCAATTCGAATGGAACCTCCACTTTGGCCCAACTGACATATTAAAAGTTTGGGTAGCGCTATTTCCACAACCTTTCTAGTTAAAACACTCTTTTTAGTAAGCATCATGAGTTCGAAAGGAAAAATTACCAAAATAGTTCTAAACCTATTGTAATTTTTTCAAAGTAAATTTTTTTTTGTCAGATTTCCAAAGCAATTATAAACCCCTTTTTTTACCAATTCAATTTTAAACCTTTTGTATTTGTGCTAATCTAATCCACCGGGCCAATTTTGGCCGGCCGATGCCGATATGTTAATTTTTTATTATCTTTTAGAGGAAGAAGAAAAGAGAACAAAAAATAAAGAGAGGAAAAATAACAAAAAATAAAAAATTGAAAAAAGAAACACAAAATATTGAAAAAATTGACGTGTTAGCGTTGGCCAAATGCTTAGCATTGGATGATATCCACATTAGCGCCGACTGGCAAAAATTGGCCAAATGGACTAAATTGGTACAAATGGAAAAGGTTTTGGATTGAAATGGAGAGAGAGAGAGAGAGAGAGAGAGAGAGAGGGTTTATAACTAAATTGGAAAAATTGCAATAGATTTAGGATTATTTTGATAATTTTCTTGGGTTTGAAATAACTAAAAACTTAAATTTTACATCAAAGTTAAAAGACAAAGTGTACAATTGAAGAACGATTATAAATTTTTCTTCCTTCCCAACATCAGACTTCTCAAAATTCTTGGATTGAGACTGGAGCATTGTTAATAACTAAATAAAGTTTGCTCAATCAGAATTCAAAAAGTGATGGCTAAAGAGATTGGGGGACTCACAAAGAAACAGCCGCAGGCAAGCCAACTATTCAAGAATATTAAGTGTAATCTTTAACACCAACACATTAGACAAAAATAAGGCCATTTGCATTTCTTTTCATATATTAAATGTACTATAAAAAAAACAACCCAGAATGCTTGTTCTCTTAACAACATTGCCACATCTTAAACGCTTCCTAAATTACCAAAAAAAAAAAAAAAAACATATCTCTTGGTCTTAAATTCAAGAGTATCATATCAACAAAAAGTACTAGAGCATGTCCCATTTCTAACTCTTCAAACAGCTACTTCTAGTCAATTTGCCTCTTTCTTGGAGATCTTATTGATCCAACACTTCAAGTATTGTTCAAATGCTACTCAGCTTGTTTCCTTTCTTCTTGCTTCTTTTTCATGATGTTTGCCTTTTGCTGCTGGACTTTCATGATGTTTGCCTTTTGCCGCTGGACAAAAGAAATGCATCAATCAATCAAATAATCAAATGTCAAATCTTTACATAACAATAGTTTTCTATTATAAAGTTATACCTCTAGTCCTGTTATAGTGATAAATTTGCGCGATGTGCTCTCCACCTTCTTCACATTGACCACATCGTGGTCAGTATTTCTTAGTATAGGAATGGATTGACTACCTTCCAGTTCAGGCTGCTAAGAAGATCATCTCTCAATTCAAAATGACAAATGTAATTATTCGAGCACATAGTCACTTACTTAAAAGTAAGGTCAAGAGCACCTCTCGAGTGGTGGCATTGTTATGATGCATCTTTGTAACAAGTGAGTTGGCTTCTCTTTGTCCCAGTATTTCTTCATCCTGTCCATTCAAAAAATGAAGTAAAAAAATACTGACACAAACAGAGACTAAAGACAGAGTAAATAAACCTTACATTTTGCTTTTGTTTCAATGGACAAGTTCTTGAGTTGTGGCCTCGTTTGAAGCACAAATGGCATGTGAATTTTCTGCCTTGTCTTGACACTTTGAACCCATTTCTAGATTCTCCTTCCTCTCTTATCCTTTTCCGTTTAGGCCTACCAGGCATAACTCGAGGCATTGGTGCCACTAAAGGTTCTTTATCACTAGAAGGCCAAAGGTTATCACCATTCATTGCTTCCAAGTAGTGACTATATGTCTTTAAATAGCTATCCTTATTGTACCAAAGCGACAAAAGTTTCTAGCTATCATATTGTACCAGTCTGACAAAAGTTTCTATCTCCTCCCCTTTGAATAGAATGACACAAATTGCATGAGGGCATGGAATGCCACTCAAGTCCCACGCCCTGCAAGAACATGAGTTGTTTTTTATGTCCACTACAAATTTGTCATTTTTATGGCGCACTTCAAATCCATCTTCTCCATTCCAAAGCACATGACAAAAGGCACTTTCCTTTTTATTGCCTTCTATTTTTTCTAATATCCTAGGTGCAATGTCTCTTTTCCATCTTTGACATGCACCTCTTTTCTCATGCATTCTTGTGATAATCTTTTCTCTAATATCCTCAAGCATGGATATGATAGACATGTGTCTAGCTTCCAATATCGATCCATTAAATGCTTCTGACAAGTTATTATCCACAATATCTGACTTGCATATAGTTTCAAAGAAAGCCTTGCACCAATATTTTGGAGCAATCCTCATCAAGTCAGCTTTTCCTGTCTTACTCATCTTACCCAATTCTTCAAGATGCTTTTCAAATTGAGGAATTGTAGTTGACTTTGCACACATCCAGAATTGCTTGCGACAATTGTTACCCCCATTCTTCTTACGCCAATTCGCATAGATATGTCTTGCACATCGTCGGTGCTCCGCCAATGACATCTCCTCCTCGAGTACTTGCACAAGCCCCTACAACGAATCCATGATATTATCATTTATATAATGAATTTACAATATGTCACACATGAAAACTACAAAATGAAGGAAGAGTAATAACATTACCTTTTGTTGATCTGAGATCACTGTGTATCCCACACCGTCCTTTGTGCCAAGGTCATACTTCAAGGCCTCTACAAACCAGCCCCATGAATCCTTATTCTCGACCTCCACAATAGCCCATGCGATAGGGTACATTTGATTATTTGCATCCCTCCCAACGGCAGTCAATAACTCGCCCTTTAACATTCCTTTTAAGAAACATCCATCCAACCCTATCAAAGGTCTGCAACCTTTAAGGAATCCATTTCTTACGGCATCAAAGCAAACATAAATTCGTTGGAAGATGGGTCTTGAATTTGGGGATTCTCTTAGAAACTTTACCTTCACGGTATTTCGGGGATTTCTATGAAGAATTTCTTCACAATAACTCCACAACCTGCTGAACTCATAGGAATACATCCCATTTAGTCTTGCGATTACCTTTTCCTTAGTCCTTCTACATTGGCTGATAGTAACATCTAAGCTCATTTGCTCTCGTACAATTCTCTTGAACTCCTGCAATTTCATTGAAGGAGCTGCCCTCCACAAACTTAGATAATGCTTGGCCATGTATGTAGATGTGAACCTCTTCACTTGGAAAGACCAAGAGCACGTGTGTTCATCCCTGAAAGTTTTCACTAGAAACAAGCCGGTCTTGTTATCTCTAGCCGCATAAATTAACCAATCACAATTTTTAGCCTTACATTTTGCCCTTACGCGCACCTTGTCATTCTTGATAAAATCAATATTAACTCTTCTGGTAGATGCATATTTATTGATAGCTTCCTTAAATTGCTTAGGGCCATCAAACACCATATTTAGTGCAAAGTGAGGAATTTCTGTGGTTTCATCATATTGCACACGTGTGCTCTTCCTTCTAACAGCCTCTTCTACCTCTAGTTCTTCCTCATCACTTGTGACAAAGCTCCAATTAGAGTCACTTGAGTCAAAACCTTCAGTCTCAAGCTCAACGTTATCTTCACAATGGACTGCTATAGCCTCTTTCCTCCTCCTTTTTTGTTCTACTTCTACATTTATTTCACTAGGTATCTCTACCAACCTAGCAACACCATATGCATTCTCTCCCTTAAAAGTTCTAATTTTTCCCCTAGCCATTTGAAGTTCTTCTTCTTCATTGTCGATAACCATGGCACCTCAACAAGCTCATCATCATCTTCAATAAGCATTGCAACTCCCTCATCTTCTTCTACGTTCATTAATCCCTTGGCTAACCCATCACCAATGTCAACACTCATGTCTTTGCCATGTTCAATAAATATCTCACATGTACCAACAAAATTTTCCCAAAATCCTATCATTTCCTGTACTGAAGTGTCATCTTCAATTACTCTTAAACCATTCTCAAAATTCTTTCCCGGCATTAAGTAGTGGAGTTTCTCAATATTAGAGTAACCCATATCTTGTACCAAGTGCAAAATCTCAAAGTAACTTAATTTGTCTGGATCATAAAGCCATTCACTACTATAACCATCAACATACTCTATTATTTTATCACGAATAAACCTACCCCCAACGCATAGAGTAAATCGGAACGTCTCATCAGCCATGTAAATCTGCAAAAAATTACGCATAAAAATCATCTAAACTAAAAAAGGAAAATGACACCAATTAAAATATTTCAATTGTTTATACAATAAGAATAAACAAACATCGAAAGTATAATCTAAAGACAACAAAACAAAGACAAATGGGGTCACGTCTAAAAATCCATGAAAACGCTACAACCTAAAACTATGGCAAGTTGGGACCACTGCAAATTGCATAAAAGTGGTCCCATATTGTGGTCCCAACTGTTATATTTCTATTGTTTAATAAAGCAAAACTTGTCGTGCATTCAATATTGTTTCAATACTCTTATAGGGCATTGCATAACACAACATACTCAAATAAATTATTCACACTTTGTCATAACCACGCATTGTTCAAGTCAGAGAAACCGTGCATTATCATCTTCGAGAAAGCCTTGATTAACCCATCCTTGAAGAAAGCCCTAATTAACCGTAAATAACAGACATGGAGGAGCCATCAGGATACATTGTTCTTGTAGAACCCCCTCACGTATAGACTCGAGTCTTCATTGGAAGCATCATGCTCGAGACAACACTCTAGGCAAAAGGAACTTCTCTTGTGCGACAAGATAAAGTCGCTGTTCAACACAAGCTGAACCCTAAACCTACGTGTATGCCCTAAAAAAAATCGATGATACGTGCTTCTAGTGGACTATAACCCTTACCTCCTCTTCCTCCTGCTTCGTGTCTTGATCTTCTTCTTCGTGTCTTGATACAGATTGTGGGACCAGCTGCAAAGGAAAAAACCAATCGCAAAAGCAAGGAGAGAAGCGCTTCTGTGTTTCTTTTTTTTTGGACGCTGATTTTTCTTGTTTTAATGGTAATCGCAAAAGCAGAGAGAGAAGCGCTTCGTGTTTCTTTTTTTTTGGACGCTGATTTTTCTTGTTTTTATGGTAATTCCCATGTGGATTTTCCACATGTTATTTCTATTTTATACTTAAGAGACTAAAAGCCACGTAAGCTAATTCCGTTAACTTTAACTAACGGAAGGATGAAATTTGTCAATTTTTAAATCATCAGGGACTAGATCAGACATTTATCGATAGTTCAGGGACTAAATTGAGCCAATCGAAAGTTCAGGGACGAGATTGCACATTAAGTAGAAGTCCAGGGACCATTTGTGACATTTTCCCTTGCCGAAACCCAAGAAAAGCAAAATCCTTGAAACAAATTGTCTTTAGTTTCTCTCGAAATGAAGAGTCCCCTTCTACCGTTATGGTAGTTTTTCACAAACCCTTCCTCATTCAATTCCCATCTTATCTTCATCCATTCTCTGGTTAATTCCAGTAATTCTATCAATGAATCCTCCCTATTTCCCCTGCCATATACCCACCTATGTTAGCGATGAAGGGATCCATCGCATGCAACCCCCTTCCCTTATGTAATTGCACGCAAACCTCAGAACTTGCTATCTTCTGGGTTTGTGGTTGGCTTGACCACGACTGGGCTGCTAGCGCATCCAGAATCACTCGGAATTCAGTCTCCTTGCCCTGGTGTTTGGTTGCTCCCATCGATGCATGCGAGTGCAAGGGCGATTGGCATCCTTTCTAGTAGTTCCCCCTTTTTCCATCTCCAGGTATCCCTTGATCAGAATAGCTTTCGGTTCCCAATCATCAATTTAGGAGGAGTTAGCATGGAAGAGATATTGTCCTAGATAGCTGGGTAGAAGTGATGGGCCTTACTTTAGATGCTGAAAGTAGTGTTATTCTGGACTATGGAGCGGTGAGTGGTCTCGATTAACTCTGAATTACAGCCAACGGCTCGTAGTATTGGTCTTTGAATCTCTCTGCGACCTGGGTGGAATTATGGCGACGGAGACCCTCGATGAATCCTCCCGTTTATCGGCCCTTTGCAACAGGCTCGGCCAACTAACCACTGAGCAGCTCATCGAGAAGTGGGATGATCCTCTTCCACCTGCAAAGTTAGACGAATGCTGACGGACATGAATAGGATACATCTTATCAAATCCTTCTGTTAATTTCCCTGCTTTGCAAAGTACTTTAACGCGTGTATGGTGCACTAACAAAGTAGAGATTTCCCAACGAGAGGTAGGACTCTATGCGATCAAGTTTCAATCTCAAGCTGACAAACAAAAGGTGCTGGACGGAGGCCCTTGGTTATTCTCAGGTCACTTGGTCATTCTAAAGCCATGGATTCCTAATACCCCCTTTCACTGCTATAACTTTTCTATATGTGCATTTTGGGTTCAAGTGCTTGGCCTACCTCTAGAATGGTGCACGAAAGAGATGATCAATAGGGCCGTACAACATTTGGGCCGGGTTTTGGAAGTCCGAGTTTACACAAAGGAAGGAACATCAGCTAGACCCGAGCGTGCTAGGGTGGAAATGCCCTTAAATGAACCTCTTAAGACGGGCAAGCTCATCCGAATCGAGGGCAAGCTCCTTTGGCTAGACTTCTAATATGAGAAACTCTCACATTTTTGCTATTCATGTGGGCGGTTGGGTCATTATGCGACATACTATAAGAATATACCTTTTGATGAAGCAAAGTTGGATGGTAAAGGGAAAATGACCTATGGCCAGTGGCTACGGGCCGAGGTAAGCGAGAATAGTATGTATTTGAATGTTTTTTACAACCTACAAGATATTGCAGCTACATCGGAAGAAACTGTACCTGAAACGCCACCAGCTCAACTTCAGCTCCAGCACGCATCTGTACTACCTCAGCTGGCGCCTGCTGCAGAAGTTACTATGTCGGGTTTAGCCACTACCAATCACCGACATGCCCCTAACCAGGAATAACCACACCACCAGCATCCTCAACTACATGGAACCCTTCCTCAACCTGTTCAAATACCTACAGCAGAGAAGTTAAAAGGCATTCAAACTCAACCGATAGAAACCATGAAGCCAGAGAAAAGTAAGAATGTGCGACTGACATCAAAGCAAGGGAAGGCCAAAAAGTTTAAGAGATATAACCCCTATGAGCCTAAGCACTTGCTGCTCTATGATTCGGAAGACGATACTCTCATGGATACCTCGATATATGCGGCTGAGGAAGTCGAAGCATGAGCCTTGTTGGCTAGCCCTCAACAGCCACCACCCGACAAATGAAGCTTATAAGCTAGAACTATCAAGGTTTGGGCAATCCCTTGACAGTCCAAATTCTAAAGGCCTTGATGGCCAAAGAAAAGCCCGATGTCGCCTTTTTAATGGAGACAAAGAACCCATAATCAAAGCTTTCACGGATTAAATGCAACTTATGGTTTCAGCATTCATATAACATTAACCCAATTGGAATAGCAGGAGGAATATCACTGATGTGGAATGACCAAGTATCTATTCAGGTGCTTCGCTCTTCTCAATATTTGATAGATATGACTTGCAAGTTGGTACGGGAAGATAGAACTTTTTGTCTAACCTGTATTCACGCCCCTTATAATTATAGCCAACGATAGGGGGTATGGGATGAACTCAGAATGATTGGTAGACTGAATAGCTTTCCGTGGTTATGTGTTGGGGACTATAATGAAGTACTTTATCCATGGGAAAAACTTGGTAAGAGACCTGCGGAATCTCATCATATGCTGTCTTTTCGTTCTGTTTTGAATGATTGTGAATTGATGGAGATAAATAGCAAGGGATGTAAATTCACTTGGATGAATAATAGAGATGGGGAGGAGATTGTCAAGGAACGGTTGGACCGGGCTCTATGTTCGATGGATTGGCGTATCCTATTCCCTGAGGCAGATGTGCTAGCAATACCGGCGGTGGGTTCCGATCATAGTCCGTTGATACTCCAAACTTCAGCACCAATCAAAAGGAGGCAGAAAATGTTCAACTATGAAGCCTATTGGAATGATGATGCAGAATGCAGCGAGGTCATATCTACGGCGTGGAATTCTATTTCTCCCAACCAGCCCGTTTTTCTTTCTAAGTTGAAGTATATTAGCACAGCCCTATCTACTTGGAGTCGAGTTAAGTTTTCAAATGGACGGTCCAATGCCATCATTCTACAAAATCAGCTACAAAATATGACCAACCAACGGCATTTACATTATAAAAAAGAGGAAGCTCCTAAAATCAAAGAGGATATTACAAGACTTTGGCAGCAAGAAGAGCAGTACTAGGCTATGAGATCTCGAATACAATGGTTGAAGTAGGGGGATAAGAACACTCGATTTTTTCATGCATCTACTCTACAAAGACGGTCTCGAAATCGCATTACAACACTTCAAGATGAGCAACAGCATTGGATTCGTGACACTCGGGCCCTCCAAGATATGACAACGGCTTTCTTTTCGACATTATACACAACTCAGGGGTCGAGGGATTACGGTCCTATCCTTGCCCAATGTCCACTGATTGTTAGTGATGAGATGAATGACCAGTTAATTGCTAAGGTTACAATGGATGAGGTCAAATAGGCCACATTTCAATTAGGGACTACAAAGGCCGCTAGCTCTGACGAACTAAGTGGTTTGTTCTATCAAACACATTGGGATATTATTAAAGATGATCTATTGCTCCAAGTACAGCACTTCCTGATGACAAGTCAGATGCCTCCCAGTATCAATCAGACTTTTCTTACTTTGATTCTCAAGGTACCCCATCCAGAAAAGCTAGAGCAATATCGCCCCATTAGCCTGTGTAACTTCGCCTACAAAATCATGTCCAAGGTGCTAGCTAACCGCCTTAAACCTTGTTTAAACTCTCTCATTTCTAAGGAACAGTCAACCTTTGTAAGTGGGAGATAGATCCAAGACAACATCTTGATTGTGCAAGAGGTTCTTCACCAATTTAAGATTAGGAAGAGAAAACGCAAATTCAATGCAATCCTAAAGATAGACATGCAAAAGGCGTATGATCGGGTTGAGTGGGATTTCCTAAACGACTATCTCCACAAATTGGGCTTCCATCCCACATGGGTCCGATGGATTATACAGTGTGTATCTACTACTTCCTTGAGTGTGAAATTTAATGGAGAGCCACTTCCCTACTTTTCCCCTTCTCGAGGTCTAAGACAAGGTGACCCCTTATCTCCATATTTGTTTATTCTAGTAGCAAATGTGTTATCAACCTTAAAGGTATACGTTTCAATCAATGGTGTCCAACTCTATCCCATCTATTTTTCGCCGATGATGCTATTTTCTTTCTAGATGGGACTATTCGGGAATGTCAGAATGTTGCTAGTATTCTGAACCAGTATTGTCTGGCAACGGGTCAAGTTGTGAATTGCAATAAGTCCGGCATTATTTTCAGTAATTACTGTCCATCTGCCTTGCAAGATAATATGTCCGATGAGCTAAGAGTACCCGTATTGACTAGGTGTGGAAAATACCTGGGATTACCATCCGACTAGGGTCGATCTAAGAGAGAAATGTTCTCTTGGATTCTGGCGCGTGTTCATGCCAAGTTGGAGGGCTGGAAGGATAAGTTACTCTTCAAAGGCGGTAAGGAAGTACTTCTTAAATTTGTCGTGCAAGCCCTACCACATTATGCAATGTCTATTTTTAAGATTCCTTTATCGATTTGCAAATCTCTAGAGCAAAGCATTGCCAGATTCTGGTGGCAGAATGATCAAAATAGGAAGGGTATTCACTGGCGAAAATGGGATCTATTGAAAAAGAGTAAAGATGACGATAGCTTAGGCTTTTGGGATTTAATAGCCTTTAATGAAGCTATGCTTGGAAAACAGGCTTGGCGATTATTGCAACAGCCCTTGGTGTTATGAAGTCAACTATTTAAAGGTTTGTACTTTCCTATGCAAACTTTCCTATCTATTACTCCAACAGCTCAGGCTTCACGGGGATGGAAGAGTCTCTTATTGGGGAGGAATGCTATTGGTCCACATTTATGCTGGTCAGTAGGTGACGGCCGCGATATAAGAATAAAGGGCGACTGTTGGTTACCTATCGGCACTTTATATGGACCGAACAACAAAGATGATCCATTGTTGGTGGCGAATCTTATTGATCCGACACACCAAACCTGGAACCAACCTCAACTCCTCCCACTGTTAGGTGAAGATATCACAGCCCAGGTATTGAATATACCAATCAGACATATTCCTATCGTAGATTGCATCATCTGGACAGGCACAAAAGATGGCAAATATACGGTCAAGAGCTACTACCATAAGCTACTTCAGCAAGCAAGAACTACCAACAATCATACAACATCATCATCATATCAGAATCCTAAAATCTTATGGCGTCGAATTTGGTCGATGCAAATGGCACCGAAGATTAGAGTTTTTACCTAGGCACTTTGTCAGAATGCCATTGCGACGAAGGCCAACTTGTTTCACCGACACATCGCCTCAGATCCTTGGTGCCCTCTGTGTCGACAACAGCGTCCGGAGACCATCGAGCACCTCTTCTTTCATTGCGCATGGACTCATGCTATATGGGAAAATCAGAAGCTTAACATCCCAATCTCCCCTATGCAAATTCAGAGGATCAATCAATGGCTCAGTGCAAGAGTGGCTACTCCTAAACACCTACCGGGGCTAAAGATGACTGTCAATACTCTCTGGCAAATTTGGAGAATGCGCAATGACATCGTATTCCGCGATCAGCAGCCAGATCCGGGAAGAGTCATCGATTTTGTCGTAGAGCAGACCAGGGCCTTCACTTCCCCTACTGTTACCCGAACGAGATCAGGCCTTCCCCTTCACCATCCCACGCACTAGTGGCGACCTCCAGCCCCCAGCACTCTCAAATATAATGTCGACGGCGCCTTTCAACCGGGTGGCACCGAGGGGTCGATGGCCTGTGTCTGTAGAGGCCACCAAGGGAGTCTACTGGATGGCTTCTCGTGCAGGTTTAGAGCGACATCAGCACTGGAAACTGAATTCAACGCACTTACATGTACACTTCACCATTTGCCGCAATGAGGGCTTCACCATACCACAATCGAGGTTGAATCGGATTGCCTTCCCCTTCTTGCTGCGGTGCGTCATGGCCATTCGCCCGTGTGGGAGCTTCGGCCGCTCGTGGAGGAGGCGCTCACGCTACTATCTAATTCTTTGACCTAACCCTCCAGCACTATTTGAGAGATGCGAACCGGGCCGCCGACTAGGCAGCGAAGGCCCATCGCACCACTAATCCGGCCCTTAACTGGTTATCTCAACCTCCTCCTGCACTCCTTCACATACTATCTATGGATGTTGTAAATTCCAACTGTAATTATCGCTAATATGAATACGAATGGTACTTTTGACCGCTTTACCAAAAAAAAAAAAACTTTACCAAAAATGGTACTTTTGACCAAAAAAAAAAAAGCAAGAATCGGCACCGCAATTTGGGATTTCAAGACCTTAAAATCAGCCCCTCATACCACCTTTAGTCGTGGTTGATCAGCTAAGATCCACGGCGTCAAAAGTGAGCTGACGTTCCGATCGTATTGTTAACCTCGGTCCATGCACGCATTTTCTCAACACATTGACTGAGGAAGCGGAAAGTTGATTCGCCCGCACCCTACTCGTAATTGGTACCAAAACTAAGATCACAAAACTTAATTTCAAATTGGAGCCAATTCGGCTGCAATTGATCACAACTAAGATACACGTCCTTAGATGTGAGCCGATGTCGAGATCTTATTACTAAGCACGATCCATATACCAACACGTAAATTGGTGAAATGGGGAGTCAATTCATTTGGAGCCTAATCCCTTGTAATTGGTACTACAAGCGAGGTCACTAACCCCAGTCTCAAACCGAGGCTCCCCAGTTGCAATTAATTACTGTTAAGATCCGCAACCTCAAATTCGAATCGAGGCGGCGATGGTATTGGCTTAGTCCAGTCCATGCAAGTATCTTCTCACCTGATGAAGTGGACGACTCAGATGCAAACTCATCTTCCGGTGGAGCAAGCCCCTACAATAAAATAACTCCGCACCACGTTATTACCTCCACCAATTCACCTTCTCACCGGCACAGCATCAGTCCGCACGCTCTCCAATAATATCACAAAGCAAAGCCCGAGCGAACAAAAGGGAGAGAGATGGATGACTACAAGGGAGATGGATGGACCTCAAAGCCCAAGTCACTCGCACTCTTGAGAAGAAAGGGGTTCTGGTGAAGATCCGAGTAAGTTTCCCCCACCCACCTCTCTTCTTTCCATGGGTCCACTTCTCTATGTAAGAAAAATTGACATGATATTATTAATTAATGATTTAATGACTAGTTAAGCTCTAAAAACATATATGCTATGAAAGGTTAAAACTCTTGTAAAGATGAAAATGTGCAATTATTATGAGAAGTTGCAATTTCTATGAAGAGATGCAATTCTTATGAAAATGTGTAATTCTTATGAGAAGTTATAATTTTTGTGAAAAGACTTGATTTTTATGAAGATAGATCATGTTTTGGTGGAAGGTATCTATTAATGACTCATATAAATAGAGTATGGTCTCCTCTTCACCCAACACAATGAATACGTTACGACAAAAGTGGGTTAAAAGAGAAAAATTAGATTTTTTTTATTTGTTTATTCTTTTTAAGATTTTTGTTATGGATAAATGTATATTTTCATCTCTCATATCATGAATAAATCATAAAGATCTAAGATTCTTTGATTTTGAATACCTGCATAGGGAATTATATTATCGCTTACACTCTAATATCCCTTGAGAATTTGGGCGTGCGATCGGAAATGTGTGGCATTTGAGCTTGTTCTTAGCTCGGTGGATGCGTGGGGCGACGTTGCTTTGGATCTGGTATTGTCGTAGTCAAACAGCTTTACCTAGCCCCACCAAAAAAAAAAAAAAAACACATTTTCTTTTTGGGTTTGATCAGTTCGTGCATCTTTGGTGAAGTACAGATTCCATAGCTTCTCTACAATGTCATTTTATTAGATGGGGGCTCCTTTCGTTGCAAATCTTTCTCGCACTTCCTCGTGAGGAGGATTTTTTTTTTTTTTTTGACAAGAAACAAAGTTGATAATATTAGATAATAGGCAAAGCTAATACAGCATGAGCATCAGTACAGAGTAAATCCAAAAGAGCAGAAGGGGGACTAGTCACCCAGTTGTTAGGAAGAAAATCAAAACGCCGAGCTTTTGCAACCCAGTCAGCAACCCGATTAGAATTTCTATTGCAGTGAGCTAAAGAAAGACCCGAAATAGTCTCCAATTTGTGCTTGGCCCGGTCCACGAGGGGTTGCACTGACCAATTTAGAGTAGAAGAAGACAATAGACTCTCCACCAACAACTAACAATCAGATAAAAGAAGTATTTCTTTTTCTGGGGAATTCGGGATTAGGTTTGAAGAGATAAAATCTAGGGTTTCAACCAAAACGACGGCCTCCGCTTGCTCAGCCGAACTTACCTCAATATGCTTTGCAAACCCATCTTGAATTCTACCAAAAGAATCTCTGCAGACATAAGCAATAATAGCCTAAGGTCTTGATCTTGTATGCTGAGGACCAAAAGAAGAAGATCCTGTCTACCAAGAGCCGAAGCCAACTTTCATCGTCTCTTTGGATGGGACGTGGCCCAATGCCGAAGATAGAGGTCTTCTAACAGCTCGTTGGGTAAGATCAGGTCCGGGATGAGGGGCTTCTCTTTCTTCAACAGCATAGGTGCGTGGGTTGTTCATTCCTTCTTCCCTCTCTTCCGAATCGCAATGCTGTCCATGGTGAGTGTCGATGATGATGTTGTGATATAGCTAGTATGCGGAATAAAATAAACTTCAAATAAAACAAAAGAGTTAGGGAAGAGAATAAGAACACAGAAATTATAGTGGTTCGGCTTAATCCAAGCCTACGTCCACTCTCCCACGATAACAGCCTTCTTGGCTGGATTCCACTATGCAATCAACAAGAGATTACAACTTCGAGTGCAAACACTTAGTAGTAGATCACACCAACTCACTAAGTCACTCTCTTGGTATTCCTCTCACGATTACAAATGTTTAAGCTCTCCAAAGACAAGTGTATGATCGAAGGTCGCTCGAACTTTGGAATTATAAATTCTACGCTCCGTCTCTTACTTGCTCATCGGTCCTTCATCTCCTTAAATACTCCTCCACTTCCAAACTAGCCGTTGGACAGCATCCCGGAGAATCGTCTTCCAATATACCCATTGGACAGCTCTGTATCTAGAAGATTTGGTAGCCGTTGAGTGACAAAGGTAGAATCCCAAATTGATTCCGATCGCCCATACAAACGAAATCTTGGTTTCCATAAGTAAAGCTTTTTCGTGTAGAAAGTTCTTGTCTTCAATCAAATCAGTCTTGATGTGGAATCCAAACCAAATCACTAGCCGTTGTATGATTGGGCTTGAGTTACGATTCATCGAATCTGGATGTAAAGTCCGAGTCCGTAGACTTTACAACTGCGGTTCAGCTTTCAAAGATAGTCTGTCTTCCGATTCATCATTTACGTTCGGGCCTGGAATTAGTCGAGTGAGCAGACTTCGATGTAGAACGACTTTGAGTCTTGAGTCCGCGCCTCGACTTTGACACGTGTCTGGAAATCTTCGAATATACTGACATATGTTACGTTCAGTCTTCTGGCCGTCTTCGCACTTTGACAATATCCTTTACATGTTCTATCATCTGCATGGTCTATTACTAAACCATCAAACATGTTAGTAGCCTTTGATTTATTTTGTCATCTTCAAAACATCATAAGGGATTTCCCTAACATGTTGTGATGCTGCTGCTGTGCTGGGTAGTCAGATGTGGTAGATCTGAGGTTTCTTTCTTCAGTTGCAGAGGCAGTAGGCGTAATTGCGATGCTGCCGGTGCCAAGACTCAGAGGAAGGTCTTCTATCTCTTCCGAACCGCAAGGCTTGCCATGGTGGGCATCATTCCTAGGTCTTCCAAGCTACAGTGGTGCTGGATGTGCAGATCCGGTAAATCTGAGAGCTTTTTCCTCAGTTATAGAGGTATAATCCTCGACGGCAATGGTTCTGCAGGTCAAGGGAATGTGACTAGCTGTAGTTGCCTCAATATGCTTTGCAAACCCATCACGAATTCTACCCAAAGGGGATCTTGCCTGCTGAGAGTGGAAGCCCTGTTCCGTCGCTTCTTTGGAAGAGGCGTGGTTCACTGTCAAATGTAGGAGTCTTCGAGGCGCTCGATCGGTGAGATCTGGTCTGGGACGCGGGCCTTCTTCCACAGCACAGGTACGTTTGTTCATTGTTTCTTCTTCCCTTTCTTCCGAGTCACAATGCTTGCTGCGTTGAGCATCAATATTGACTATGTGATGTTGTGGTACTAGGTAATCAGATCCGGTAGATCTGAGGGTTCTTTCCTCGGTTGGAGAGGCAAAAGACCTTCGTTCTCTATGATTCGAAGCGCAAGGCATGCCATGGTGGGCATCTTTCGCTAGTCGTTTGTGCTACAATGGTGATGGGTATACAGATCCGATGAATATGAGATCTTGATCTTCGGTTGTAGATATAGAAAGCTCGAGATGTTAATCTTCGGTTGCAGAGGCAGAGGGTTCGGTGGCGATGATACCTCGGGTCGGGTGAAGGCGACCATCTTCCACAGCCCTTGCACTATGTAGCATAGGCGAGAACTTGTTGTTGCAGGGATAGGAATCAATCGGTTTTTCCAATAATCCATATCCATTCACCATTGTAAGGGGGTGTTGTGTAGGGGGATATTTCGACCTTGCTCTTCAGCTCTATGGCTGTATATCTCGAGTGGTCTATGATCTTCATCTGGCTGTGTAGATGGTAAGGGGGCCACTTCATTTGAGCTTCGATGTAGGGATTGACTACTGTTTTCCATCACTTTGTGTCTGTTCTGCATCCTGGGTGCGCCTTTATGGGTATTACTTCGACGAGGGATGGGCTGATCTGTACTTGTAGCTATGTTCTGAATAGGTACACATTGGGTCCAGGCTGGACTTCTTGACTCTCTACTTGGTGATATAGGTCTATTTTCTTCCTGTGGATAGAGTTCCGGCGAAATGTTGGTATCACAAATAATTTCAAATGAGGCATCTATATTAACTATGAGAGTTCTAAGGGTTGGAGGATGTCATTTTTCATATTCCCCTTGGCGTTGATTCTTTTTTGGGGCTTTTCTATTCCAAGCAGAGAAACAATCCTTTGATGTGGTGGCTTTGAATAGGGTTTGGTGCAGGTTTAAGGTATGATGACTAAAGATGAATTGGTTCCGATCCTTCCATATACACCAAAGAACTGTGGCAACTAGTTCAAACTTATGTGAGTCACCTTGCCTCACAAAATATTTAGACAGCCAATCATCAAATCTTATTAAGCCAACACGATCTGTGCATGTTTTCAGGGTTAGGTCGTTCCAAATTTGGGTCGTCCAGGGGCAAAGCAGTAAAGTGTGCTCAATCGTCTTAGGTTCCAACTTGCATATTGGGCATATCGATTAAGGTACCATCTTTCTCCTATAAAGATTATCCAAGGTAGAAAGCGCGTTCTGGCATGCATTCCATAGAAAAATTTTTATTTTTGGTTGTACCACAGAGTTCCAATTAAGCTTCCAAATGAGTGTGATGTTGTTGGTGTAGATTCTCTATGAATGTCTGGTTTCCTATTTGAAAAGTAGCCACTCTTTACCGTATAGGTTTTGGATTTGTTATTTGCCCAAACCAACTTGTCTTCGGTAGTTGGGAGTCCGAAAGGTGTTTCCTTAATTGCTGTTGCTAGGGATTCATCAAATAGGGACAACAATAGATCTTCCTTCCAAATTCCAACTTCAAAATCAATCAATTCAGCAACTTTGGTCGGTTCATTTGGGCTCGCCCTTCCTCCAATCATTCCTAATTTTAGCCACTTATCCTCTCTAATGGAAATTTTCTGTCCATTACCCACAACCCATATAATTTGGGGAGCAATTGCATTTCTTCCAGCCAATAAACTCTACCATCCCCACGATGGATGAGAGCCTTTCCCTGCTTGCCAAAAGTTACAGTTTGGGAAATAAAGGCCTTTCATGAATTGGTTTAAGAGTGTATTCGGACCTTGAGAAATCCTCCAAGCTTGTTTCCCTAACATAGCCATGTTAAAAGCTTGTAGATCCTTAAAGCCAAGCCCGCCTTCGTCCTTACGTAGTTTTAAAATATCCCATTTCGCGGTCCTTCCAAAGTATATAAGTTGTTGAAGTAATCCACCATCATATTTTTGAGGTTCTTAGTATTTCTCACCCAATCGCTTTCAGCATTCAGTAGCATTGAGATACGGTTCCTATTTCTCCGTTGTATAGTGGCCGCATGAAAAAATTTGGTATTCCTATCCCCCAATTTCAGCCACTTGACTCGAGATCTGATACCCCAAAACATTTCTTCCCAACGCCATAGCGAGGCGATTTCTTTATGTATATTCTGAATTCTGCTCTAATCATATTTCAAGATAGGGTTGTTCATATGAAACATAAGTTCATTTTTCAGCCCCTCAATTTGTTTGGAAGCATTAGGAAATCATTTTTTGCTCCATGCCATTAATTGAATAGCTACATTAGATAATTTGTTCACCATGTTCTTCCTGTGGGAAGCCTCCCATGTCCACTTGACAATTTTCTTACATTCATCCTCCTCCGCCCAAAATGGTTTATGTCTAAATTGTCACCTCTTGCGTGTTAGAGCAGGTAAAGTTGACAAGATAAGAGGACTATGATCTGAACCAATGACTGGTAAGGCTATAACTTCAGCATTCAGGTAAGCTATTCTCCATTCCATGGTACATAATGCTCTGTCTAGCCTTTCTTTGACATTTTCCTCACCCTCTCTTCTGTTTGTCCAAGTAAAAGCGCACCCTTTGGCTTCCAGATCCATCAATGAACAAGCATATAAGAAGTCCCTGAATGCTGTAAGGCAATAATGTTTAGCCATTCTCTTTCCTACCTTTTCCCAATGGTATAATATTTCATTAAAGTCCCTGATGCATATCCAAGGGCTGTGATTGGAGAGACTAATTTGTTGTAGTTCACCCCAGAGGATAAGGCATTCATGAAATACATTAGGAGCATGAAGGAAAGTAATTTGCATGTTTTGTCTATTTTCATGCAGAAAACATTGCACATTTATAAAGAAATCAGAATGAGATTCGATTGAAATAGAAACCTGATCATCCCAAAAGAGAGCCAAACCCCCCGATAAACCTTCTGGATTCACAATAAAGTTGTGACTAGCCTTAAGCCTTCTTCTCAAACGCTGAACTTTCTGCTCTTGATTCTTTGTTTCCATAAGAAATATAATGTTGGGCCTTTCCTAAGTCACAAGGACTCTAAGAGCTTGAATTGTCGAGGAGACCCCAATCCCTGACAATTCCAACTCAGGAGTTTCATGGATGCACCGATGGCTTATTAGGGCCAGCCACCAAAGCCCATTGAGTAGATTTCTCTTCCTCCGTGATCGGGATTTCTATGAGTTGTAAGTTTTCAGCTTCAATTGATTTTGTGGACTAAGCTCCATACGGGCAAAATCTTTTTCCTTTCTTGGATGTATGAAGTTTGGTAGACTTTGCTTTACCTTTAGCTGAACTTCTTACTGATGTTAAACAGGGCTACTTCTCTCTTGCAACTTCTTTGAGGTGTTCATTATGTAGGGTGAGCATAGATTCAGCATCCAAGCAGCTGCTGTTACGCTTCTGTGGAGATTTGCCTTCCATGATAGTCAAGGCTCGGGAAGATACAAGTTGGCCAGCTTGCTGTTCTTCCTCATAAGAGGGCTGTGATCGGGGAGGCAAAATGGCCTACTTTCCTACATTTGATGGTTGCTGAGTTTCATGGATTTCCGCTTGAAGGGGAGTCTCTGGCACCATTTCTTCTTCTTCAATGAGCTGGGATTGTTTGCCATAGAAGATTTTGCCATATGGGCTAAGTGTTTGTGCTTCAGCTCGCAACCAATTCCCAAAATTACCCGGTAGGTCTTCATCCAATCTTGTAGATTCATAAGGAATTTCCTTGCAAGCAGTGGCGTAGTGGCTGATTCTACCACAAGAGTAGCAATAGTGTGGTAGCCTCTCATACTTGAACTCGATCCACAGCTTTTTGCATCCTAAATTAACAACTATTCTTGTTTTGAGAGGTGTAGCTAGGTTGAGCTTAATCCTTGCCTTCCCAATCTTAAAGATGCCGTTTCCTTTTGCTTCCAGCTTCACCTTAAGAATTTCGCCGATCCTTGAAGCAATTTCTCTAACTATCTCCATTGTAACTCTGCCAAAGGGGAGGCCAAATAGATGTACCCAAAATGGGTAGTGAGAGAAATCATAGCAAATATCAGGAATATCCAGGTTACACTGCTGAAGCACAAGGAGGTTGCTGGAAAAAGACCAAGGAACAGCATCGAGGACTCTTTGTTTCTCAGCTTCAGAGTTAAATGTGAACGAGAAAGATCCTAGTTCTAACGCTGTACACGAAACATTTTCTATCTTCCAAGCCCATTTCATAGTCTTAAGAAATGCCAGGAAATTAACATTTGGACGGGAATAGAGCTTGCCAAATAAGGTACGTTTGCATTCCGCAAGTTTTTAAGCCGAAATTCCTTGAGTAACATTTATAACATCGTCCTCAGACCATAAGTTACCAAGACTTTTACAAAGTGCCTCTAATCGGCTCGATTCTATACTAGGATCGACCATAGTTCGATTACAATAGCACTAGGAGAGATGTAATAAGACAACCTGAGGGGATAAATGGTGTTTAGACTCGATCCGACACCAGGGGGAAGCTTTGAGAATCGTCGGAGACCTACGAGAGAACCCGGGCATGCTTAACTGTTTTGGTTGGGGTGCGAGCAGACGTCTTCCAACACTTGACCGGCAACTAAGCAGCAGCGGAAGCCAAAATCGCAGCAAGGCATGGCAACCACCAGTTGCAAGGGAATAGAGGTGGGATGAGGCTTGGTGTAATGGTTGATTGTGCTGGGCCGAAAGAAAGGGATGGGAAGGGGAATTATAAAGCGAAAGGAAAAGAAGTGAGAGGAGAATCGAGGAGGCCCAGAAGAGTGAGTGGACGAATAGCCAAAAATTAGGGTTACCGGATGAAGGATTGGAATTTAGTGGAAAGATTTGTCGGTCCATGGATGACGATCTTGGGAACGGAAGATGGGGGATTTCACCGCGAAGAAGCTGGGTGAATAAAACGGAAGAAACACAGACGAAGGCCTCCAGTCAGAGAGATCGAAGCTACCAGAAGGTAGAGGAAAACCCAGAGAGTTGGGAGCAACTCAACAGAAAGAAGGTTGTCTCTCTCGTGAGGAGGATTGATGCTTGTGATTTTAGTCCTGGAAATTGTCCCTAAATGCAAATTCTGGGGAAAGACGCATAAGAGACACCGGGAGCTGAGTGACGGTTGCTTATACTCAACTCCTTGTTCAGTATTTAGTACGTGACATTTTAAATAGAGATGATGACGAAATGTACGTCATTACTAAGGTCTAAAATTATCCCTCGAAAGACGGGGAAGGGCTGTCCAGATCCTTTCATATCTTCACCAGCAAAACAAGAAATCGACATTTAAAAAATTAAACCAAATATTAAATTATTAAATGAAAGAGAGAAATACCTCAAGATTTTAACTCCTTCTAAGAAGATTTTTATCGGATTAAAAATGAGTGGAGCTAATTCCACCCATCACAGCCTTTTAAATTGATTTGACATTCAACTAAAAAATTGATTTGACTAAAATGCCCATAAACAATTCATATATTTCCAAACTGTTACTCTCTCCTCCTTTTTCTCTTCTAGGCTAATCTCGATTAGTCATCTGTATATTGCCAAAATTCATGAGCAATACACAAATGACTAATTGCATTTGGTCTAGAGAGAAATGCGAAATTTCGAAATGATTTTAGAAAGAATGATCTGATGGAGTATCTTGGATTTGGAAAAAGATCACCATCATCAAATATGGTGCTAATTGTCAAGAACAAAATTATTAGAAATAGATTAAATCTATCTAGGCAATAAAGTCTGGGTATCGCACTTTAGGTGTTTATGATCTGTGCGCCATACTTTTATGAATGTTAGATTCATTAGCATTCTGTATGATCCATTCCTTTATTGGTTAAGTCTCCTTTCCCTCAACGTACTCGTATAGAATTTTATTTTTACCCTTTTTTACCACCTCAATTTCTGGTAATCATTAGAAAAGGTGCTTTTAGTCGATTTAGAATTTGTCACCCTATTACTTTCGTCAGTTTTTAGTACTTTTGTCTTCAATGAGCTTCAGCACGAGTTGGATCTCCTTAAGTAAGGGGGACCGATGAGGCTGTGTTTGTGTCTGCCCTTCGCGGAATAAAATTACAGTTTTGAAAAAGGGACTGGTTTAACTTAGGTGTCTCTGTCAATTTAATGGAAAAGGTGTGGAATAAGCTACTTATTTTATAAGTATCTTTAACTTGGAAAATTATGCTTAAATAGTGGACAAACAAATTATTGAACCAAATAATATGTAAAGATCTTGATTTAACTTTTTAAATATAATTTTAATAACTATAGTAGTAAAGATGAGTAATTTTCGTAAATCAAAATTTTGTCCATCTACAGTAATGTATGGTCGTAGTGTTTTTTAGATATATGCATGGGGTTATACTATCATTTATCTAGTCAACGTAATTAGGAAATACACGTCACATAGTCCTTACCTTTATCAAAATTAGAAAGCTAACCTTCTCCTAAGATCTGTCTTCTATATTTCAGAGGGGAAATTCTTGGAAGCTGAAATTCCGCAAATGAGTATGATCGAACTTTTATCAGGTTCCCAACAAAATTGTTATTAAAAAAAGGAAAAAGAAGAAGAAGAAAGAGAGATTGATAATTCTATAGTCTCCGGTCTTCCCTGACTGTGAATCTGAGATAAGCCAAAATCACAATTTCCCTAAACTGCATCAACGCAGATAGCTGCTTCCAAAATTCGAACAAATAAAAATAAGGAGATGTTTTCCTAAGAACGTGCATGTAGAGTTAATCTGTGCAAGAAGACTGCAGTCAATGGGAAACAAAACACAGGAATATCAATATGGCCACATCAACTTATCATACACTAATTTGATTAGCAAAAACTTATGTACTACTGGATGTTTTCGATCTTCATACATTCGAATCAATACGAGCAACCTCTCTAAGAGACCGACTCTCCAACTTGTGGCTTGACAAAACTCGGAAACACCCCTCTAAACTTGACCCCATCAGGCAATGTCACTCGAAGATTTTCCGACCAGCTGAACCGCTAAAGGACTCATCGAATGAGAACATCTGAATTTGTATCTTCTCTAAGGAATCCTAGTTTCACTATCCTTCCACCATTAACTTACTGCTAAGACAAGCATTCATGCGTAGGCGTTGAATCTTCAGCAACTCATAATCTAAACCGCATGCCCATGATCATCGATTCTGACCAAGTGTTCAGGTACATCAAGTTGAAAGTGATGCCGCAACTGTCTCAAAACACGTTGAACAACTACTTTGATCAGTTCTCCGTCAGACCTGTCAAACAACGCAAGAAAGAAGGATATTCAAGGATGTACAAGGAGGACTCTATTTCAGTTGTTGCGGAGATCTTGTGAAAGAAAGTAAACAAGGCATACGTTGAAGAGAGCTTGTACCCGGTATAATGATGGTGCGATCCTTTAGTGTCGCAGATGTCTTTGAACACTCGCAGGCGTTCCATAATGGCATCCCAGCCACGAAGACCCTTCTCACGTGAATAGTAGGCATCCCTGAAATTCCCCAAATTCCCCTCTAGGCATTGCACGTCGGAGGGATCTACTTTGTAGAAAATGGGCAAGACCATGTGTCCCATGCTTTCCTTGCACTCCATCATTTTTGCGAGCTCGTGAAGACACCACTTGCTCGAACTGTAACTTTGAGAGAGGATCGTAATGTAGATTGTAGACCGTGTGATTGCGCTGAGAAGCTGTGACCCAAACTCCTCACCAATTGGAAGGTCGGTGTCGTCTTTGAAAACAGAAACTCCGGTGTCCATGAGGTTGGTGTAGAGTTGATAGGTGAAGCCTTGGCGAGTATCAACGCCTCTAAAGTTCAAGAATACATTGTACCGGGCAATTTGGGGACCTTTTGGTAAATCTGGCTGTAAGCATCTCAGAACAATCTGGACCACTGTCATAACTAGTTCTTCTTCATGCCTATCAGACCACAATCCGTGAAAAGGATGGCAAATTTGGGTACAAGATCAGCATGAAATGAGACGAAACGAAGACAAAAAAGTGAAACAGCCACTGAAGAAAAGAATGGATGGACACTTTCATTAATTTGAATAAGAAGTATGAATTAATATTGTATTTGATAGAGGAGATTAGAAAGGAAAAGAAAAGATACAAATGGTTTCAAGAGAAAAGAAAATAAAGGAACGAAGGAATTAACTTTTAATGTTGTTTGGATGCTAGTTAGAGATATAAATGAAAATAACGCATTATGACTATTATATAATCCCTTTAAATCCCTCCATAATCGAATGCATTTGGAGGAATTTCAACTATGCATGAAGTCGACTACACCCAGTTTATCTTGATCATTTATTTCCTTTTTTCTCTTGGTCTCTTTCATTTTTATTTAAACGAGAGAGCCCCTTTGAAACCCTCTCCCCTCTTAATCTTCTCTGCCAAACATGATGAAAAAGGAAAGAGAAACAAAATTGTGGAAAGAAATTAATTGAATGGAGGCTAACCATCCCGACTTCCGATTACCAAAATATAGGTCCGAGAACGAAGAAAAGATTTGCTTCCATTTTCATTCTCGCCAACCAAATAATACTTCTCAAACATCACTGGGGAAAGAAAGAAGACAAGATTTGAGTGGAGATGAGGTTGGTACCCATTAGTGACCTTCCATCCGTGTAACATGCTCACTTCTTTAAGCGCTCTTCGCACTCCCTCGATGTCGTCTGCTTCACGCGAGTGGAAAGACTTCCCAAAACTCCCTCTCAGGTATCGCACATCCGAGGGCTTCACTCTGTTGAAAATAAGAAAAACCATTTGTCGTCCGCTTTTCTTACCCTCCATCATCTGGACGAGCCCACGGAGGCACCGTTTGCTGGACGAGTAGTCCGCCGAGAGGATCGGCATGGAAATCTTGGACCGCCGGGCCAAGTCAGGAAGTTGTGATGATGAGCCGGCCACCTGGCTTTCATCAGGTCCGCATACAGAGACTCCGGCAGCGGTGAGGCTGGCATGGAGGCGACCGCTGAAGGACTCACAAGCAGCGTTGGAGCCACTCGGAAAGCTCAAAAACACGTCGTAACGTGTCGAACCGCTTACAACAGGACCTGCATGAGAAAAGCTTAAAGCCAGAGCATTGTCCATTGGTTTCCTCTTTACTCTGATCAATATTGCCCCTTCTCTGTTCTCTCTCCGTTTCTTTTAACGGGGCCGGCCATTTATGTCCTCGAGACCTCGTCAACGCAGAGATCCAACTTGCGGACCTGAAAAGGCCCGAAGAGTATGACACCAGACTGGAGACCAGGTGTGATTTGAACTTGTCTTCGTAGACTGCCGTGAACGACGCGTCCAAAGCAACCGCGTCAGAGTTTAACGAGAATGCTTATCAAAGATCAACCAAAGGCTACGCGCATCACCTGCAAATGGATAAAACTTCAGTGTATTCTGTTTCTGCGGGGATGATCCAAAACGCAACACTTCAGAATAAAGTGGCCATGCAGCATGCAACATTGAAAATTAACCCTTTACATCATAATAGTCGTTGCAATACTAAGCCAGAGATCGCTTTACAATTGCGTGTGTTTTCTAAGTTTTTGCTTTGAGGAAAATCCCCTCATGTTAGCAGAAACGCCAATGAGTACCTTCGCGCCGCCATATCTAAGCGATGACAACTAAAGAATTCAGAAATTGTAATCATTAAAATATCTCTCAAGTTCGATTTTTTTTTCATATGCACTTCGAGCAAGTTTCGGACTTTGTCTGAAATATAAGGAAATTGATTTCCGTATTGAAGTGGGCAAAGAAATCAACAAAACAGGAAAGTCCAACGTTCACTTTGAATAAGAAAATTAGGATGTTGACTCTGACTTGTACCTTGACTGGGATTAACACGAGTCTGACAAAGAAGGAAATAAAACTCCTACTAAAAATCGGCAAAAGATGCTCACTCTGATGAGTCAGGTTTTTTTTTATTCTTTTGTTTTTTTTTTGGAAAACACTTGGCTCACGGTACCATCCACCATGGAAAAAGACTTGGTTAACAGGTGCCAAGCATTTTTCATCTCCAAAGTGGGAGACTTGGTTAACAGGTTTTTTGTTTTCATTATATGATAATGCATTTTCCATATAAACAATTATTTTCTTATCCTATTTAAAGAAACAAATCAGAATGATACCATTCAAATAATAAGAAATATATGGAGAACTCAATTGCAATTTTTCAAATAGTGTGTATTACTCTCCAACCAAAGAAAATTGATCGAGAATCTTTTTTTTTTTTTTATAACTTTAGCTTTGATTATGTGATTCTAAAGTTGATTTTGTAATGTTTTAGGTCCATGTAAATCTTCATCTACAAGACTTGGATCAATGGAATAATCTTTTTCTTTACTAATTAATTATTCTTATCTTAAATTTTTCTTTACTTCATTTGCTTTATGCATAATTGATATTATTGATCAATGGCTAAGTGTTGCCAGGTTAGGGTGAGGCTTGTTGTGGAAAGTGAACGGTCAAACAATAACATAGATAAAAGAAGAAAACATATTGGATATGAGATCTATGTAGTTCGGTCATAGAGACTACGTCTACGAGAAGAGCAATTAATAATTCATTATAGATCAAGCAATATAATAGAGATTACACACTCTAACCATTCAAAAATACTTAGTGTTTCCCAAGCCTCAATTGCACCCAATAATACACGCAGTGTTTAGTCCTAAAATTCCTCACGAAATAATCTTTCAATCTTAATGAAGAAATTCAAAAATCTTACCATAAGATTTCACGGCTACAAATAGTAATCTTTCATAGATGTAAATCACGAATAATATTTGATGCACAAGAAACGCGAAGACCCACTGCCAAGCACCCAGTGCCTACCGAAGTCTCTCACAAACAAGGGAACCACATCACTCAAAGAAAAACGGCACTTCGATCAACAACAGCTCATCTTAATACCCGCAAGCCAATAGAAGAGCCCATATATCTAGTGAAGAATCTTGACCGAATCCACCTGGGAGTCAACTTCTCTAGTTTCTCGTTTTGCTTTTCGTGGATCGACTGGAAGTAAGAATGAATTCCCTTTTCTATTCTCTCTTTGATCCATGCTGACGGACTCCAGGTCCAACACAAAGTTCATGTTGGACTTTTAGTATGACAACAGAGACTCCAATTTTATTACATAGAATATGTTTCAACAAACTCGTGTCCATTCAAAACTGACTTATCCATTGCAAATTGTTGCTTCAATGCTGAAGGAATTTCGGTAATTTTCCACAATCTTTAATTAGATTGGGTTTCGTACAATGAACTCAAACTTGAGACACATTTTAACAAGGCCGACCTTGCCTAGATTTGCGAAGCCGAGGCTCACGGTGGTCAAGTGAGTCTCTGACGAGCTTGTCGAACTTCACCTTGGCCTAGCACTACAAAGAAGGAGGAAGAAGAAGATAAAAGGAAAAAGAAAAATAAGAAAAATTAATAAAAGTATTAAAAAACTAAAAGAAACAAAAAAAAATTAAAAGTTCTATCAAACACATTTCTGTTTCAAGAATAAAAATTCTGGGTAATTACCAAAATTCAGAAATTAATCCCTAGAACAGAATATAAAATAATCATTTCTATGTGAAAATTATTCTCAGAAATAAAATGGTTACCAAACGTATCATAAATTGCAAAATGGCTTCTCAATTGTAATCTCAGGGAGGTGAAATCCCATTTTGATTCCTCGGCGTTATCCGGCAGGGTGGACTTCTTTTTGATAAGTGACCTAACTCTCGATTCGCTTCATCCTGGTCTTTCCTTGAAAGATAATAATACTTTATTATTTCCGAAACAAATTAAATATCTATTCCTTTTTCTTTTTGGACAATGCATTTCGAGTTTTAACTTCCGTTTCATATATTTATTTATGCCTAATATTTTTCACCCTCTAGAGTTTTGACATTATATAACATTCACCGTTTAGAAAATTATATATTTAAAAGAAAAAAATTATAACATTAAGCATGTTATGATTTCCTAAGGAAAAATTACCAAAAAATTCGTAAATATATTATAATTGTGATGTACTAAATATGTTTTTATCAATTGAGTAATAAACCTTTTACATTGTGTCAATTTAGTTTATCTCGGCCAATTTTGGCTGACCGACATTAACGTGAACATCATTCGGCTAACGTTGACATAAAATTTTTTAATAAAATTTTATTATTTTTTCTCTCTCTTTTTTCCTCCTTCATCCTTCTTCCTCCAATCCATCACTGCCACGAGTGAATCAACTCTCTATTTCATCACTCGTTATTACGATTGAAATAGAGAGTTGATTCACCCATTACGAGTGAGTGCCAATTACGAGTGAGGTCACCAACCTCAATCTCCAATCGAGCCACCTCGGCTGCAATTGATCATGGCTAAGATCCATGACCTTAAAATGTGAGCCGACATTGTGATCTTATTGCCAAGCACATAGATTGCTGGAGCAAAAAGTCGATTCATCAAGATCTTGTCTGGTTATAATTGATACTCCAAAGGAGGTCATCAACCTTAGATCTTAGATCGAGCCACCTCGGCCGCAATTGATTATGGCTAAAACCGATGAACCCCAATTGCGCAATGCTACGATCGGTCTGCTATGTCCAGTCCGATCCGGTCCGGTCTAGTGTAGGCAAGTATATATTCGCGTCCTCGCGAAGATCCGGGTAACGTCTCCCCCCTCCCTTCACCCACCTCTCTTCTTTCCCGCGTGCCTTCGCTTCTCTAATCTCCCCTTTGAGAGTTTGGGCGGCGTGCGATCGGAAATGCGGGGGGGAATTCGAGCCTTGTTCTTTTTGCTCGGGGGATGCGCGGGCGGCGTTGCTTCGGATCCGGTGTTGTCGCATTCGAACGGGTTTACCTAGCTCCCCCCACCACCCCCGCCCCCCCCCCCCAAAAAAAAAAAAAAAATTGGGCAGCTTTTGTTTTTTGGGTTTTGATCAATTCGTGCACTGGCATCGGAGAAGTGCAGATTCGATTGCTTCGCTATGATTTCGTCGTATTGGATGTTGCTCCTCATGTTGCAAATGTATCTCGTACTTCCGGATGAAGAGAGACGGATGCTTGTGGTTTAACACCGGAATTTTGGTCCCGTCCGTGCAAATTCTGGCGGTAATCGGGAATAAGAAACATCGGGAACTGGATGGGAGTTGAATAAAGTCCTTTTTTTTTCCTTTTATTCGGCCCTTGAGAGTTTAATTAATTACTCGGTTGCATCATCACAATTTTTGGGTTTGTTGTAAGCAGCTTGCTTCTTGTCTTGTTTATCGCATTTATTGTCGCTCCATCACAATATCTGCTGCCCCTGCTTTGCAATGGGCGAAAAGGAAAGGATCACATCTTTTGAGCTGAAGTGAATTTGCTGTGGAGGGTGGCTGTTAAGTTTGAAAAGATAAATGAGTGCAATGACATGGCAAATGCATTTCCTGGGCTGTTGAACAAGTTACTATTTAGAGCACAACTGTTAGTTGAAATGTTTTTTAATGAATTATGGGCTTTCCTATATTAATTCAGGAATTCAAGTAACTGAGCAGAATGTGGATACATTGATTATCCATGAGTATCGATCTTCTTTCCAACTTGTGGATCTTCATCTTCTTTCATGCCATTTACATTCTATATGTGCCTCTCAGTGCTGCTGTCATTTCTTTCAATGTTCTATTTTGCTTGCTACAATCCAATTGATCCCACCATAGCCCCTAAGATTATCCGCTGCTTCATTAAGCATCACTTAAGAATCAACATTAATGTAGGGCCATCAATTTTATATCAAATCATCCTGTGGTTGTTATCAAAATTGTTTTCATATTGTAGTTTGTTTGGGTGTGATGTGCTGAAATTAATTGCTTTGGACTTTCTTCTTACTTATCATTGCATAAGGGAGAAGAATTTTCTTAGACATTGGTGTTATTAGCTGATGGGGCCAAGATGGAAGGGAAAGGGTGCAGAGGTCAGAGCAAAAGCCGATCCTATGTCCGAGATTGTATCGCAGCTCAAGTCATCTTTAATTGAGTCAAATGCTCATGGTTTGCTCTCGGGTTGCTCTGTTCTTCTTGCGGTAGAGGCACTTCAAAGTGATCTTCTAAATTGGGCATGTTTTGGCCGACTGGTAATCACAGCCGAGAAGGACAGGCAATGGTTTCAATTGAGCATGGAGGAAGCCTTTTACCTTTGCTATACCCTGAAATGCCTCAGGATTCACGGTGGAGATAATTGTCAAAAAACCGATGACGAGTCATGGGAATACATGACGGACAAGAAATCTACGTTCCCCGAATTTTTCAAAGCTTCGGACTAAAAATTGGGTGGTGAGGTCGGGATCGCAGTATGGCGTGGAATATGTTGCGTACCGGCACCATCCGTCTCTTGTCCATTCTGAATATGCTGTGCTTGTTTCGACAGAGGGGGACAGTGGCGAGAATGGGCGATTGAGGGTATGGTCGGATGTTCATTGCGCAGTCCGTCTTTGCGGGAGCGTAGCGAAAGCGCTCTTGGTGCTTAACATCAGCAAGTGTGGTCATGGCGATGCATCTCCTTCGTGCGTGACTCTCTACTCTGTGGAAGAGCGAGTCGTGGCAAGATGGAGTGCGAAAGATTGCCGCGAAGATCATTCGATCGCCGTTAATGGCAATTGACCCAGCAGAGAATTTCCTTTTTTTTTTTTTGTCCTTTTTCCTAAAAATGCAATTTATCCTAAAATTGAAACTAATTTATCTAAAGACAAATTTTGTATTTTTCATGATATTCGAAATTAGGAGAAACGCAAAATTACCTAGCTAAATTAAAATTCCAACCAATTTAAACTTAGTTTCTTAAGATGTTATTTTAATCTAGCAATTTCTAACCTAAGATGCAAATTGCTCTAAACTTAAAATGTTTTCTGGGATATGATACGAAGACAGTGGCAAAAACCATGCGAATCATTTTGTGATTATTAAGGAAGACAAATACTAAACTTAGGAAATATATTCTAATCCGATTAGATATTCAGAACCTAAGTGAAAATCTAGTGCGAATTATCTTCTTCAAAACGAGATGGACTCCTTGATTGATGTTGTCCGATTATTGTTCAAAGTAATTTGATTGTCTTCGGACATTTGTCTACTGTATTCTTGATGATGTTGAGCTTCCTCTGCCTTTCGGTATGCATCCTAAACTGCCATCGGATACTCATTACCAGTGTCCGATCCTTCAGCCGTGTTTATCCCTCGGTCAGGGATTACTCTCTGACTCGGGACCTAAACTTCCTTTCATGTCTTGAGTCTATATCAGTGTCTTGCTACGCATTATAATTTCCATTTACAATCCGTCGACTGAAAAACTAACAATCGTTCAGACATCCCATGAATGGCTTCGTGGGCGTGATCAACGTGCTTATTTACGATGAAAAGTGGAAGGTGGTTAAAACATGTTGACAGTAATGTTGTTTTTTCTCCAATATTTACAGAACAAACATGGATGATAAAATATTTGAAATAAAGTAATGGATGATGATAAATTGTCATTTCGATACTTTAAAAAATGAACTGAAATTATTGTCAGATAAGATAATTTAATGTAAACTGAATTTGGAAAACATCCTAGATATCTAAGGTGTATGACAACTCACCTCCCACACAATAGGAAAATATTAGATTTTCCAAGATCCACAGTCAAAATTGAATAGAAAAATCTAAAAGATATTCAAATGGAATTACTTCATCAAAAGTGAAAAACGAAAAATTCCCTTTATTTTTGTTTTTGGGGTCGGAAAATATAACTAAACTTCATTCCTTGAAATAGTTTCTTCATTAAAAAAAACACAGGCCTCGGAAACAATGAGGTCCCATAAAGTACTAAGGAATCAGCAAGCCAGTCTCTAAGAACAAGATGATAGTTGCATCTATGGCCTTAGCATTCCAGTCCGCAGCTTGATTTGCATCTCTCAAACAATGGTCTAGATCTAGATTTTCGAAATAGGTTATTAACTTATTAATCTATAGGCCGACGAAGCTAGTTCTTGGCTTGCCACCGCCACTGCTACCGCCCTTATCAAGTCTGACTCCACAATTTAAGCTGAGAGAAGCGCACGTATTGTCTCAAGGAGGGCGCGAGGGTTTTAATCTCCAATCGAGCCACCTCGGCTACAATTGATCATGGCTAAGATCCCCGACCTTAAAATGTGAGCCGACATTGTGATCTTATTACCAAGCACAAACATTGTTGGAGCAAAAAGTCGAATCATCGAAATCTTGTCCAGTTATAATTGATACTCCAAAGGAGGTCATCAACCTTAGATCTCAAATTGAGCCACCTCAGCCGAAATTGATCATGACTAAAACCGATGAACCCCAATTCCGCAAGGCTACGATCGGTCTGTCTGTCCAGTCCGATCCGGTCCGGTCCGATCTAGGCAAGTGTATTTTCTCACTCTGATGAAGTGGACGACGCAGATGCGAGCTCATCTTCCAGTGGACCCCACCCCAACAACAAAACAAAACAACCTCTCCGCACCCGCATAATTACCCCCACCAATTTCACCTCCTCACCAGCTCCTCTCTCTCTCTCTCTCTCTCTCTCTCACTCACTCTCTCTCTGAAATCGGGCTCAGGAGAGAGAGAGAGAGAGAGCGCTTCCGAGCGGACGAGCGGAGCGAAGCGTCAGTCCCGCACGCTGCCACAGTGATCGATCGCAGAGCAAAAGCTCGAGCGAGAGAGAGAGATGGACGACTACACGAGGGAGATGATGGAGCTCAAAACCCTAGTCACTCGCAGTCTCGAGAAGAAGGGCGTCCTCGCGAAGATCCGGGTAATGTCTCCCTCCTTCCCTCCCTTCACCCACCTCTCTCTTCCTTCCCGCGTGCCTTCGCTTCTCTAATCTCCCCTTTGAGAATTCGGGTGGCGTGCGATCGGAAATGCGGGGGGGAATTCGAGCCTTGTTCTTTTTGCTCGGGGGATGCGCGGGCGACGTTGCTTCGGATCTTGTGTTGACGTATTCGAACGGGTTTACCTAGCTCCAACCCCCCCCCCCAAAAAAAAAAAAATGGGCAGCTTTTGTTTTTTGGGTTTTGATCAATTCGTGCACTGGCATCGGAGAAGTACAGATTCGATTGCTCCGCTATGATTTCGTCTTGCTCCTCCTGTTGCAAATGTATCTCGCGCTTCCTCGTGAAGAGAGAGGCGGATGCTTGTGGTTTTAGCACCGGAAATTTGGTCCCGTCCGTGCAAATTCTGGCGGAAGTCGCGTAGGAAACATCGGGAACTGGATGGCAGTTGACTAAAGGCCTTTTTTTCCCCCTTTTATTCGGCCCTGGAGAGTTTAATTAATTACTCAGTTACGTCATCACAGTTTTTGGGTTTGTTGTAAGCTGCTGGCTTCTTGTCTTGATTATTGCATTTATTTAGTCGCTCCATCGCAATATCTGCTGCCCCTGCTTTGAAATGGATGAAAAGGAAAGGAGCGCATCTTTTGAGCTGAAGTGAATTTGCTGTGGATGGTGGCTGTTAAGTTTGAAAAGATAAATGAGTGCAATGACATGGCAAATGCATTTATTGGGCTGTTGAACAAGTTACTATTTAGAGCACAACTTTTAGTTGAAATGTTTTTTAATGAATTATGGGCTTTCCTATAGTAATTCAGGAATTCAAGTAACTGAGCAGAATGTTGATACATTGATTGTCCATGAGTATCGATCTTCTTTCCAACTTGTGGATCTTCATCTTCTTTCATGCCATTTACATTCTATATGTGCTTCTCAGTGCTGCTGTTATTTCTTTCACTGTTCTATTTTGCTTGCTAAGCTGAACTCAGGATTGGCGCGTTTTAGGCTATTGAATGTGCTTTACGTGTTCCCTTGACTATTTATTTGAATGCTAGGCGGAACTGCGGGCAAGTGTATTTGAAGCAATTGAAGAGGAGGATCAAGTTGTGGAGAAGGAAGGTTTACCTCCTGCTTTGTTAGGTAGCTGCAATGAACGAGCAAAACAACTCCATGCTTCTCCTTCAGGTTATTTTCTGGTCCTTTGGTATGGACCCTAGCGATATACTTTCATTTTCTGATAATCTCTCAGCTATTGGCTGATGGATATTGATATAGACTCTGCAGATATCTTTTTTTGCCCCTCAGGTTTGTTCAATGTAAGCGGCATGTGCTTGTGCTTGTTAATGCGGTGACCTTATTCAACTGTCCTCATTTTATTATGCAGGGAGGCTGTTAACAGCATTGATTTCTGAATACTTGGACTGGGCACAACTAAACCACACATTAAAAGTTTATCTGCCTGAGTGTAATTTGGTAATCAAGTAATTCCAGCTGCAGTTTTCTTCTGACATTATTGCAAGTACCTTTCTATGTTCTGTTCTTCTAGAGGACTGCTGAATTCAATTGAGTTTTTATGAATTACCCTTGCAGCAAAAGGATTTTTGGAAAGCTGAGTTGAAGGAGTTTAGCAGCAAGAATGGATATGATATTAACCGAAATGGAGATAGTGGTCCTTTGCTGTTGGATGTACTTGAAGGATTTTTAAAATATGAGGTTTGGTGTCTGATCTTTTCCTGATTTTATTCTTTTTGCTTAAAGCTTTGAACCCATGAGCAAGTCGTATATAGAACACTTTACCATTTACCGTACGATGTGCCTTAGGTTGTTTTAATGGCAGAAGTTTTGTGGGATTCTGTTTGTTGTTTCATATGAAACTTGACTCATCTTTGATAGAGTTTAACCAAACCAAGGGGCGGGGGAAGGAGAATGACTACAGAAGCTGATTCCGTATCATTAGAGTCTCGGGATGTTCGTAGACCTTCATCATCTATTGCAGGGGGCTTACCCCCATTGGGAAGGTGATCATAAAGTCTTGTGCTTATGGTTTGTCCATTTCATTGGTTGTCTATGTTTCTCTATTTCTTAGTGCTAATATGACTTTCTGAATTTCATTTTAGGTCTGCTCCGCCTGCCCAGGGATCTGGTAATGAAACTTTCCATCCATTTATATCTACTTTGCAGTTTCAGTTGTCATTTGGATTTGCTTATTGATATACCTTTGCCAAATAGGTAGGAGAGCTGGCTCCTCAACATCTAGTTATAAAAAAGATGAGTACAATTGGAGATATGACAATGACGAGCTCCCTGAGGATATTGTCCGAACATCAGCTGCTTTAGAAAATCTTCAGCTGGACAGGAAAGCTAGGAATCTGACTTCTTCTTGGCGGTTTGTTCTCAAAACCCAACACTTAACTTTGTATTCATTTTAGATATCATCTTTTCCTTTAGATTCTTAGTGGATGGTGATGTCAGTTTTCATTGAAATAGATGGTGGGACTGACTTCACTAGATTCTCATACGTTTGTCTGATGTGCCCCATCATACATCTTGAACATGGGCCAAAAGAGAAAGGAAGAAAACCGCCCAACTCACTCTGTGCACTTAGTATCATAGTGCGATGTGATCTGAGCAAGAATTTTTGTCTCTTTTCCTTGCTTTCAATCTAGGAATAATTAAGGGGTGCGGGTTGTTTTGTTGCATGTCCAGCAGGTCTATTTTGAATGTTTGATGGTCTTGCTTATCATATGGAAAAAAAAAATATGCCAAGAGACAAAGGAGAGCCTGGGTTGAGTTGAGACAAATGCCATGTAGAGGTGAAATTCGATATAGAGAGTTCCATTGTGTGATGGAGGCAGGTTTCAGCTCTGAGCTCCTGGAACAGTTTAGATTGTTAGTAAAGGGAGGAACTTCAGTTTTTTGGCTTAGCAATTAATTTCAGCAGATATCACATACATTTCATGGGAAAAACTGCACACAACATTGGACACACATGATCTCGACTTCCATGTTGCATCACCAATGGTGTTACTTTGATGTCCATGCATACTTGTGTGTGTGTGTGTGTGTGTGTGTTTTTGTTTTGGGGGGGGGGGGGGGATCCCTTTATCTGGCATCATTTGGATTCACTCCTCAGCAATGTGCAAGTGTGTGACGGTTCATCAGGAGATTTGGTCTCCTTCATGATAAAAAACCATTTTAAAGTGGGACAGTCTTTTAAGCTTAACCTGAAAGGTACTTGTAAGTACAAGAATAAATGAGTTTTACTTTGATGGTTAACCTTTCTGGGCTTGCTAGAAAGCACCAGGTCTGCCATTGTTTTGTTTTATTAGTTTGCTTAGTCTGAAAAGATTTTAGCTGAATGTTTGCTTGTCATTGGAAACTCTAGCTCTAACAATGGGTTGGGACTAGTGGAACAGGAGAGGCTAGCCTGCTGCACATCCTCAGCCATTTTACATGTTTTATCGATGTAGTTTAACACAAAAATTGAAGTTTATGAGCCTAGTTATTTTCTCTAGCACCAAATGTTACTAGCTTGCAGAGACAATAACTTCTACTTGCTAGCTGTAAAATCAAAAGATGAATATTTGAACTATAATCAGGCCTATAGTGTGGCTTGTGAAATGCATTCCATTCATTTAATTTTGGATGTCTTTTTGTTCAATGCAAAAGGCATGTAAGTTCACATGTGACCATGAGGAGTCTTAGGGTCCGTTTGGGATGTGCTTTGGTAAGGGACTTTGAGTGTCCAAAGTTCATTTGACCAAATATTGAGTATTTCGTAAAATTTTTAAACCCACATTGAGAGAATGTTAGCCTTTGAAAGGCTGAAAGCCCAAGATAGGTCCTAGGCTGCCTTGGGCTTTCAGCATTTTCAGAAACCCGCACAGATTATTGTTCTTTTTTTTTCCAGTGGCGTGGTTGCATGTGGCTGGTTGGTGATGGGCTAGAGAGAGGCCAGCAAGGTTGCGGCTACCCTAGCGACTGTCACCAGCCAGTTTTGCAACCCCGATGAATCGTGGCAACTGCCGGCAAGTCACGTCGACGCAACCTAGCTTTGGGTTGCCGGAGGTCATGCGATCTCACCGCAACCAAATCTGTTGCCGGAGGTCACGCGACCTCAAGCTAGGTCGCTGGTCACGACGAGGTTGCATGACCTCGTCGTGACCAGATCTATTGTCGGAGGTTGTGCAACCTCGCTGCGACCAAATCTGTGTCGCCGGAGATCACGTGACCTTTGCGAAGAGTTGCTAGAGGTCACCCAACCCTAGGCAGCCCTCGCTGGGGGTCGTCAGAGGTCGCTTGACCCAAGGCAGCCCTCACCGATTGTCTCTGAGGGCTGCCTGAGGCCATCAGCCCTTGCCAGCCAACTTTTTTATTTTTCTTTTGACAATCTTTTTTTTTTTTTTTTAATTACAAAAGTCCTTTGTAAATATAATCTCTCCAAACACTATTTTACTTAAAGATACTTCATAATAGACTTTCAAATTACAATTTAACAAACACAATTTGCATTTTGGAAAACCCCTTTGACTTAAAGTCCTTTGCATTTTCCCAAAAGCTTTTCCCAAAAATCCAGCCAAACGCACCCTAGACCAACCATAATTTGTCACCCTGTTACTATTACGACTTTAAAAACATTGTTTTTTTTTTTTTGGTCAAAAAACTTTAAAGACTTTAATTTCTGTAATATGGTAGTACCCTATTGGAACCTCCTTGGGCAAGCAAAATTGTATATTCCACAAATATATATCGACTTGTACCTGAAAAGGCATCTAGTACTTTGTTTTTCCTTGGATGATGAAAAGGAATTATGTTGGATGTTTGCAGGACTATAATGAGGTATTTTTGTATCAATAGTTCTTGGTAGTTTTACTAGTTTTTGTGTTTCTCATCGAACAGTCAAGCCTGAGACCATTACAAAATTTCTTTGCGCTAATTCTTGGAGTTATTTTTTAATTTTGTTGCAGGCATGCTGGGGATGGGATCTCTGACGATGATGGGAGGGCGGACCATATGTAGATGGCTGACTTAGTAATTTCTCGCTCTGTTGTGTATTTTGGATTGCCTTTATCCTTGAGTGTTATCTAAAATTAGGCCGATTTTATATTGTGGTCATGTAAGTTGCAGCAATTTAGTTCAGGTTTCTCACGCTATCCTTTCGAGTTTGATTCTCTTGAATCTTTCACTCTCAGATCTGGTTCTATTTGTCAAGGACATCTTGCTTTTTTATCCTTTTAACATAGTGGGAATGGCCTATCCAACATATGAAATGCTACAAAGACCGTGCAAAAGTCAGTATCATTATAGTTTCGAGGCAGAAATCCAAGTTCAGCCGAGACCCATCTGCTGAATGGTTTGGGATGGATGTGCCTCAGGCCAAGTGAAGGACTTCAAATTCGGTCCAATGCTGTGCTTTGTGTGAGAGAATTTGCCTATGTACTTGCTACATAAGGTATTGGATTGTTCTTGGAGAAATAGTGAAATGTTGTTAGGCCTGCAAGTTTCTGCCCAATGTATCTGTTAGTGTTTCTCATTTGATAAACGGTCACGAGGGTTCCAGAAATAGCATTCACTCTCGTTTGTGATTGGTGATTCACCCAAAAATTTGAGATGAACTTGCTCTTAAGCGCATGTATATTTTCAAAGAAGCCAGAAAAAAGTTATCCTTGTTCCACCAAGCAAAATTCAACGGGTCGGTTGTCTAGGTGCCTTTTAGAGCGTCTGTTCTTTTCTTTTTCTTTTTTTCCTTTTTTGACCCAAGAAATTGGTCTAATTCATATAAGTTCCAGCTACTTGTTATTCTTTATTACAAGCTGGAGACATATCTTCCACAGTGGTTCACAAAGTTTGAAAAGACTTGCGTCCCATCAATTTCTGTTTATTATATGGTTTGCTTTCTGCGGCCATTGCTGTCTCCCAGAAATCGGCACTCCAACGAGAAAATGGGAAAAAGGGCGGTCAAACGATTTAAAAAGTCCGATGGCTTGTGACTGTGCAAGTCCTCATGCCAACGATAAAGAAAAATCAAATAAAGAAGAGGCACTTTTGCCGCAATTTAGCCATCCCATCCGAGCTCATTTAAATTTTGACATGCCACGGCATGCTCCAAAGTTCTCCTTTTACTCAAGTGCCATCCGCAGCCTGAACTTTTACTTCGGGACATGAAAGGAACTGAGCTTTGAGTCTTGAGGTGTTGCTTCCATCAATTTGGTGCACAAGGTACGGTTTCTAGCATATGCGAATAGGGACTCAATTGAAAATGAAATCTTTATTATCATGCCTGAATAGTGAACAGATGAAAGTGAGTAATTGAATAGTTGAAAATGATTTAAACATGCTTTATATAACACACTATTACCGAAATCTCAATTTTAAATTGCTCGACTATTTAGAACTTTTTGATTTTGATCTCAACCACTTACTAAACACATTACTAGTTACTCGATAGAGTGTGATTTTATTTAAGCTTTTGGAGCAAAATCGTTTCTTCCGAAGCACGCCATCTAAACACCTACAATTACCTCATGCTTTTGTATAGTCAATTGCTTGACTAGAACTGACAATCAAAATGAATGCGAATGATAAAATAATCTAAATGAATGTTTTTAATATAAGAATGGGTAATTTTTTTTTTTTTTGAGTCCCAACAACGGTTATTTTTTGGACCAACCTCAAGAGGCCTTGTTGCTTTGATTGGATTGTGGAAAGATGGGACCGTGCGATGAGCCAATCGAAGGTCAGGCATGTAAATACAACGAAACTTCGGGAGTGAAATTATAATTTCAAACGAACCCGGGGACCCGGGGGGGCCTAAATGCAAGGAAGAACCAAGGAAGAAACAAAGCAAAAAACAAAAGATTCACGACAGTCTCTCTCCCACTGTCCACCTTCCCTGCCTGTCCTAACCCAAGTGCTCTCTCTCCCTCTCTCTCTCTCTCTCTCTCCCTCTTTCTCTCTCTCCGAGTGGCGAAGTTAAGAGTGAAGTCGCAGGAGAGACATGGGGTGGTGCTCCTGTTCTGGGAAATCGAAGAAACCCACGAAGAAGAAGCAGAGCACTGAACCGGACTATCAGATCCAATCCACTTCAGGTACTCTTCCGCCACAATGGGGAGCTCAATTTACCCACTGACCCCTCCTCAGTGCTCCTGTTCGTCATCTTCGCTTCTTGCCCGCAATTCAAGTCGCCATTTTGATGCGTCTGCTGCACAGTGCGTGATGATCGGCGTCAGTGTGACTGGAGTTCTGCTCCCGCGAGTTGCGAAAAGTGCCGACTTTTTTTGGTGGTCGTTACTTTTTAAGTGGGGAACGTCGGGCTTCTTGATCTGTGCTGACTTGGTATTGATAATTGGATTGAATTTTGTGATCGCAGTGTGTGTTTCTGTTGTGCTTGGGCTGTTGATGGGTGTTTTTCTTGAAAATTTAATTGCTTGACGTTCAAATTCTGAGCTGAGGGTGCTTTGGTAGGGTATATTGGTCTCTTGCAGAAGTTTGATGTCAGAGATTGTGCTCTGTGCGATTCGTTGGGTTAAAGGAAAGATCTTGGCTCTGTTGATTACTTTGAGTGCTCCATAGTTTTATTTGTTTATATTTGCATATGGCATGACCAGCATTGTTATTGTTTTGAGGGAAAAAAATATGGTAGTTGATTTGGTAATGGACTTACTTTGGATGTTTGAATTTGAAGTAATGTGGAAACTATTTTGTTTGGTCTTGTGTGCGAGTTCTTTTGATGAGTAGACTGAGATGTAATTTTTCTTGATAGTCTCTCCATGTTGACTGGCAATTAAATGCAGTGTCATTGAGAAGAATCCAATTCAAAATAGAAACCATTAGTAGTTTTTGGTTCTCACCATGGATATAGACTACTGACTCGACTATGATTGTCCTAATTTTTGTAAATCATATGGGGGTTTACTTTGTCTCTCTCTTCCCATCTCTTTTTTGCTCTTGGGAAGGGCCATGTGTATCTTTTATGTTGCAAAGTGCATTTTATGCCTTACGGAATGTTATCAGTCTGTATCAGTATGTCAACAGTGTCAAGCATTATACATTGATCTTCTTATCTTGTATCAGACAAATTGAAGGTAAAGCCAGCCTACAATGTAAGTAAGGAGGGGGATAAGGATGGAGGATCTGATCACATTGCTGCTCACACTTTCACATTTCGTGAACTGGCTTCTGCAACGAAGAATTTCAGGTCAGACTGCCTCTTGGGAGAAGGTGGTTTTGGCAGAGTATATAAAGGACGTTTGGAGAGTACAAATCAGGTTTGATAAAATATTCCAATACCTGGTTAAAATGCAGTCCAAATTGTTTCATTTTCTTTTTCCCTTTTGGTCCTCATCTCCACTTCATGAATCTAGCTCCAAAGATAAAATGAAATTTTTGTCAATAGTAACAATATGTTGGTAAGCTGGTATAGCTTAAAGTGGACCTCCTTATGGTGAGATATAGAGTGGAGACTGTATGTTACAGTAATGAACAGAATGTTTTTAATTTAGATCTTGGATGCTAGAATACTGGTGTAATAAGGAAAGATTCTTCAATATGTTTTCCATGAGTTCCATGGTGGAATTTAGGTATTTTAGTTTGATGCACCTGTGGATAAGATTAAGCCTTTTCTTCTGTTTGTAGGTTGTTGCTATTAAGCAACTTGATCGCAATGGGCTGCAAGGGAACAGGGAATTTCTGGTCGAAGTCTTGATGCTAAGCCTACTTCACCATCCTAATCTTGTAAATTTAATTGGTTATTGTGCTGATGGCGACCAAAGGCTATTAGTTTATGAATATATGCCATTGGGTTCTTTGGAAGATCATTTGCATGGTAAATTTATTGGAACTTGAACTTCACTGTGTTCTGTGTTAAAACTAGCATTGAAGCTTCAAAAGTTTCTCAGCTACATGTGCTACAAAATTTATATAATAGCATTTGACAAGCCTGTGATGCCAAAGAGAGAATCAAATGATCCAGTCAACTTTTGAATTGTTTAGTGAATTTTGACAAGCTTTGAATTTCTATGTCTTTCTTTAGGCGCCTTCAAGTTCCTTTTCTCCCATTTTGAACTTGTCAAAATTATGAACTTTCATCCTTTTGTGCTTGCAATCATGTCAAGCCAAAAAAAAAAAAAAAAACTGGCTTTAGAAATGATGTCATCTTTCTTTATTTTTCTGATGCTCATACAATATCCTGGTTGTGTTATTTTATATCAAATGCTTAGATTCTTTTGTGCAAGCTACCATTCAATGGTTACACCTGCGTTGATTGTGATGCAATTGACTGACTTTGTCCCCAATACTTCTTTTCAGACCTACCACCAGATAGGAAGCAACTTGACTGGAATACAAGAATGAGAATAGCTGCGGGCGCTGCGAAGGGTTTGGAGTATTTGCATGATAAAGCCAATCCCCCAGTCATATATCGTGATTTAAAATGCTCGAATATCCTACTTGGTGAAGGCTATCACCCCAAATTATCTGATTTTGGTTTGGCAAAATTGGGTCCTGTTGGGGACAAGACACATGTATCTACCAGAGTAATGGGAACCTATGGGTACTGTGCACCTGAATATGCAATGACTGGGCAGCTAACTTTAAAATCAGATGTTTATAGCTTTGGAGTGGTCCTTCTAGAAATTATCACCGGTAGAAAAGCAATTGATCACTCAAAATCTGCTGGGGAGCACAATTTGGTTGCATGGGTGAGACCTCTCAGCATTCTCTCTGCTTACCTATGCTTCTGGCATCTTAGTTGATTTTCCTTGCATATTCATGTTGGATGGTACAAAGTATCCTAAATGGGCTTTTGTTATAAACTATTCATTGTTGCATCAGTTGCTAGACTTATCTGCAGTTGCAGGAATGCATCAGTGTAAGAGCTGTTGGCAGCTACATATTTTGTTATTTTCTGCCTTTACTTAATCTCTCCTCATGGTCTGGCACAGCTGAATTGAATTGAATATAAGTCAAGATAGTAGGATGGGATAGAAATTAGCGGATCCCCATTACCTGGAAAAGAGCACATTATGAGATTATTGTTTCAGATTGAATATATATGTTTGTATTTGATGCGTGAAAATAAAATAATTATAATTCAGACATAGGAGTTCTAGGGTAAGTTGGTGGGCTCAAGGGTAAATTTTGAACCAAAACTTAAGAATATCTTAATGACACTGAGATGAACATGCAAAGACTTGGCAAGAGGCTGGTCGGCAGGTGAAGGCCAAGGCACAATGAGTGTGCAGCTGATGCAGTAAACAAATGCTTTTGGGATGAACAATCTGATGCGGTAAACAAATGCTTTTGGGATGAACAATCTCCATGAACAAATAAACTTAGCTATCTTTTTCCCCTTTCATGGGGTTATACTCTCTGGACGCTCCAATATTCAGGAGCTTATTGTTAGCGTCTTTTTACTTTTTTATTTGGTTTTGGTGAAAGACAATATAAACTCCGTGTCTGGGAGTTCTCACTTCTTCCTATTTTAGGATGAGTTGCATTGTTAGAATTAGAAGGTTGTTGTGCTCACTGGGATAATACAACTCTGATTTTGTGCTAAAAAAAGGGAACACCATAAACACGACACTTGAAACTCAAATGGAAGGAGGATTCCATCTGTGATTGTATCAAGGTGCCTTCAAATTTAATTATGTTCTGAAACTGTGTTCATTGATGTTACTGGGAGAATATCTCAGGCTCTGCATCATCAATGTAGTTAAGGATATGTTGCTACTTAGTGAAACTTTGCTGCCTTTGTCTATGTTCCTTATATGTTTTACATGATAGCAAGTGGAGGCTCCTTGTTATGATTGTGGGACTATATCCACTAGCATGTGATGTAAATTTTTAGTCCTATAAGATATTAATATAAGAATTCTAAACTTTATCAGATAGTATATCACATTACTGTCATGTACTTCCCTTGCTTTAGACAAGTGATGGCTTCTGCTACTCTGTTGAATCCCTTCTACATGAATAATATACATTATATCTCAAGGCAACTTATATATTGTAGTGCTACTCATATTTCGACATTTCTGTGCAATTGTACTAGCTCTAATATGAGCGTTAATTTGCATATATACCCAATTCCAAGATTTAAGCAGGAGAAAAAAAAAATTCGCATTTTTGAGATCTTTTTCTCCCCTCTTTATGAGCAAACCAGAGAGCTGTATCTAGTCAACTTCTTAATTAAACATCCTTGCAGGCCCGTCCCTTATTTCGAGATCGGAGGAAGTTTTCACAGATGGCTGACCCGATGCTGCAAGGGCAATACCCAGCGAGAGGCTTATACCAAGCTCTTGCCGTGGCTGCTATGTGTGTTCAGGAGCAGCCTAACATGAGGCCAGTCATTGCGGATGTGGTGACAGCTCTCAGTTATCTAGCTTCCCAACAGCATGAACCAGATTCACAATCAGCTCAGAGTTTCCGTTCAAGTTCCTCCACCCCCAGAGCAAGAAGAGACCTGTGAATTGGAAAAGAACTGAATTGCATCAACATCACCGTTCAGAGGGAAAAGAAATTGGCGCCACAATTGCTGCATGGCTTCTTCATGTGAGAAAGTTGAACTTCCTGGCCTTGTCTGTGATTCAGAGGTCATTCTGATTGAGTTCTTTTCAAAGAAATTACAGGGTGGCACAAGAATCTTCCCACGGTGGAATTTTGAGTCCAGTCTAGATGGTTGGTCAGATGGAATGCCAGTAGGTGCTTTGGCTGTTAGAATGAGCCTTTTTCGTCTTGTGGCGCTCTCTCTTTCTCTCAATTTTTGGGTGTAGTTGACATTGGGTTGTACTTATCTAAATCTCATTTATACACATTAGCTGATGAACATTATTACATTGTATATTTCTTGACTACATGAGGGGTCAGCTCAATGAAAAGTGAAAATCTCTTGGAAGAATTTTTAGGTCACGGGAAACTTGATCGTTGCCCAACTTGCGCCGAGGGCATGGAAACTACACCACATGTGATAATTTACTGGGCTGCTCAGGAGAATCTAACTGGCATCGGCACCCTAGGGAGCAGAATGGTAGAATTGAATCGTCTTTTCACAGTTTCTGTTTCGCCTTCCTTCCTACCGCTAGCTGGAGCATGCTTTCAAGTAAGTTGTACCATATCTATGGGGTCGTTTAGGGGTGCAATAAATTTTGAAACGAGTTGAACCGTAGATATTAGAAACTCAAAAGATGTGTTATTACACTAATTATTAAAACTAAATGTTTTAGCATGTTTAACAAAAACTTTATATTTTGCAGTTATTCGAATTAATCATCTTGTTCGAACATGTGAATGCAGATGGTATTCTATTATCATATGGACTTAGCCATAGTCCGAGTAGAGATTTGAATCATGAAAACTCACAAAACTTTTGACCATAATCTGGCTTGCGTTGAGATTTCATTAAAACATTTGTTTTGGGGTTCAATCCAAAAATAATTGCTATGTTGATCCCTTTTTGTTGATAAGCCTAAGGTCATCTTGATTTCAACCCTAAATTTTATTTTCTTTGTACTCTATTTGTTTCGTGGGAAAAAATTCTTTGAAAGACATTTTCTTAAAAAAATCATTTATATTACTTATAAAAACATATGAATGATATATATAATTATATCATTTATGAGAATAAATTTATCCGATGATGAGAACATTTTCCATCGATTGATTATTTCAAGCAATTAATTTTAAGAAAATATTTTTCAAATTAGTTATTTTTTGAGAAATAAATGGAGCTTAAAGTTTGATTTGTTGCAGGAGAATTTCATGTATCATCCCTGGTCCCATAGTTCCTGTTTGAATCGAATGTCAAATTTCATGTACCATCCCTAGTCTCGTAGGTCCTGATTGAATCAAATGTCAACTGAATTGAGGACTTTCTCTCCCCTCCCCCCTCAAAAAAAGGTAAAAAAAAAAGGAGAATGAAGACCATATAAGATTTGAAATTGAAGGACTTTCACCCTTGACATAAACATGACGAGAAGAGACGTCTCCCTTCTGTTTAACTAGTTTAGGTTCACGTCGTGCGAAAGCCAAGAGTACAGACCAGAAACAACAACAAATCTACATTTTGCACTTTAAAATGCAAAGCATGTGAATATTTACTTGCAGACCAAAGCTCAAATCAGATAAGTTGGTCCTCCATATCTCCACAACAGTTTAGCATCTCATCGACAGGAACTCTAAAGTTTCCGATTGCCAATGCAAGGCAAAATGGTTATATGCTTTCTTCCAAGGAAAATAACATCACTAATCTTTCGGTCCACGAACTATTCTCATCGGTTCAATTTCAATAGGGTCCTTCCGTTGAAGACAGGTACATGTTGGCGGACAACGATGCGGAGGTAGGCTAACCAAGGGCACTGTCAAGCAAAGATGTAAGCACTAAGCTGGGCGACGAGGCTGCACTTCCCCGACTTCATAAAACGCGCTCGTGCCGAAAGCTTGCAAGCCCACGCACTCAAAACTACCCAACTGGCCATAGATCCGTACCTGAATTTACAACCAAATGCGAGCACCACAAATTTTTTTAACCTTTTCGTATTCGATTGTATTATATCTGCACATGTATATGGTCTATGAAAGTTCTTATGGTGTCTCTTTCCATTCTGGCACGTCTGCTTTCTTATGCGCTTCGGGTCCATGAGCTGATCTCGCTGCTTTTTCATCATATCCGATCATAAAACAAGATAAGTTATTTCGCGATATTAAAAGCTGTCCTTAGTTTGGCTACTTTCAATGTTTTCTTTTAAACCTAAATGAACAAACCGTGCTTAAGCACCCATAATCATCTTCAAAACGACACAGATAAAGGCGAAATGTTGCAATTACGCTGCCTGAGATTGAGACCTAACCAACACCCGAGCCGAAAATTTTCAGAAAAAATTAAAAAGAAAAAAATAGAAAAGAATATCAAATCTGCAAACAATATGTTTAATCTTTCAATGCTTAATTTTGAGGCACCATGTAAAAAATATTTGCATTCTCGCCCCACCTGTCCCCATCCCGCGACCGCCACTGCATCCGCCTCTTCCACTCCACAACCTTCCGCTAGATAAAATTTTCAGTCTCAACGACCACAGGAACAACCCAAATCTATACAGCTTGCACTGTTTAACAGGTAAATGCACACAATATATAACTCTAAAAATATACCTCGCGTTCTTTTTACATCCTTTCTCCGCTTTGCTAGTGCTAACTCTAAATTTTATTGTTCTCTTAAACGAACAAACAAAACAATAAATGCAAAGTTCATACAGGGATGGCGGAAAAGAATTACATATGTGCATGCACCACAAAATTCAAACTTCACTTGAATTGCTGCCTTCATTTGCCCGAGATTAAAAAATATTTATGCCAGCTAGGAACTTGAGGAACCGGCAACCTATATTTAGACGGCGTTGGCCCTGATCAATCTGATATTGTTTGCTCCGTGACTTGTGATACAATCCCGTTGGTTTCTTTTAGCTGGGAGCTAGGACTCTGGATCTCGTCTGTAGGCTTAACATCATTTGGCTCGTCAGTGTTGGCTGATTTTCCCTGCTGCCGTATTCAGAAAATGATGTCAAAACCCCTCCGACACATCAAACACGTGCTCTTAATTTAAAGTAAGAGAAGGTGTCTAGCAAAGCAATTTTAGCATCTGAGATTCATCACGATTTTCAACAATTTAGGACGGGGATCTTAACGATAGTAAAGACAGTGATTCTTGCTTCCTGTTACAGCTAGATTATTAGCTCCAAATGAAACGGTATGATAAAGCGATGTTTTGTGTGGGAAAGTCTTTCATTCATGCTTGTATGCAAACAGACTTTAGCTATACATAAAAGAAAGTGAGAGTGCACAAAAATGCCACATTGACCTTGAACATTTTAAAGACAGCCTAATTGCCTGAATGGCCAAGCAGATCATCCTCAGGATAAATAAATGCATTTACAGTGCTGACCTTATTGCGGTCCCGCCAGCCAAGTCCAAATGGTCGACTAAGAAGGCTTATCTTCCTGGGGGGCAGCTCTTGTGTTGATTCTTGATTACTGCTAAATCTGGGCGAAGAGTCTGAATGCAAGGATCTAAAAAGAAACATCAATTCATAATTATTAACCCCAACCAACAGGAGCGAGTGCCAGGTTTAGAAGAGTGAAGCATCACATGCACACAAGGAGCCAATGTTTTTTTATGAGGGTGATACATGGAATTAAACTTGCAAAAGATTATAATCATGCTAACAAATTGGAAATTTTTTTGGTTGAATAATAATTTGGAATTTTTCTTTTTTTGGTCGAAGAATAATAATTTGGAATTGAATTATGAAATAAAGTAGTGCCAATTTTCGATGCTGCAGTTTCATCAGCAAGAATAATGTATGACAATTAAGCTGTTCCACTTTAAGCCATACCTTGGGGAAGGTTGTGCTTTGACTTGGCCAGACTGATATTGCAAGGTAGCCTCCAACATTGATTCTGCCATTACAGCTCTCTTCTCCATCTCACCAAGAGAAGCCATTGCCTCCTCATACTTTTCCTGCATAGCAAAGCCCTTCATCAGAGTTTGTAAACACAATCAGAGTAACATGCAGACAGACACATATACATTGACTATGTAGTTATGTACCGTGCTGACAGTGACACCAGAAATCATTGGAAAAATTTCTCAGCGAACAATGTTTTCTATGTTCACTGATTTCAAGCAATCTAAGTAGAATTGGTTTTGACGTTATATGTTGACCAGAAGTACACTTCTGGAACTTCAAAGTATGCTTTTCAGTCACCATTTCAGCAAAAATGTGGTTTAACATAGCTTGTAACAAACAGATGATCATGACAAAATCATATCCTGTGTGCACGTGCGTGCATGCGCGTGCATGTGTGTGATGAGATCATTGAATAACATCATATCCATTCTAAGATTTTTCAAAAACTCTGCAGAAGACACATCCATCACTCAGGAAAACTTCAACGTGTACGTTCAAGGACAAATTCATTATTACAGTAGAAGACAGTTCAACACGACCAATAGCCATTCTGCACTTCAATGTGAGATTATAGCACAAACAACACAATAATTCTGTGGAGAATAAAATCATAATATTGCTATCATGTTGAAATATAATACAGTGAAATATTTTCCCTTGATGTATCTCAACTTTCCTGATACTTTTTGACAGCCAGTTTCAACCATAATGGAGGCAATTCTAGAACTTTTACAAACAAAATGTGAAACTTAAAAAAAAGAAAGATACCTTGAGTAAAAGGCTATTAGAGAAACTGGATTATTTTTTGAAAAAGGAAGGCTAAAAGAGACTCCTTTTTGCACTCCTATAAGAGAGTAGTCCTGGCCATCAGTTGCAAAAGGTAAAAACTGAGAAGCTGCTCTTAGGATGCTTATTTTCAATGTTGTAGTTCCTTAATTATAGCACAGTACAAAAAATAACAAGGTCAAGTAGGAGTTCTGGCAGAAAAGAATGTAATAGGACTAGTTCTCAGAAAGCTAAATCAGAGACACAATGATCGTTGGAACTACTGTTATGTTAATTGTGGCTAACATTTTCCAGCAGAACATATGATAAGTTTCCCATTTCCCTGTCATATTTACGAGCTATGGAGACTGCCAGTCTTGTTGGAACTTAAGAATTGCACCACTATACAATATGATCGATTTGGCGAGATTTAAATGTGCCTGTGCAATGAAATTTGCCTGATTTCAACAGCCATTGCAATCTTAAAATTCTGTTTCGTAAGAGATATATTTCCATTCTCATAACCTCATGCATATACAGACAAGCATTTATTGCATAGTATTATTACTTCCGTACCACTGATGAACAAGACCTCATTGAGGGCAGGAATTTATAATGTTAATGCATTGCCTAAATTCACCCATACACAGGTGACCAGACATCACCTAATATCATTACTCCTGACCTCAATGAATTACTTACACTCTCATAAAATCATTCCTTCCGATCAGCCAAAAAACTTTCCAAAATTAAGGAGCAAACATGAGCAGTGACAAACCTGAAGCACTTGAGAAGCATATCTCTGTGCAGCTGCATCTTGCTCAGCAAATCTCCGAGCATCTTCTGTTAATCGCTGCTCTTGCTCTACCCGCATTAGGACCTAAATATAGGTGAACATCTTAGTGACACCACCCCACAATGCAAGAAAGAAAATGCTAGTGGATAAGGAAACAAACCTGAAGCATCACACTTTCTTGTTCCTGCTTATCAGAAAGAGCTCGTTGGAGATCAGCAACCTCTTGCTCTAGCTTCTCAACCTGAACAATAAGCATAATATAGTTTTGTTTCTTATCCTTGAGAGAGTGGAAAAATACCCACTACAGGAAGTTACCTCACTTGCTCAAGATTTTCCAAGATAAGACTGCTAATACTGCCTAGTAAAAAAAACTGAAGGGGAGGAGGGATCTTTGCCTTTAGAGGCACTCTGCCAGAGAAAATAACCAAGGAAGACACAAAGGTGAGAGGAATCCTCCTCTTCTGGAGCATCCACCAGGGTATTTCATTCCATTTTGTAGAGACAGAAAATATTAAAGTCGAGGCATTTTCCTCTCCCTAAGGATGACTTCTAAAAACAATTGGTTCCTTTCTAGTAGAATTGTATCAAGCCTCCAGGCTCCAGCCAATTAAAAAGCTTGTGACTCAGAGCCCAGGGTAATGGTAAGTATACCTTTGCACTTAATTCTCGCCGATTATCCTGCTTGACCATCTCCATTAATGCTGTCTCAAGTTCCTCAGCTCTAGAGAAAAGACAAAGCTTATAAAACATTAGTAGTGTCATTGCATCACAGCAAATAGTTGGCTCAAAAATAGAGTACACCACAGCAATGTTGTCTCAAACTATCTTAGAATAGCTGCTAAAATTTCAGAAAGATGCATCTGATAGTTATATTGTCCATCATATGTCTAAACAAAAAATTACTCGAGGGCGTCCAAATGAGGTGTTTTAAGATAATAGATTCACTCCAAAAAACAAAGGAACAGCAAATATTTAACCTCAATTTCCTACAGAAGGAAATTTCAAGGGTAATATAAATAGAAGGGAATGTCCTAGCAGTAATCCTTAATGAGAATGTGACTTAGGGTAAACTAAGGGAGGATTTCATGGACTAAGGCACATGCCATGCTACAACATTTGAATTCAATTCAAAAGAGCTTCAGAGAAAATAGATGAAACCTAAGAACGGCAGATCTTTTCTCTTCTAGCAACTTGCAGAGCTCAACCTTCAACCAGACGACCTGCAATTTAACATACCTTACGGTAAACAGGAAATTCTATACAAGATGCTAGCTGAGAATCTAGAATAAAAGTAATTTTTCTCGGAAGTGTGCTGTCATTAACAAGAAAGATTTCTTTCTGAAATCTGATTCATCAAAAGATGTGATAACAAATGCCCCACACACATTACTATAACTGAAATTCGAGCGAGACAATAATTGAGACAAAGAAAGATGCATTGGCAGAAGCTCAGGAAAATCTACTGATAGTTCATCTAGAAGCAAGGTTGATGGTTCAACAATTACAGAGACAAAATAGACCAAGAAATGAGCAATTTACGCAGTAGGTTAAGCCTTTAACTTAAATGGCCATGAGAACTGTCAATCATAATCACAGTAATAATAAATCTGACCAGGCTGTGCATAATGCAGACATATAGTTTTCTTAACAAAGCATGTTAAGCTTATTAAAAGGAAAAGGTAAGAAGTATCAGACATGATTTTTACGAGAACATCTAGCTCCATTGATCTCAATCTGAGTTGACCTACCAACAATTACACCTTTTTTTTTGGTCAGAAACAATTACAACTTTAGCTGGTACACTTTCACCAAAAAAAAACTTAAGCTGGTACACTTTAGTATGTAGAATTTTTCAATTTGATGAGACCTTTTAATTCCAATTTGGAGCTTGAAATTAAAGTAGACAACAGCATCTATAACAATGCGATGACCACACAAAATCAACCATTACAATTGTGATATCTGGGGTGCCTAACAGTGTAAGGGTTGGTATTGGATTGACTTGTCAGTTATACAGTTATATTAACTCCTAATGGGAAGTGAAGGTCCATCCAATCCCTTAAACACACTAAATATCCAGAAGGAATTTCACAGGGAATAGTGTCTGCCTTGATAATCAGAAGAAAAAGCTTAAAATTGCCAAGTTCAACTCCCCTGTGGAGACAAAGAAATAGTTCAAAGTTTCTTTCTTGTAACAGCAGGACATATTGCATGTCCATCAAGCAAAAATTAAGGACTGTCCAACATAGAGTAAACTGCGGCAAAAGAGGAGGAAGAAAGCACAAAGTACCTGCTCCTGAAGATCTGGACCAGATTCTATCTCTAAGTCCCCTGTTAAACTGATAACAATTCCATCTGCATTAACAGAGTCAGAATTTGACCGAGATAAATCACCATTTGCCATTTTATCAACTGATTCTTCTACTTTATCCGTTCCTGCTAGCATTGACTTAGGGTCGTGCTTAAAACCATATAGTTTTGAAGCCAGACCTTGAGAATCCCTCCAAGCTCTAAGGCCCTTAGATCTTTCCTCAACTGCAGCTATTACTGCTGCCCGATGCTTATTTCTCAACTCTTGTAATCTCTTCTCATTTACATTTTGGTAGCCCATACAGGCTGTCAAAACAAGTTGGCTGCTATCAAATGTAGATCCAGTCAGTGATTGCAGCAAAGTGACAGCATCTCCGGCATCCTTGGTAGTAACCAATGCAGGTCCTGCCAAAAAAAAAAACTGAAGAAATCAAGAACCGCAAAATAAGAAAATCCTCAATAGAAAAGAAATTTCATGCAGAAGCTCCACATCTGGAAGGTGCAAAGTTTGTTTATTAGCTGTTTATCACGGTACCGTATAACTCCATCAAAGCAAGTGCAGTTCTGAATAGCATGACACGGTTCCCTTCAAAAAGCAGCACATCCCAAACTCGAAGGACTGAAATTCATAGAAACAGATTAATTACTAAAATTGTTTTTCGAATTCTCCAGCACAAGTATAAGATGCTTCTGAACAGGCAGCATTATGTCACATAAATAAAAGCAGCAGCATAGAACCTGACCACTTTCCCAGGGTAGCATGTTCATAAAAATGGACAAGAACCATGGCCCTGTAACCCACGCAATCTGCACTCCCAGGAAATCCAGATGATTGACTGCATTGTAGAAGAGTGAAAGAAAAGTATGAAGCAAGCAATATATAAGGAAACTAAAGAGAAGACCTGAAACTGCAGGTTTAAGAAAACAACGTACCCAATTTGGGAAATCTCTCTCGTACCAACTCCTCAAAAACGAATTGATCAACCTAATATGGTAATAATAAAAATAAATAAATTATAATTATAATAATAAATAAATAAAAAAAGATCACAACAATAGCCATGTGCAACACAGACGCATGCGCTGTTTTGACAGTAGTTTTGTCAACATCACTTATAGAGTGAGCAAACATTGAGGGAAATGAAAAGGGCTGTAGCAAAAATGACACCTGAGATTCTATCATCTCCTCAGCGTAGTAGCCATCAAAGTAATCATCAATGATGCCCATCAAAGTCCTGCAGATACAAGATTTAGTAACCAATTCACTGGTGCTATCGATGTATCAGTTTTTCGCCAATATAACTATGCAACTTGAAAAAGAAAAATTCCATCCTGATAAAAATATTGGACACTTAAATGTGGTCGTAAACCACAGAGCTCAAACAATCATTTTGGTAAGCATTCTAGATCAATGTTCCTCACGTGCTCACCAGAAGGCATTTTCTTCTGGCATCAGCAAAAGTAGTAAGCCAGCAAAGAAATTCATAGCCTGCAGGTAAATTCGATGAAGAAAGATGTAGAGAGTCAATTATCTGATGAATGTCAAAAAATTTTGACCATATATAGTTACAATTCAAAACCAGAAAATATATCAAAGAACAAAGCACCAAAAATATGAATGACAATTACTTCAAATTGTCAAAATATTTCCCATGATTGACTTATATTTCTCTGTTAAATTGTTATAAAAATTTCTTGCAATTAATCTTATTTCAATCGTGGCATGTTCTCAGACATTGCACAATCCTTTCCGTGCACATCTTTTTGTACCACTGCTACTTAATTACCCACATAGCTGCTTTATTCTTGTGTTGATAAATCCCATATAAGCTTATAATCCGATAAAAATAGCCAAAATTGTTGTAAAACCATTGAAGCCCAAGGAATATGAAAAAGCAAAATATTTGTAACTTTTGTAATACCGAAAACCTTTTTTAGTTTATCATTCCTCAATATCTACTGATAATGCTTTGGATCTAGGGATGGGCTTGACCTATTTACTTGACACAAACACTAAGTGTAATCATTCATGTTAAGTTCGAGCTTAATTCAAATGTATCATAGACAAGTCAACCCACTTATAAGCACCAAACAAAGTTGCTATGAACAGGTCAATCATCCTGACCTATTTGAATGCATTTAAGCATGTTGCACCAAGTAAGTTGAGACAAATGTGCATGTTAAGATAGTATTTGTTTATACAAGATAAACTCATATATGAAAAGAGAGCTCCTATTTTTATAAAAGTCAAGTGTGTCATTTGCCATCTATTTGGGAAATGTGTTTAGTTCAAGTCAAAAGATGTGACATCATAAAAATGTGCCATGGTTGGATCATGCACATCTGCTTATGCAATTGATTTGACACAACACAATTGCAGCAAAGATTCATTGATTGCAAGCCCTAAATGATCCAAGGTCTAGCTGTCAAAGGTAATCTACATTATTAAACATCACTTCTATTCTACCATTGTGTTGCTTCTTTGATAATGTGTATCTAACTTACTCCTAGGTGAGCAAGCACATTGGCCAAAGGTCAGACTAGTTAATGGCTCATGATCAAGTTGGCAATGGCATGGATGGATATGCCATCAATTTATAGCATAATTAGGCACTAAGACAAAGCAGATTTGGCATGCCCTACTAAGCAAATTTTTTGCAGTAATCACATTAGGACTTTTGCATTGTATGTTGCCACATATGGTATCATTTATAATGCCACAATATGGGACATTTCAGGACACCAACTGACAAAAAAAAAGAAAGGCCGCATTTAACAAAACTAGCCTACACCCTTCTTAAGACGCATCAATGTTATACTTTTCAATGTAGATGTCTTACATAAACTACTTATTTCCTTTCTAAGCCAACAGCTCTTAAATTCTTAATCTCCAAGCAAAATCCAAATAAGCACCTGTCAGCAAACAGTGCACAGTCAAAATTGGCCTTGACTCAATCCATGGGAATATGGAATATCCATACTTGTTATTATTAGGCAATCACCATGTTCACTTTGCAACCAGGCTTTGGTGCAAGAACCAGCTCATAGGTAGCTGTAAGTGCTGGTCAATGTCAGAGTTAGCTGCCCTATTACTTTGCCAAAAGTTTAATGCACTGTCCACAGTAGTTGCATTTTTGCCACACAATTGCACACAAATGGGAAGGTTTTGGAGCCCTCTCTGAGCTTGGGTTTGCAAGAGAACTTCGTCAGTTGGACATACCGAGAAGTTGTTGGATGGACTAAAATCCCCTCCAATAAGCCACATTTGAATTTCCCCCAAGAATACAAACATCTTGTTTTAATTTATGACAAATTGAGAAAAAAAGTGAAGGTGACTTTAGATGCAAACTTTATATGTAAAAATTCAGGTATATTACAGTAAGAAAAGTCACAGGTTTCACTTTAAAAGTAAATCCTAAAAGGTAAAAGTCAAAAGTAAAAGCCAAACCTATGGAACCAGGATTGAACGAAAAATAATGCAAATAATTACCGAATATTTTCAACCTGTTTAACCACAACCCAATCCCTTTGTGATACTTAGGCCCTATTTGCTGACCAGGTACCACATGGCATACTTCTTTAGAACTTAGAAGTACAGTGGAAATAAACTACCAGCTTGTGTAATGTGCCACATACGCAAAGTCTTTGAATGGGATGTGTATCAGAGAGCAAACCATAGGCTTAAATGATTTATTAAGTGAGAAGGTGGATGTCCTTTAAGGGCCGCACCGCAATATTCTGTTCCTAGAAACCATAGACAGTAGTATGAAGAGTAAGAAAGAAAATACCTGACAATATCCTACAGATGGATTATGACGTGCATATGCAGTCAACAACCGTCTTAAAGCATTTCTACCATCCTCATCAAGGGCAGGATGACCAGGAAAGGTTCGAGGCAAATCCTGCATTGCCAAAACAATAGAGCAGCCATCATATTAGCACATACAAGCCCACATCAGATGAAGCAGGTACGAATTCTAAAGGTTTGTAATATGGTTACCTTTTCAATCTGCCCTTTCCATTTTTCTGGTACGCTTACAGAGTCTGCATCTGAGGCCTTACTGCCATTACCTGATTGCCCCATTTGCTCTTCCACAGTGTTTCCACCATTACTTTGTGGCTTTAACAGATCCTGATAATAGTTCTGCACCCGGCGTGTTTTCACACCAACAAAGGCTTGCCAAAGCTGAAATACAAGCACGGAACAGCAAAAAAAGGTAGATAAGGTGAAACTGTACCTTGGTCCGAAAATAAAAACATCTGAGGAATATGGTATACCTCTCCCCTTAAAGCCATTGGTACTCCCCCTCGAACAAGAACCTCCAACTCTTCTTTCCAAGGGAATGAAGATTCTAAAGGACAATCCACCATAGCTTCTGGAGCAATGACATTGGAACTATCACTGGACACTGTGTCTTGAATGTGATCCGATGCTTCTGATTTCTCAACATCATAAAATTCATCCTCTGAGTCCTCTTCAGATGCTCCTTTTGGGGATCGAAACTCTTCTAATGGAAGAACAAGCTTCACACTTTCAGTTGATTGCTCATTCTTCTTTGAACTGCCCTTTCTCTTTACACGAAGGCTCATCATATCTTCGATAGCATGAAGAGAAGGTCTTATCTCGGTCCATATTTGGACCCTATGAACTCTTGACTCCTTCGGAGCTGGAATCTCTTTTTCTAAAACATTGCTGGTTAAACCATCAGAACCATGCTTGTCACCAGTGGGTTCATCTCCTTCAACATTGTCCTTCAAATGGTCATTTGCATCTCGGTTGTTGCTCTCATGCTGTGAGATATTGCCATCTATTTCCGAAGCTAAAGCATTAACTGGCACTTGAGCAGTTTCTACTTCGCGTTCCAGGAAATTATTCCATCTCTCTGATCTTTCTCCCTCTTCCTCCTAAAACAAGCATATCAGGTAATAAATTACTCTTATTATACTGGAGCACAAACAAAGAACTAAACTGCCACGAGATTTTCAATTGGTCAAGAACTTGGGCAAAGTTAAAAGCACTCCATAACTTTTGAACATTTTGGTCGTTCGAGATTCACAGAATCTTACAGTGAGCAACAAAATACGCAGAAGAAAATGAGCAGCCCATACCTTGTAGATGTTCGCATATTCTCGGTATCTTTGTACATGTTGAGGTCTCACGGCAAAGCCATACGCATCCCTGCCAGAACAAGTTCCCATCAGTTTATCAACCTGACAGCCCGTCTCTGATCTAGCTTGTGCAGTCATCATAAGTCATAAACAAGCAGAATAAACAACAATCTAAGCTCAAAAACTCCACCACACAACAGATCCCACAGAAGTCTTAGCTTAACCATGACCACCTAGTTGGGTTTACCTGCAATCAGCTTCCAAGGACCTCCTGCTCAGGCTAGACAACAACATAATCCGTTCAAAACATCGTTCCTACCTCCCACAGCGCTCGACATTACATCAGCGCGATCAAAATTCGCCATAAAAAACCGCACATTCAGCTTATGACCATAGATGATGCTTTCGACTCATCAAAAGAAGCAAAAGATCCGAATAAGAAAAAAAGAAAGAAAATGGAAACGTTCAACTCCGAGCACTATCCAGAAAAGAGAAGGAAAGGAAAGAAAAAAAAAAAAAAAAAAAGCGGCGAATACAGAGACGACCAAGCCACCGCACCGCGACACTTCGGAACTTTGACTAGAACCGGTCGCACGACCGGAAATTCCATTCGATCGCGCGCACGGAATGCGCGAGCGCCAGCGGGGCGCGCCAATCCGAGATCAATGCGATCCGAGCAGGGAGCGGCGCGATGCGGCCGACAGCGCACCGGTCCGAGAACGACGCGATCCTCGAATTACCGGACGAAAACGGAGCGAGCCGCGGACGGATCGGGAAATGCGGAAAAGTCAGCAGGCGGAGGGGGAGGTGGACGCGGACGCGTGGAGACTGGAGATGTATACCTCTTGTGCTCGAAGGCGATGACGGGGCTGATGACCTGGGCCTTCATTGGCGGCGGTGGATCGATTTGATTGGGCGAGGGGCTCTCTAGAGAGAGAGAGAGAGAGAGAGAGAGAGAGAGAGAGAGGAGGGGAGGGAAGGAAATTCAGTTGCTGCTTCTGCGACCTCGTCTTCTTCGGGGAGCAGGAGATCTCGGGATTCTCTGCAACTGAATTCTAGAGAGAGAGAGAGAGAGAGAGAGAGAGACTTTCCTGATGGTGATGGTGGTGGTGGTGGGACTGAGTGTGGGCTAAGCGAAAGGGGCAAGAGGGAGGAGGAGGAGGGGGGGCACATGCAGATGGCGAGATTATCGTCGGCATTTCATCACGTGATCGTCTCGTGATGCGGGGGGGGGAATTCCTTTCCTCCTCCCGAACCAGCACGCAGAGAGAGAGAGAAGAAGAAGAAGAGAGAGAGAGATTTTAATTTTTCTATTTATTTTATTTCATTTTACGGGAAATTCAAGCAATTTTTTTTTTTAAATTCGTGTAATAGTGTTGCTGTTTTTTTTAACTGAGGATGGGAAAGCGGGGGCCCGCCGCTGTCCCCCGGTGTGAAAATAAAAAGGTGTCCCTTGTGATTTGCCGACACCGAAATTTTCAACGTAACCTGGTCCTGATCTTGATTGTTCTCTGTTCATTTACCTGCTAAGCCTTTGTAATTTTCCCTTTTTCTTTGGCCCCATTATCTTGAAAAGAACTGAGTTTTAGCTCGAGTCCCAATTTCAGTCTGAATCTGCTTTTGTCTCGTTAAAAACAACACCGACTCGAGTCTTGATCATTGTTCAAACCTGTTTTTTGTTTCGTAGAAAAATATTGATTTTAGCTCAGATTCTAATCCAGGCGTGGATCATAAAGCATCCATTTTAGATCGTTACTCAGACTCAATCTATACGAATCTTTTGTAATAAATGTTGCTTAGATGAATCATTTTTAAAAATATGGTTACATTTGAAATGACTCTAGAGCTAAATTTAGATATTTACAAATATTAGTATTTTTTTATGGAACGAAAAAAGTTTAGGCCAAAATTAGGACTCGATTTAAAGCTATGCTTATTTGTAGGACAAAAAAAGTTAAACTTGAGATCCAAAAAAAAAAATTGGCGATTTTTCAAAAGTGAAAAAAAAAATTAGGCCGAAATTATGACGCAAAATTAAAGTTTGTACTCTTTAAGGAAATTTTGGGCCAATTTTTCATGTTGCGCTCCAAAAATTAGGTGTATTCAGAATAATTTCTTAATTTACTTTTTGGTATAAAATTTGATTTTCACTTTAAAGGGGAAAAAAGAGAGAGGATATTCCATCTCGGCCGAGAAAAGGTTGTTTGTCCCCACGACTCACGCGCGATTCATGCGCTTTGCCCCGCACGGGTTACCCAATCATGATATTTCTCTAAACTGAGACCTTTGCTAACGTGCATACAAGCATTCATGTTCCTGCTCCTTCCAAAGAAAAAAGCCGCAAAAAAATTTTTAAATTATATTCATTGTGATATATTTATTTATAACGCATTTTATCTCAAACTTATGCCAATGCAATATATTTACCTAAAAACATTTCTTGAGAAGCGAAAAATCCTAAATTTGTATTTGTGTGACACATGTGTTATGCGGATATAAATTTATCAATTTGAGAAAATTTGGAGTAAACATACCACGTGAGTGAAAGTTTGATTTTTTAGTGTTATAAAAAAAATTATGAGGTAAACATGCCAGTAGACATAATTTGGAGTTTTGGGTGAATTTTTCTAGTCCAAAATCTAAAATGTTTCGAAGCACTTAGCACGTAGACCCGTTTAGAAGTACTTTTCATGATTTTGAAAGTTTATAAAATAATATGCTGAATAGATATAATGTGAGCTTCCTTAGCTTTAGCAAGTGTCTCAACAAAGTCTTTGACTATTATATCCTTATTCTAGTAAGAAGACATAGGAGAGCGACCCTTAAAAAACCCTGATTGATGACGAAAGCCGATAGATGACGGTCAAATGCAGCCCTCCGTCCATAGAAAATGCTTGATTTGTCGGATGATAACATTTCCCTATTCTTTTTAATGGGCAAGATTAGGATGAAATCGTTCCAGCCTGCATGCTTGCTCACCTAAAAGCAAATTGTTAGGCTGAGGCCAACTACCCCAACAGAAAACATGTTTCCACCGTGCCCTTTTGATATCACAACTTCTCAATGAAGCTCTGATTTGTAATTGTCGCACATGAAAGGTCTGAAAGTCAAATTTTGGTCGATGTGAGATAAAAAGATCACGTCATTTTGGAGATCAAGCAACATATTTGTGCGTGAATGTGTAGTTTAAATATATACTATGCATGGCGTATGGCATGAAAAGAGACATTGAATCAAACACGATTGAATGATTTAGATGTCAAATCAAGTTTGTTAATACATTTTTTTTTAATCTATGTGGATTCATGTTTCAAAGTTGATTTTTTAATGATTCTTTCCATATAGTATTACAAAATTTCAGCTTAGTCAACATCCCAGCAACATAATTTTGACCTAAGATTTAAAAGAACAACTACTATAGGCTGGAAACATGCATAATTTTAATAAAAACATAACGATATAATATGAGACTACAGATTTCATTTCAGGGCAGTTTAAGAACATCTGATTTACGATTACTTAGATAAGTAATATAATGACACATTGTCAATTTTATGATTGTAAAAGGACATTATGGTGTTCTAGCCTACAATTTTATTTGAAATTAGAATCAAAGGTATCGAGACTTACCTTAAAAGTGCAAGAACCTTGAACATGTCAAAATCGCAACCAAGCAGAGACAATTTTTAGAGTTCATTATAGGGATTAGGACTTTCAATGCCCTAATTGAGTAAAAATGAATGGTATTTCTAAGCAAAATAAGCTGTCTCTTCTTGAGACATACTATCATGTTGAGGTGGGTGCATTTTGAGTTGAGACTCACTCTTTAAAAGCATGTATCTTTTCTTGTTTGACATCCATATCATGTGATTTTTTCACCTTCAATGCACTCTTGATGAGAGCTTTCCAAAGAGCCAAAATTACTAGATTAAAATCACAAAATCATGGATCAAAGATTTTAACCCATTTCGGGGAGTTCATGAACATGGTGTCATTTCAATGAGTTGTCAATTTCATCATCATCGACCATAACTTAGGGGGCTTAGAAAGTTTTGATCAGTTTTGATTCTAGGTATGGATTTTTTGCTTTAGAACCTTTCTTTAGAGTATTGAAAAGTTTGACCGTTAATTACTTCCTCATCCAAAATCCATTCGACCCAATTCTTGTGATATTTGGATGCTTGCAATCCCTTATTGCTGGATGCAACATTGAAATTGGGAAATTGCTAACTTCCTCGCATCGCGAAGAATAGGCACCCAACCTCCAAAGATAAAAATGTGACCCTTATTTGAGTTTCACGAAACACGTTCTCATTTTTTGAAAATGTATTGATCGAGTTGAATGAATGCCTGAGGTGAACAGTTATGATTTCTCCTTTGACAAAACACCAGAGAACGCACTTCTCGAGATGTCCAAACGGTTAAGACCGGATTTTATGAATTCATCGCTCGATTTGAGAAATCATAATTGGATCCCATTATATCCATTAAAAGGGAGGGGCAGGGACATTTCGTCATCTCCGCTTTGTCAGTCCACGCTGCCCGGAGCAACTAAGTGCGACTATACCTTACGCAACAACAACCACCGTGTCGCTGGCTTTGTCGCTTTCTAGTATCAAGTTTCGGATTCTGAGAGCAACCACCGCAAGAAGTACCGTGTGGCTGGCCCAGCGAGTCTTGCAGACTCTCTCAGAGACGACTCGGTTTGACAAGGGTGGAGAGGGGTCGCCAAGCCAGAGGACCTTGATAGGGAGCCTCTCTTAACAGTCTTATAGGATGGCAAAAGATGGGAATGAACTAAACTTTGCATTGAACAAGTGAAGAGTCATCATAGAATATATATGTGAAATCTTGAATGAAATAATGAAGGTGTTTTTTAATGTAATGGCAAGATTAGTCTTGAAACTCTAAAATTAAATGTGTCTAATTTGGAGCACTACTAGGATGGGTGATTTTCTAGGAAGGTGTCCATCTTTATGCCAAAAAATAAAATTGTGATGCTTGATATGAGATGAATCAAAACAGATAATACCTTCATGATGTAATATGGGGATGTTGTTATATGATATCAAAGTGGGATCACTCCAGTAGATGTGTGGTTCGAGGACGAATTGAGTAAAAGCTAATGGTTTTGTAATGACCTGATTTGATGAGGGTAAAGAGTGGTTGCTAGATTAGAAAGTTTGATAAGGTGCGACTCCTTAATAAGCTTCTAGGATGGCAAAGAGGATGGATGAACTAATACTAAATAAAGAGCGATTTCATGATATACATATAAAAATTGGAATTAACTTACAGGGATACATTTTAATATAATAGTAAACTCAACTTTGGAACTTCAAAGTTAAGCGTGCCCAAGTAAGAGCACCACCATAATAGGTGATGTTTTAAGAAGATACTTGCTCGTACGTTAAAAGACAAAATTATAAAGCGTAGTATAGGATAGACGACCGCAAATGATACTTCATGAGATAATTTAGGGATTTCTCACACCCACGGTTTACATTGAGTACCGCGACCCCATTTTGTGGTGGTTTGCTGTCACCGGAGCAGGGGGTCAGGTGCTAGTGTCACAGGCCGATCGATTGGGATCGTGACCGCGCGGCGACTCGGGCGAATTTGGACTACCCAAGCCAAGCCTTGCTCGATCGAACGCTTACCCGCTCACTTACCCGAATCGTTGAGAGAGAAAGTAAGAGAGAGGAGCTCTGAAAGGAAGCGGAAGCTTTGATATTACTGAAATGTTGGGTGATTACAAATGAAGGAGGACACCCCTTTTATAGTTAAGGGCCTCGGCTTACAACGATTGATCTACTTTCCATCTGACGGGCGAGATCGCACCGCCTCAACTACCGACATAAATATTTAACTACCGTCTACCGACATAAATGAAAGGAACAAACTCCCGTAATCTAGCTCAATGACGGTATCGCCCGCCCTTGCAATGTTCGGGGAGAAGACTTGGTGGAAATCCGAGGGAGAGCAGGAGGTCCACGGGCGAGTTGGGGTCGACTCTGGGGAACCTCTCGAGTCGTCCATCTTTTGGCCCGTGACATTCTCCCCCACTCAATTGAGCGACGTCCTCGTCGCTCTCAGCTCGGCGGGCAGCCTTTCGGGCTTTGGCACGAGCCTTCTTGTTCTTGTTTCTCTTCGCTCGAATGCTATGAACGAAGGGCCGCATCCTTCCATGATGAAGTCGGACGCTCGCTGCTCGGTCTTCGGCTTGGACGGAGCACGCGGCGCACACTCAACCTCGGGGAAGAGTGCTTGGATGGGCATGGCATGTGTTGGAGTAGGATCGAACTTGGCCTTTGGCTTCACCTCGGTCAGCTTGTTGATGCGCATGACGGCCTTCAAGCTCTTGTCGAGGCGTCGGATTGACGTGATGGTCTTGTTGTCGACCACCCCTTTGATCATGGGGATCATCGACGGGCACTTTTGGTCGAGGATCATCATGCACTTCGTCCTCATGTCGATCATGGCTCCCACACTCTCGAAGAATTGCATTCCAAGTATGAGATCATAATCGTCAAGAGGGATTACCTCGAACGCCATTCAACCCTTCCATCCGCCAATCTTGACGTCCACGTCGGGTGTTGATCCTACGCCATGGAAGTCGCCCGAATTGATGGGCTTGTATGACTTCTCAGATGGCTCCACGTGAAGTCCCAAGGTCTTCGCAACCTCGGTCGACATGAACATGTTGGATGCGCTGGTGTCGACCAAAGCGTAGAGCGTTCGGCTGCCCACTTCGACCTCCACAAAGAACATGTCGGTGTTTGGAGCGATTTCTTTTTCTTTGGTCGGCGATCGGGCTTGGACTAAGTTGATCATCCTCACAGCTCCAATCCGGATCTGCCGCTTATCTTCTTTGGACTCCTCCTTTTCTTCCTCGAGGGCAAGGAGGGCATTGATTCGACCCTTCTTCGGGCACTTTTGGGTCTAGTGCGGACCTTGGCAAATGAAACAAGGAGAAGGCGGGGGTTGATCAAACCTACTCGCGTAGTCCGTCGGCGGTCTACCCCTTTGGAAGGTTGGCTTGGAAGACCCTTCTCCCCATGCTTTGGCTCGGCTGCTTTGCTCATGCGTGACCCGGGGAGTGTTTCTTCCAGTTTCATCCTCGCAAGGTCGATCCATCCTCCAATCCCTTTGTCGACTCCTTCGTTCGGTCTTGGTGAGATCGACGAGCGACTCGGCCACGCTCAGCGCACGCGCCAGACTACTCACGTCCCGCCGCTTCAACTCGAGAAGTGCCCATGGCTTGAGTCCATCCATGAACGCTCCGAGAGCCTCCTCTTCGCTCAGGTTGCAAATTTGGAGTTTGAGCTCAGTGAACTCCTTTACGTACTCTCGGATCGTGCCTCTTTGCTCGAGGCGATGGAGCTTGCTACGGGCCTCTTGTTGAGCGAATTCGGGGAAAAAGTAGTCCCGGAACTCTCGCACGAAATCGTCCCATGTGCACACGGGATCGGCGCCTCGTCTAACCTCATCACACCTATTGCGCCACCAAAGCATCACCGTATCAGACAGGAACATGGACGCGGTTCGTACCTTGGTCGTCTCGTCGTTCATGTTGACGGCGCCGAAGTATTGCTCCATGCTCCAGACGAAGTTGTCCACCTCCTTGGCGGATCGTTCGCCTTTGAATTCTTTCGGCTTTGGCACCTCGATTTTGGGCACCGCTTGGTTCGGCACAGCACCATTGGTGATGCTTAGTTTGCACAGGGCGAGCTCGATCTTGAGCTCTTGGATCTCGGCCTTCATGGCTTCGACCTCGTCCCTACGCGGAGCTTCTTCCTTGACCACTTGGACGCGCTCTTTCAACACATCGATCGATGCTTCAAGGGCTTCGTCCTTGTCGTGTAATGGCGCGGTAGCTTCGTTGAGACACGACGTGAAGTCTTCACGTAGCGAACTCTCAACCTCCATGATCCGGTCTCGCACATCGTCAAGACCTTCCATGAGTTCGAGCACGGCGCTCCGAACCTTCCCGATCTTCTCATCGAACGCAGCTACGACGTCCATCGAGGCATCTCTTTTCTTTGCTCGGCTGCGGTTCTCTTGGACTCGTGCGGTCTCTCCAACCATGACAGCTTCTTCGCTCGACATTCCTTCGAACAGTTGGCGCTCCTTGGTCTCTCGAACGGATCTCTCTTTTGCTCTGATACCACTTGTCATGGGCCGATCGATTGGGATCGTGATTGCGCGGCGACTCAGGCGAATTTGGACTACCCAAGCCAAGCCTTGCTCGATCGAACGCTTACCCGCTCGCTTACCCGGATCGTTGAGAAAGAAAGTAAGAGAGAGGAGCTCTGAAAGGAAGCGGAAGCTTTGATATTACTGAAATGTTGGGTGATTACAAATGAAGGAGGACACCCCTTTTATAGTTGAGGGCCTCGGCTTACAACCATTGATCTATTTTCCATCTGACGGGCGAGATCGCACCGCCTCAACTACCGACATAAATATTTAAGTACCGTCTACCGACATAAATGAAATGAACAAACTCCCGTAATCTAGCTCAATGACGGTATCGCCCGCCCTTGCAATGTTCGGGGAGAAGACTTGGTGGAAATCCGAGGGAGAGCAGGAGGTCCATGGGCGAGTTGGGGTCGACTTTGGGGAACCTCTCGGGTCGTCTATCTTTTGGCCCGTGACACTAGAATGGCCCATTTGTGGCCACAACAGGCCCTCGTGTTCGTGTCCCCCTCTCTCGTCTTTTCATTTTCCAAATCTTAGAATTATGTTGTGGCCCCGCATTGGCCACATCAATGCGGGTATGCAAATAAAAGTAGAACACATATGCTCAACTTGTCCAAGCAAGCATTCCGGTGTTTAACTCACGGCGAAGAATTTTGACGGAAGGACTAAAAATTTCAGGGAAAAGTATAGTGCCCACTAGTGATATCGTCCCCCAAAAAAATATACAAATTTATTTATACCCATTTGCGCACAAATTTCAATATTCATATTTCAAAAATGGATTAGATTATAATTCACATTATCACACATAGTTCAAATCTCATCAATTAGTGTAGGGGCAAGGCAATTCTCAGCGATTTGACTCGATCTATAAACTTGTTGGAGTCACAAGCTTTCCTTGGTTCCCTCCCTAGCTCCTAAAAGAAAAAATCTCCACAATTTAAATCTTTTCGTTCGTTAAATGATTCATGGAACTTGTGGGTCAACCTATACCATATCCCTTTCTACCTGTTGGGTGGATTCTTTCGCCCAATGTTATGATACTCAAGTCTCTGCGTTCTCCACTAATTCCTGTCGAGCGTGGTATCCCTTCCGTTTACAAGTACATTGATCCACATGGTGAGTCCACGAGAATTAAGTATTTGCTATCGATTCAAGGCCTCAACATAAAAAGATGGAAGCTTATCGCTCGAGCCACCACCTTTCCAGATTGCCTTTCTCTTCCCAACGTGCACTGCTATTGTGGCCTGATCTGCTCGCGGACCGTGCGTTCGCTTTGCTTCTCTTTTCCGGCACCAACTTGCTTCAAGGCGCCAATTTTGGCGTCGTGTTTACCGGGGAAATTGCAGCAACTTGGCTGTGAAATTGGGCCAGTGACGGAGCGCATGCCGCATGGGACTCCCCATAATTTGTGGCCACTCTAAGTTACTTCCGAAGTAGGTAAAGGGGTTGAATGATTTTGGGGCTCGTCGAGGATGGAAGATCTACTTTTCATGTGCAAAATCTCAAAATGATGATCGAGCTCGTGTCTGGGTAGAAAAGGTTGACATCACGTTCGATGGAAGTGATTAAAAAAGGAGAAATTAATAAAAGTTCGATAGTTATAGAGAAAGGAAAGGGGAAAAAAACCTTTATTTGACGGGTTACATTTAAAACTAGAAAAACAATTTTAAAAGTCAAGATATTCTATTAAATTTCTTAAATTTTGAAAAAAAAAATATTGAGATGTTTTTTTTTTTATGCAAAACTGACCAAGCTCTTAATTTCTTTCAAAATTGGGCGAAAATTTTTGGAATTTGTGCATCGAGGCCTACTCCAATAGGTAGGGCATAAACTCTCATTTGTTTCATTCCAGGCGTTTGTTTTGTTTGAGTTGGTTTTGCATTGAAGAAAGTTGTTTGATTAATAATTTGGGTGGGTCTAACATGTAAAGAATCTTCCTTTTGACCTTTTGTTTAATTAATTGCTTAAGTGGTTTTTCACTCGTGATGACTGACTTATTGGGAATTATTTTATCATAAATTATCTCAAATGTTTTAAACAGTACCATCTATCAAGACTAATTGGCAAATCACCGCACAAGTTTAAATTCCGCGTTTTGGTATTACCGACCAATTTACGAGGTAAATAATATTTCCACGATGCTTTAATTACAAATTTATCAATTTTCTTCTCTAAGCACTTCTCTAAGCTTTAAAACCCCGATTGTCGCGATTGCCCTTCTGCCTAGCACCACCGCCACAAGACTTGGTCAGGACCTGAAATTCGACAGGCCTGCTTAGGCTTAGCTTGAGCCACAACAATCGGAAGACTTTTTGAGCAAGTTTTGTAAAAGCATTGAGTAGAAAAGTCAACTTGATCGAAGAATTTAGGCGCAATTATTTAATGATGAGCGGGCTTGGATAATTTCCTCAATTGCATATGTTACGAATATCGTATTCATGATCATCTCTTGCATATTTTAATTTTAAACTCAAATGCATTTTAGAATTTGAATTTTTTTATGACTATTCTGAACAACCTTCCCAGAAAAAAAACTCAAATGCATTTTCGAATTTACATTTTTTCTATTTTGAACAACCTTCCTAGAAAAACAATATATACATATATATATATTTATTTATATATTTCTACTTCCACAAATGTTGATCTAATTTCTTTTTATATGAATTTAATAAATTATTTCAAAAAATGGTGGTTTTGGATAATCCTTTAGATGCCAACTTCTTGAGTAAACGAAATGAGTGCTAATAAATAGATTGGTCATATCCTTTGTAAATAAATTACTAGTCAATCTTGGTGCCATATTCGACCAAAAATAAAAAATAAAAAAATAAAAATCTCGGTGACATAGATTGGTTTGTAGACCACTTTTAGCTAGGTTCAGTACACTTTGAATTACTCGTCTTCAAAGCATATAGGAGTTGACATACCAGATGCCTTTAAATCCTATAAGATTATGTTCCAAAACCAACAGTTTCCTCCAATTAAAAAATTTTTTCTTCTAATTATTAAATATCAACTTGCCGCAAGCAACCTATATTACACCATATTCAAAAGTGCTTTTCACAAATAATTTCTAATAATTTCTTGGCATTGGACATTCATACTAGGTGGCATACCTATTTTATAAATGGTGAGCTTCGGGTTCATGAAATTTCATTTAAAATTTATAACACTCGATATATGAAAATATACATTACTTAAGAGTATCAATCTCTTAACAATTCATATATTTAACATTTTCCCAACGGCCTTGGGAGCAAGTAACTTTATGACACTAGTTAAGATTATCAATGGTAAAAAAAAAAATGGTCTTACTGACGCGTGTATCGAGAGTACTAATTGAGACCACTAAAAAGAGTAAAAGATAATATATATCAATGCAATTCGAACATCGAATAAGAAAAACAAGAAAACAAGATGCTTTTAATTAGAAATATTCATATATTCAAAGCACAATAAATGATTCTTAAAGAATCTTTAGTGACCCTTTCTTAACATTCTTTTAACAAACACATAATTATTGAGAGGGTCTAGAAAATTCAAAAAGCCCACACCATTAGCAATATACTTGATATTGAGAATAAAACTTTATATTCTTAATATTATTCATTAATGAAAAGATATTATTTAACGTTTCAAAAGCAATGCTACAATGGAATTTGTATAGGAACACAAAGGATTTCTTGTGAAATGAGCTGATAAATTTATTTAAAACTAATTTTTTGACTACCAACAACTCCAAACCAGTACATTTATAATACCAAAAAAGCCAAACTAATATATTTGTAATAAATTTATTTCATGTTAATTTCCATTAAATTGAATAAATATCACGAAAAATCATAAATTAGAACAGAAGGTGAAAGCTCAAATCGATATACTTGTCAACATGTTATTTAACTCAATAATTTTAAGATACAATTTATTGAAAATTAAAATGGAGTAAATTTATCACTGATGTATTAATTGGAGATTTTTGACAATAAAAAAATTAGTTTTAAATAAATTTGTCACAAATGTATTTATCTGAAATTTTCATGATATTAACCTATAAATTAAAGGCATCGATCAAAAATAATATGAGAAGAGATGGTATCCTAAAAATCGTGTAATCCTTCTTAAATTTTGCTTATTTCACCAGTACTTGCTCTCAGACACTGGTCCACAAAGCGCGAGACAGTCAAAAGAATGGCTTTTTACGCATGCTCTCTTCCTCTATTTGTCATCAAGCCGACAAAATAGGGGGAAGACCCAATCGAAAGCGACGCGAGTGCCAGCCAGCGCCAACTCCTTCACGTCCTCCCGGTTGGGCGGCGGAACCCGGCCCGGCCCGTCCCGGCCCGACCCGACCCGACCTCGCCGGAACCTCCCCCGCCCAGATCGCCGGCGGAGTCCTCCCAGCCCTGGAGGTGCGCACGTTACGGCCTCCCTGCGCACCCCTCGCGCACGTTAGAGCTGCCCCCGGCCCCTCTGGGCAGGCACCACCCTTCCACGTCTCCCACCCTCGCGGCAACAGAGGCAAGAGGCAAGAGGCAACGACCTAAAAGGAAAAGGGAGAAGTTTTTATCTTAAACGCGGCGCGACAGCAAATGCGGTTGGGCGTGGTCTCATCTTTAGCACCTCCCGAGTTCCGAAAAGAGAGCAGCTTTTCCTGGGTCCGTGCGTCTGTTTTTCCCGAGCGATGGGGTCGGAAGATGGCGCCAAAAGAGGCAACGAACATCGGACGCGCTTGCTCGGCCCCGATCAGATTCCCTCTCCGCCTTCGCCTTCGCCTTCGATGCAACATTGTGGCAACAAGCCGGCCGATAAGCTGCTCACGTTGCCGACGGTCCTGACGCTTGGCCGGGTCGCCGCCGTGCCCCTCTTCGTCAGCAGTACGTCCCCCCGATTCCCTGAGATTCTGCGTCGAGAGTGCAAAGTTGGCTTTTTGATCCGTCGTTTCGGAGCTTTTCTGAGTTTGGTTATGTGGGTATCGATCCTTTTCGGCGTCTGCGATGTGCTTGATGAGATGTTGTGGAAAGTTTTTGTCGAATCTTGTGTGCGTTCGATAGAAGGCTTCTTGGTTTCAGGTTGATCCGTTCTCGTTTTAGCTTTCTCTTTCTCTCTCTCCCTCCGGGCTGCTGTGGAATGCTGGCGATCAATCTGGGTTGATGTCGTTTTCTGTTCACTAATTGCAAAAACAATAGTCTTGCTTCAGGCGCAACATTTATCTTAACCGCCTGTTCTGCGTATCTTACCCGTCTTGCCTTAAAATTTGTTATAAAGGCCAAAATATACCTTGGTTTGGTGTTTTTTAGAGCAACTTTTGGCTTTTCAATGGCGTCTTAAGATTGATCTTAAGCTTCCTTGCACCAAGTAATGCGTTGCAGTGGCATGCTGTTGGAGATTGAATTTGAAGTATAGGGTTCACTATTACGTATGTGCTTGCCTGTGCCTATATTGCCATTTGTGTCTTTTCTTTTTTCTTTCTTTATCTCCATCAATGTTGAGATGGTAAGATATCTATGCTTATGGAGCTATGCTGGGCGATCACAATCGAGTCCCTTCATATCTCTTCCACTGTGGTTTTGATGGTGCTTGTTTGCTTTCTAATGCTATTGGTAGTGCAAAAAGTCTTATCCACGTTGTAAGCTTGATGGGAGACAAATTTCTCTGAAGTATTTTGTGCAAAATTTACCATGATTCTGCCATTCGGTTTCTCAGTTTTGTTGAGACTGATACTTACAATGTGATATACCAGCCTTCTATGTCGATAGTTGGTGGGGGACAACTGCTACGACGAGCATCTTTATTGCTGCTGCAATCACAGATTGGCTTGATGGGTATCTTGCTAGGAAGGTATACATTTTCCATCTGCTTAAATTTGAAGTAGACTTCTTGTTTGCTTTATAACAAAAGCACTGAAACTTTTTTAATGGATTCCAGATGAGATTAGGCTCTGTATTTGGTGCATTTTTAGATCCTGTAGCTGACAAGGTATGTGCTATCTGCCATATTAAAAGTGCAATGTATTTACAACAACTAGCTTATACACTGCCATCTTAACTTGGATTTGGAAAAGGCAAACTGATCGCAATACTTAATGCAGCTCATGGTAGCCGCCACATTAGTTTTGCTATGTACCAGGCCTTTGGATGTTGACATGTTCGAGCAAGCACCATGGTTAATGACTGTCCCTTCAATAGCTATAATTGGTAGAGAGGTAAATATCATCACTCATTTCTTAAGCATCCTTATTCATCAATGTCTTTCTCTAAGTATGATAAGTTTGAGGTCAATGTGGTGCAAATTTATCTCTCTTGATATTGTAGATTGTCCTGGATATGGAAAATTTCCATGATCTGTCGTTTGATATACCTCCCTGTGATCTTTCATCCTCTTGACATTTGCCATATTGATAAACCATATAGGTTTTTCTCAATTAGTCGAATGTCCCAAAGTTGCACAGGGGAGTTTTAGGTTTCAGTTTGGCCTATTTTAAAGGGGCAATTAGAAATGAAGAACAGTAAGGAAAGTGTTACTTTGTCTAATTGCTGTGTATCGTAAAAATGCCACCCCTTTCAATGATGTCAGAACTTTTATGCCTTGAGTGATGTGCTCTCTTTTCCTCTGTTGATTTGTCGACCGATTGTTTTATTAGGAAAAATTCTCGAACTATAGAACGCAGGCCCAATTTCCTGAAAGACCAGGCAGTTGAAGGATTTCCTTTTTTCTCCAATCTATTCTGTACTATAAAGACTTCCAATCATGCCCTAGTTTTGCCGTTAGTTTAAATTCTATGCTAGTCCTATTATTGGGTTAGCATGACTGCTAATTGTTGATGTGGCAACTACTATGTGGAATGGTCATGACTAACTGCTAAATGCATACGACTTCATACGATTCCAGAAAAGACAAACAATACAATAAAATATACTTCCCACATCACTTAATGGCTCAGATGAAGGCAATTTCTGTCAGTCCAGTGTGGGTGAAAAGATGCGAATAGATTTTGGTTGGTAGGTGGCCAAAGTACTAATTGCGCTCTTAGCCTCCCTGCCTCTTGTTTTCTTGCTATTTTGGTACGTCCTCTGTCAATGTATGAGTAATAGTGTCGCATTTTCATCTTTCTGAAGAAGTCAATTCCTCATCATGAGGGAAGTACCATGTCAACCATCACATTAGACAATGGCTCTGCTAGTTTTATATGAACTTCAACTTTGAATTGAGGCTTTTAAATTGCCGAGTACAATTGATAAAAACCCTGAAGTACAAGATTATTAGTCAACTTGGCTTTACAGAAAACAAGTTTGCATATAATTGTTATCACTCCTACTTTGAGATGCCTCTTCAGTTACCTGTTAAAGCTTCAAAAAGATAAATAGGAAGAAAGGAAACAGCAAACTACTAGAGTGTTTATTTTGTAGGACTATATCTCAAATCCGGACCTTACAGGACTAGCTCCTTACCTTTTAGTTACCTTGAACTGTAGAAGGGAAAGGGACATCATTTAATGGAATTTTCAGCACCTGGTTGATTTGGAATCTCCATACAATACTTCGCCTTGTTTTGAGAAGCATCACTTGTACTGCTTTTGAGACATGATGATGCTTCACATGTCTATGTTGCAGTTTTTGTGCTGTAGGGAAGCTTTCATTTCGGTCTGTGGAGTTTGGTTTTGTATTTGTTTTTAGAAGGATTATATGAAACATACTTGAGCAAGTAGATGATTGATTAGGATGTTATATTATGAAGCAATTCACTGGTTAACGAGAGAGAGTCCTTATTTTCTTCATCTTCACAAGTTTTGGGTTATGAATGATTATCTTGGCCATTTGGCACAGTTGCCATTGAGATGAGAAACAAGTTCTTTAGATATGAGTCTATGCATTTTTCTGAGTGTTTTTTTCTCCATGTTCATGTGCTTTAGTAGGAGCTCACGTGACTGTTTATTCTGTTTGTTTCTCTATCTAGTGTGATTGTTCATACTACTTTTCAACTCAAAATTCTTTTGATTCATTGTAACTCTTTACTTGCTCAACTTGTTACAGATCACTATGTCTGCAGTTAGAGAATGGGCTGCTTCTCAGAATAGTAAGATTTTAGAGGTGAGATGTTATCTTTGGTAGTCCATTACCCACCTTCAAATTGGTTAACTAGTTGTCGGAATTGCTAGTCTTTTTTCCATGGCCCCACTCATTAGGATGTGATATTTTCAGGCTGTCGCTGTAAATAATTTAGGGAAGTGGAAAACTGCTATGCAGATGACTGCACTGACCATTTTATTGGCTACTAGAGACAGCAGGTTTGTAACAACTTAGCTTTCCTGCAAGAATGTTTTGTAGATGTCTTTCTCTGAATCAGGAGGAATGTGAAAGATGATACCAATCATCGCTTGAAGATCTAATGCTCCGAGCGATTCATGTTTTCCTATGCAGTCTTGGAGGATCTGATACCTTAATAGCTTCTGGAGTTGCTTTGCTTTACATGTCGGCAGGGATCGCCATATGGTCCTTGATTGTGTATGTGGGGAAGATATGGAAAGTGTTGGTCAGATAAGTCTATTTGCCCTTTATAGTTGGGGTTTTCGGGCATAAGATAATTTTTACGTGCAACTCGTTCGAGGTGACATCGACCCAGCATGTTATGCCTATCTTGGATATAGAGCCATACTTGAGTACCGTGCTCAAGGCGACAGATATTTCTTGTCGATAGTCCCTTGTTTCTGGAGTTATTGAAGCTGAAGTTTTCAGCATCTGGCAGTTCTTTTTCTATTTTTCGGTCCGGAGTTGATATTTACTGAGTGATACACAACTTCTGAGACAAAATTGGGATGAAGAATGACATGCAGGTGTCAAGCATCAGGTATCCCTTCTGTAATAGATTAACTTCCAATTTGAGAATATTTGTATTTGATTTGTTATAATGGGATCCAATGTAGCTCCCAACAAGATTGTTCATTTATCCATAAATTATTTTTTTTGGAGTTCTTTTCCTTCTTTTTTGGTTTTTCAGATTCGTATATTTCAATGGAATCCTGAATGAAGATCTAGATGTAAATCTAGCTTCTCAATCCTTTCACAATATTTAAGCCATCTTAGAACTTCGGACAACATGCAAGAATGAGTCGAATGACAACCGATAATCGGGTTCATATTGACTTTAGAATTCACAATGGACTTAAAACTTGAAGACCCCGATGAGCTCTTACATTATTGCATTAGCTTTTACGGCTCTTTACACTAGAGTACCTTAAATTCTTACACAGAAACAAGATAAACTGCGAGAATCTTATTCTTAATAGACATGGTTTCTTTGCAAAACCAGACATCCATGTTCACTCTTAACTTCAGGGAGGTGATAATAGACCAATTGGGCCCTCAGGATCAGCGAGACAGATCAGAGCTGGGCCTGTACAACGAAGATAAAGAGAAGGATTAAAAACTTTCTTGCTGATATGCACAGCGACAATGAAAGTGAGCCGAATATTGTACACAATCGGAGTTTGTAGGGAATACCGCGAATCGTTTTTTATAGCTTTCCACAAGCTCCTTAGGGTCTCGGCGGGTCTGAGTGTAAGCCTCATTTTTGTTCATCTCCTAAATGGATAAGGAAAACATGAACTCAGTTCTCTCTAGGAATTTAAATTGTTCTTACATCTGATGAATGACATCAATCTTTCTCATAAGAATACCTTCTTCTTTACTAAAAAAGTTAAAACTGAATGATTCCGTGTAATGAATCCCTATATCAGATAAATGACCATCCTAACTCATTGTTTTACTTTGCCCTGGACAATTCAGATTTGCTGATGCAATCAAAGATTTGCAGAGCTAAAATCACAAATTGTGCTAGTCTAAAATAATCAATCTGCTCAGTGAAAGCAGAAAAAAGAAATAAAATGCCGATACAATTCTACATCATGATCTGCTAGCGAACACGAATGCATTTGAAGTGCACATGAAAGAAACGAGAGAATCAAAGGCCAGATCAAACATATTTTCATTGAGTGATGTGCGGCATCATTTTAAGTCACAGACATTCTGTTTAGTACCTCAATCCAGGTTGCCAGTTTTGGCCTGCCTACTGTAATGTCAATGCCTTTCACTTCTTGTAGATATGGCGTAAATCTTTCGATAAATGGAGCATAAGCAATATCAACCTGTGGACGTTCACAAAACACCTTAGAGAGGCAAACTTGAATGAAACTCCAGAGCAATAATTTTCTAAGCTCCTTTCTCCAATATGACATGCATTTTGGAAAAAGACTAATGTCTAGCAGACATAAGCCGAGTTAAAAGAAAACAAATGTCTGCTTACCAGGCTGAACTGCCCAAGGAAGAAAGGTCCGTCCTCAAATTTGGAAAGTGCATTCTCGATGAAATCAAATGCAGCGGCTATGCCAGTCACCAATCACCACTACTATCATTCACCATTTCAGATTGAAAGAGAAATGACAAATGGAATTCAGACTTACCAGCTTGGTCGTCCCCTTCTCCTTTGAATGAGGAGACAACGGATTTGCTGAATGTGTCGGTGTATGAGAAGAGCTCTTCTGCAAACTCTTTCTTTGCAGGATCCTGTATCCCAGAGGATAAGAATTCATCACAGTCAATACTTGGACATACCAGGAAAGTGTTAATGTTCCTCCAAAACTTACCTCAGGCCAAAGTGAAGGCCCTCCAAAGTTAGCATCTAAATACTTAATTAGATCCAGACTCTCTCCTCTTACTTCATTGTTGTGTTCCAAGGCCGGCACCTGATTCGACACACCACACCAAAAGAAAGGGAAGAAAGTGTCATGATCCTTTAGCCTGGTAATTTTGAGTGGAAAACAATTTCAGCGGAGCTGCTATCAGACCAAGGTATTGTAGAAAGTATAATGAATGTCCACAATGTACTCCATAACATGATCATCAACGACACCATGAGTTGCGCATATTTCTTGTTCATGCGATCTTGGCCTTTTGAAAAACGTTACTGGCTTGTTCAAGAATAAATTTACGATCCTAAATGCTTCATAAATGCCCTTCAGAATGTCTTACATGCACTTTACATTCACAAAACATTTCACAAGGTTCCCTTGGACTTTCACCTTGTTAGCTGGGTAGACTTTCTCCTTGTACCAAGCAGGCCTGTTCTGCAGATCAATAGGGACCAACTTGATCTGATCCTGCAAGCCCTGCTTGAACCAACACAGCAACTCAATTAGCAGTCAATTCTATATCAAATTAGAAAAGAAACATGACTATACACGTTTCTATTCGTTAGTCCAAATTTGATACGAATTTATACTTTTTGGGAATATATTTCTTATTTTTTCAAACTATAATGATAATACTCGAATAGAGAGAGAGAGAGAGAGAGAGAGAGAGAGAGAGAGATTATGAACAACCTTGTGGTTCCGGGTAATCCACACACGCTGTGCAAACGGGCATGTGTAAGAGATGTATAATCTGTAGTTAGATAGGCAGAGAAGTGCCCTTAGAATGATAAGAGGTAAAAAAATCACGGGTTTCTATAATGCTGTCATTACATTACAATCACTGAAGCGAAAAGAGCAAACCTTGTCGTTCCATCAAAGATTGGAGGTGGGTCTGAAGTAGTGGTAAGAGCCGGTGGAAGAACCTCTTTCACTCTTGCTCACAGAGAAATGAGACAAAAGTCAGTAACCAGAGCTAGAGCAAAATTAAATTAAGGCCCAAACAACTGCACACACAAGGCTGACAAAATACTCTGTTATTAAAACGGGGGGTTTCATTTTGCTTGGCAAGATAAGGCAAAAAAGTTAGTTGGCTCAGCTAACTCTTGACACACCAAAGAGTCCAAAGTTACAAACTTTTCCAGTTCTCAACAGAGAACATGCTCTTCATTCATCTGAAACAAGCCTTGTAGAAAAAAACCCAAGCGTCCCAAACTTGCAAATTTATACAATCTTGAGAGTTGACAGCACTCTTCTCGAAGCAACAAGGTAAAGAGGAACAACCCAGAGAAAAGGAATGTGAGAGAATAAACGATCCATAGTGCCAAGCTGAACAGAGTGATATTTCTCTCGATTTCTCAGCAACCAAACAGAGAACCACGAGCAAGCAAACAAGCACTTACCCAGTAGCCATTGTTGCGGAAACGCTAGCTCTGCTTCTGGGTCGAGCAAGAGCAACGCGGGCTAGGACGGGCTCGTGAGTTCGGGGACGAAGCAAGCAGACGAGGGCCGAGGTGGGGGGTCTTCTCAATCCGCCGGTACGGCGAAAGGAAAGAGGGGCTGAGGGGGGAGAAATATCAGGCCGCGACGTCAGCAGTGACGAAGAAGAAGAACAGTTGTGACAGAACAATGCTTTCAAAGTGGCCATCGTCGTTCTTGTCGGCTGAAAATTTCGTCAAATTCCTCGCTGTGCTCTGCACATCATGTAGCCACCAAACATTATTCGACAACAAGCTCGCGCGGTGGCATGATTCCCTTCTCTTGCGAGTGGATGGTGCACTGCCACTTGGACTTTTGGAAGAGTTTTTGTTCTCTACCAATGGCCGAGTCGCACGAACGAGAGAGAAACAAGAAAAAGAAAAAAAAAGGTGGCCAGTTAAAACCTTTACCAGTAAAGACGATACAACTTGCATGAAATGTAAGACTTAAAAGTGGACAGCTTGCGTGAATGGAGTCTTAAAAACGGGCAAATCCACCGGAACAAGTCGATATTGCAGGAGAATTAACAAAACAATATCAAATTTATTGCATTTATACTAATCTGATTCTAAACTTTTTCATTATATTGATTTAATCTTAAACATTCTCATAATTTGTCAATTGAGTTAACCAATCAATTTAAGCCAAGAGTTACTAATGTGGACACGGGCTATTGTTCGTGACTCAATCAGAGTTGTTGTGAACATTTTTTAAAATATCGTTTGAGTTTTTTTTTTATGATTTTTTTTCTTTTCTTTACTTGTTTTAATTGAGAGCCAACGAGTGTTAGCTTCCTGCCTAGATCAGGCGAACGTGTTGCAGCTCTTGCCCAAGCCCTCATAAGCCACAGTGAGGGCATCGAGCGAGAGCCACAACACCCTTGCCTAGTGCCCCAAGGGTCGTCAAACAAAAGAATGAGTAAAGAAAAAAATATTTAAAAATTTCAAAAGAAAAATCTTCAAAAGATTGTAAAAAGAATTCCATGTTAGCATTGGCTGTGTTATGTAGACTATCGGTGTTCACATTAGAAATTTTTGGCATATTGACTTGATGGACTTAATTGAAAAGTATTAAAAAGTTTAGGGTAAAATTGGTAGAATGTAAAAAATTTTAATATTAAATTGGCATTAAGCAATTTCCCCTTGATGTCAATGTCTAACTCGCTCCGCGAACTCTAAGCTTGGTTGAGACAAGTGTAATCAAGAACTGAGAAATATTCACTATTCCACAGCGGATGCTTTTTTTCTCTTTGTTCGGAGATTATCGTACAGAGATTTTATATCTCGATCAGTCCTTCTTTCATGCGCCCAAATAGTGCACGTGGAACGCCCTCCAGTCAGTCTCTTTGCGCGGGCATGCTTTATGTGTATATTCTTTAATGTTCTTACGAGGAGAGCCAAGTGCATTAACGAGTCTTCCTTGTTTGCATCTCTCCAGATCAAACTGGTGGATCTGAAAGTGATAGAATATTTGAATATCAAGACCCTATTTGTTTCGCAAAAAAATCATATTTCTAGAAAATTTTCAAGAAAATCACAATATTTTTCCATGTTCAATTGAAATCTGAAAATAAACTATAAAATATTTTCCATCATTTGGTATCTGATTTAATTTGCTGGGAAAAATTACAGAAAAAACTGAAATTTATTATATTTTAAATATTTTTAAATTAAAATTTTAATTATTTTTATTTTTTAAAAATAAATTTTATCTTTATCTTTATCTTTTCCTTCCTCATTCTTCCTCCTCCTTCCTTTGCTAGCCATATGCCTTGGGCAATGGCCAATAGCCCGGCAATCGGCCAAGATGTAGGTTGGCGAGCTTGAGGCTCGGCCAAGACGTAGGTTGGCGAGCTCGAGGCTCAGCCAATCTAGGCAAGCCCAAGGTCCAATGATGCTGACAAGCTTGAACCTCATTAGTATTTGGTGAGCTTGGGCATTGTTGACTTGTGTTGAGGCTCAACATTGGCCTGTGGTTGGCGATTGGCCAAGAAAGAAGGGAAAAAAAAAAAAAAAATAACAAGAAAAAAGAAAAAAAGATAATTAAAAACTCAAGAGAAAGGAAAGAAAAAATAATTAGAAACTCGATATTTTAAAAAATAAAAAATAAAAAGGAAAATAAATCATAAAAATAAAAGAAAAATATGTTTGGTGAAAGTTTGGTGAGGTGAAAGAAGATATGGAAAACATTTTCCACTTTCCTCACTTTTGAATGTTTTTTCCTACTAGCGCAAAGTGTTTTTTTGTTAATACTTTATTTTTCATGAATGAATGCTGGAAAATCCGAAAATATTTAGTAAAAGTTGTTTTCCGGGAAATAAATGAAGGCTAAATCTTGCTTTAATAAAACAGTTCAAGTTTTTATAATAATTGGTAGAGTTGCTACAAAATTTCACATAAAGAACCCCGACATCTATTAGAATATTAAGATGACGGAAAGCAGTCAAGAGTTGGAAAAGTTGTACTACTTTCTCATGTAAAGATTGTACAATTATATGCCTATATATAATATACAAGGCTTCGCTAACTAAAGAAAGAAATATTTAGCTGTATCAAAAAAAAATATACACAAGATATTTTACTCCCATTAATGAACTGATTTGGATCAATCAATATCAATTATGGTAGCGGAGATTAATCAAAATTATTTAGGGCCACAATGTTTTTGACGTTTCCCTCAAGCTGGTGGTCTACACACATCAAAGAGGCCAAGCTTACTTAATAGGTACGTATCTTGCCTTTGATATAAAGGCTTGGTGAAGATTTCTATAGGTTGCTTTGTCATTTTTATTTATCTTGTCTTGATTATCCCAATATGAATATTGTCTTTGATGAAATGACAATCAAATTCTATGTGCTTCAAAAAAAAATTATTTATGGAAAATTGAATTTGCTGCAAGTTTGAGTGCAACATCGTTATCATAAAATAAAAAAATTCTTCACCCATACTCCAAGATCTTAGAGTAAGCCTCTTATTTGGACTATTTCATAGCTAGTTTTTGCCATTGCTCAATATTATACTTCAGCGTATGACAATGAAATGGTCAACTATTTCTTTGTTTTCTACACGAATAATGAATCTCCTAATTCTATGCAAAATTCTATAACGGATTTTCTACTCATAGGATGAGTAACATAATTTGTGTTGCAATATGTTGTCCTTTCCACGTTGTTGTCTTGAGAAAAGTATCCCCAAACCTGAAAGTATTACACAACCTTTAATGCAACATTCATGTAAGACTATTTTGGGTTGTGCATGAACTAATTAAGAATTTGCTCTATATAGCTTATGTCCGGTCTAGGCATGGTTAGATGGATAAGCTTATCGATAAGCATTTGATAAGTAGAAGGGTCCTCGGGCAAAGGATTCCCATTTAGGAGTGGCAATCCCTTACCATACTCAGTCATCATTAGCTTGATATTTTGATTGATTGGGATGCCAGTTGGTTTGGATCTCGATAATTCTGCTTCTGATATGATCTCTAGGAAGAATTTGCATTGATTGAGGTAAATTCCTTTATCTAATTGTGTAATTTCTATTCTGAGAAATATTTGGAAGGTCCTAAATCCTTAATATCAAATGTATAATGTAGGTATTTTTCAAATCTCTCAATGACAAATTAATCATTTCCCATAATGAGTATATATCATCAACATAAATAAGCAAGTAAACTGATGATATACTTTGACTCAATGTAAAAAAAATATAGATATGGTTGGACTACCAGAACTTTGCAATTATAAGTGTAGCTTAGCATGCTATTGACAAGAAGCCCGTTTAAGTCCATATAGAGATTTACGGGACGACATACTCGATACTCCCTCCTTTTGTGTAACACTAATGGAAAATCTATGTAAATGGAGAAAAGAATTATAAACATCCATCTAATGAAAAGGCCAATCTTGGAGTGTAGTAATATAAAGGAAATAATGAATAGTGACTTACTTTGTTATTGGAAAAAATATTTCTATATAGTCAAAACTTTCTTGTTGTGTAAATCCTTTGGCTACTAGTTTTGGCCTTGTAGCATTTTATGGAGCTATCTGCCTTGTGCTTAATCTTGTATACCCATTTGTGGTTGAAACTCATCCACTATGGCTTGTTGTCAACGAGGATTTTTGACAACCTCATCATATGAAGACAGTTTCTATCCTTCAAAGATTCCACTAGTGCAACACAACATTTAGGTAAAAGGTGAGTGAAGCTAACATAAGAGGAAGACAAGATAGTTTGTACCAAAAGATACAAATGTAAATTGTTGTCCATGTGGGTGGTCGTGTTGCACGACGTGAATGTCGAGGATGAGCTGGGAGCTGGTGCAGCAGACTCCCACCTTAGAGCCGGAAGAAATATTAGGTGCGGGGGAAATATTATTTGAAGAAAGTTGCGAATCTAAAGTCATATGATTTTCTGATGTGACTACTTGTTAATCTCTTGAGGTTGCATTGTTCATAACTATCAAGGAGAATGTTTTATTGTTAGATGCGGGACATGCAATGGATGTGTTGAGATGGAGAATCACAGCCAATTATGGAAGATATTTCATTTTGGAAAGAGAAAATATCTTCATGAAAAATGATGTCTCTACTAACAAACATCCAACGGATGAATCATAAACCAAATACACTTACAGGAGAGCTGGATATCCCCTGAATATACATTTAAAAGCATAAGGACCCAATTCATCTCGAGAGCCCACTGTAGATACATAACACAAGCATATGAAAACATGGAGGTGGCAGATGTTTGAACGTTTTCCATAGAGCAACTCAAAGGGAGTATTTCCATTGAGAATCTGAGAAGACATTCGATTGATTAAGTAGATTGTTGTAACCATACAATCTACTTAGAATATTTTTAAATTGAAGCTTGATATTTAAGGGCATGTGTAACTTCTAAAAGATGGCAATGGTTTCATTCAACAATCCCATTTTGTTGAGAAGTATAAGTGCAAGAACCTTCATTAATGATGCCATTTGAAATAAATAGTGTAGAAAACTTATGATTATTGCACAAATTTGTGAAACAGATTTTTAATTAAGACAAGAAAATTCCTAACATGGGAAAGGGCTTGGTTCTTGGATTGCATTAGGAAAACCCAAGTCACAGATATGTGATCATCCATAATTGTGAGAAAGAATCTAGACCCATCATGGTGTGGGATGTAATATGATCCCTAAATGTTTATATGTATAAGGGAAAAAGCTATATTGACATGTGAAGTTCTTTATGGAAAAGACAATCATGATTGTTTAACTAGCGGACAAACATGACACTTTTTTTTAATCAAAGGACAAATAGGACACTTGATATGAGGAAAAGAAGCACAATAGTCCAAATGTTGATAAGATAGAAAAACATTTTTATTAATATTGGCATTACATGAGATGCCCTTATTTAAAGGGAAAGATAAAATATAAAGATTTTTAGGAAGTGTGTCCTGAAAATAGAGTCCCTTATGAATTCTACTCAAACCATCAATTTCCTAGTTGAAATGGCCTAAAAGAATTAGATGTTAGAATTGAAAAAGACCCAACAGGAATTGTCTTCACAAGGTTAAGAAACAGAAATGAGGTTAAATTGTAATTCTAGAATAAGCCGAATATTTCTCAGTGTGATGGATGGAGTAAATTCAATATTTCCAATTTTAGTGAAGGAGGTGTTCTTTCCATTAGGAAGGCGTATTGAAGTATGAGGGGATGATTCATGAATATCAAAAAGGAAATGCTCATCGCAAACTATGCGGTTAATAGCACAAGAACCAATAATTTATGTCTTAGTTGAAATGGAGCTTAAGCAATGAGAGATACATGGTTGTCTTATCCTTTGTTCCCAATTGGTTTAAAGCTTTAACAATTTCTTGGAATTGATCATTATTGATAGGCAAGTGAATTTTGGTATGTGCTGCAATGGATATATCTCAATCCTTTTTTATATGCTAGTTTTCTATGCAATTTCCAACATTTCTCCATAATATGATAAGAACACTTGTAGTAATCATAAAATTTACCTTTTCCTTTGTTGACATTTTTGGCATGTGATTCACTTGAAAATATGGTAGAATAATGGTTGTTCGATCCTTTCCACATACTTGTTGACGTGGCATGATGTGCATCATCTAATCTGGTCACTAAGATGAAGCTCGGGCCGTTTGATTGTGTGAAATGGTTGGAGTCGTTTGATCCCCCGATTAAATCACAACCATTCATTGGAATGAAGGACCTAATGTGCTGGATCATCTAATCACACATTAGGGCCATTTGCTTGAGATGATGTTAGGTCATCTTCTTTGCCTTAACATCCAGCATTGTTAGTGAGCTTCTGGGTCTGCCATGGCCATATCTCACCGCAAGCAGTTGCTAGTTTGACATTACTCTGGTCGTAAGAACAACATAGTCTTCTACCTTGACATACTTTCAAGGAGGCCAAACGTTGTGATTCCTCCTATACCGCGAGCTAGTATATTTGACTGAGTGAAGGGAAGGAGTCCATGGCAAGGATAGGGCTTTGGAAAGGTAGTTAAATCTCATTCAAGATAAGTAATAATCTATTTACCGTTTTGCCGGTTTTGACCCGCGACGAAATATCTTTCATCGGGTGCTATCTTAGATTTTTATTTAATAGGGATAAAGGTTCTATACTAATTCCGGACAGAGAATATCAAATGCAATACAAAGATTGAATTTCCAATTTCAAATAACACTATACAACCTTGATGATTAACTTACTAACTCTAGGACCTAATTTAGACTATGTTGGGATTTAATCAACAACAATATGACTAGATAGATGACACAATGTTGAAATCTAATTGGCGACGGTGGACTAGAGATACAACATTGGAATATAATCAATGATGTCGCACCAATATATAGACACTCGTCGGAATCTTATTGACGACAAGAATCTAAAATTTAAAACTAGGGAAAACTAAAATACAATAATGTAGAGATAAAGAAATAACATTTGATGTGTTGTTCCAAGGGGGGCTTCCTTGTTCAACGATTCGTGGTATATATAGAGAAACTTGAGGTGTGAATGATAACCATTCTATTCTATAAATCAATTTTTAGCTAGAAATTCATTTTTCTATTTCTATTCCCCAAACGAGTTTTTGAGTAAAATTGTGTGTTTGATAATAATATAAAATTTTTGCTTCTAGAATAGAAATTCATTTGATAATAAAAATAAATGGCGGTTGAGGTGGTGATTGGTGACAATTGCAGTGACAAGCGGCAACTACGTGGTGGCTAGCAACGAGAGTGAATAATGATAATTTTTTCATTTCCATATTTGTTCCGAAAGAGAAAAAAAAATTAACTTTTGATTTTTTTTTCAAACCTATTTCTAGAGTAAAAATTTACTTTAGAAAGAGAAAAATAAAATTACATTACTCAATAGATTTCTTTCCAAATTTGTCCCCGGAAACATAAAAAAAGAAAGAATAGAGAAATAAAATAGTTACTAGGCACAGCCTTGGTAACTGCCGAGTGATTATTCATCTTCTAACAATTGTTTTCAGCCTTAGACACATTCTTTTCTCTTCATGACCAACTTGCGCATTTCCTTCATAACTGCCTTGATCATGCCCTAGTGTTTCCTGGTTTGTCGACACTAATTTTGTAACTGGTTGCTCTTTCAACCATGCGTTCCTTTGGTGCTTCTTTAAATATTTTGAATGCTTTCATCCAAAACTTGCCGCTAGCATTATTTGGGTAACCATTTAGTATTTGTCAACAATTGATCATGTGGAGACTTTTTGCCTCATTGTTGATTATTGAGTCCTTATCCTTTGGCTCGTCAAGAGCTAATCCCAAACTAATATCCCAATGATGCACATATGTGATTCCGCCTGGCTTCTATTAGCCCTCGTGACTAGCACATGATGGTAAGGTCAACTTTGAGTGTCAATAGTTACCTTTTCCCTCTCCTATAAGCTAAGGGTTTTTTCAAGTCCTTGCAATTTTCCTTCAGTATTATGGAAGATTTGTTAAAGATTTACAATATATTTTTCTAATATTTGGTGTATCTCTTATTATCAATTAGGATTAACTTTTTGTTTTTTAGTTAGCATAAAATTTGGTGTATCTCTTAGAATTAGTTAGAGATATTGTGTAAATCTTTTCCTTCTCTTTTCTATTAAGCAATATGTTGTATAAATATTTGTACTATACCGATTCATTTCATAGTATAAGAGCAGAGAGTTTAAACACGCTAAACAATTCGATTTGCATTGTTTGCAATATGGTTGCGGAAGCGTCATGCAAAGAAGATCAACCCTTCCTCACCAAGTCACCATATTACCTCAACACCTCCAATAATCTTGGAAGCATACTCGTTTCATGCTTGCTAACCCAAGGATAACTAGGCAACATGGTCGAAGGCGACAAGACAAGTGCATTGTGGGCGAAAAATAAACTTGGGTTTATTGATGGATTGCTAAAGAAGCCAGATCCAGAGGCGCCCAAATTTAATGCTTGGGGCATTTGTAATTCCATGATAATTTCATGGATCTTCAAGTCCCTTGACAAGAGTCTACAAAGAAGCGCAGCATACATAGAATAAGCAAAAGTATCATGTGAAGGAGATATTCACTTAGGGTAACAAACCTCGCATCCATGAGATCAAAACTGAGATTGAGCGCCTACAGCAAGGAGGATTCTTGGTGGTGGAATACTACACCAAATTGAAGGTCTTATGAAATCAACTTGACGATTATAATGACGTCCCAGAACGTACATGTGCTGCAGCCACAGGATTTGCGAAGAAGAAGAGGTGGAGAAGATCCCTCCTTATTCTTTGTAGTCAGGGCTTGCCAGAACTTTCAAGACCAGGCGGAATAGAATTCCAACCCAAAGAGCTATTGTGTAACGAGGCGGAGCTCGTGTTCGTCGATGGCGGACATGTACAAGGGATCTCCTGGCTCGGCTTGCTTGCCAGTGATAACTGCGAAGGAAAAAGAACTAGGTCCATAGGTCGGGTATGGGTTTGCCCCCAAAATGGATGGACCTGAACCACTTTGGTTCGAAAAGGACCAACCCAGTCCAGATTTAGGGTTGGGCTTAACATTGAGCGGTGGGCCTTCTCTTGGTTCGCCGTTCTCAATCTAGGCGAAAGGATGGAGTTGAAACAGGAACCATTGAACGTATGGCCCCGAAAAATATTGCCTTGGATTGGGTTGAACAAGCCTTGGATTGGTCTGAATCAGGCCCTGTCGTCCTTCAAGGGGGTGTGGTTGGCCCTGTTCCTTTTCTGGTCTTTCCTAGCTTGGTCTGAATGTTGATCCAAAGGTAAGTCATCCACCGTTTAGATGTTGGGAAAAAAAAATAAAAACTTCCGAATCTTGGGAAACTCCAGATTTTGAGCTTGATATCTTGGCGTGGTTACTCTCTTTATATGCTGTTATAATCGAAATATTTTCTTCATAGGTTTGGTCGTGAAGAAGATGAGGAGAAAAGGAAGGAAAAAAAGGTTCTGAATCTGGGATGGGCAGAAGAGCAGGAGAGCAGAAGCATAGTGGAGGCTAAATTGAGAAGGAAAGCTCTGATGCCATATCAGAATATTGAGATGATGGAAAACACGCGAGAGTTGGAAAAGTTATAATGCTTTCTCCTGTAAAAATTGTACAATTACATCCCTATTTGTAATATATAAGGCTTCACTAATTAGAGAAAGAAATATTCGGCAGCATAAAAAAATATACGCAATATATTTTACTTTCACATTGATGAACTGATTTGGGATATCAATTAGGGCAGCGGGGATCAATCAAGATCAATCAGGGCAATGGTATATTCAACAAAATCCTACAAGGATAGATTCCCACGGCAAGTTCCGGTGCCTTTTGGTGATGCGTTCTTTATGCAAGAAGGCTCCATGGAGGGCAGCAACTCCGATCGAGCAGAGGCAGTACTGACACTGATATTCAGGGCTTGAGACTCACAGGAGAAGAGAAAGACGAAGGATCAGGCGCCCATGGCGTGATGCCATTATTGTGAAACTCTCTGGAAAAGGAACTCTGAGCTACATGAGATTCAAACCATGTCAAATTTGATGAACAGGAAGGGGGAATAGAACACATGGATCTTGGGAACATTACCTTTTATGTTAGCTTTGCTATAGTGGAGGACCTCAACAAGGTCTTAAAGGACGGCCCTTGATTCAGCAATGGATGATTCTGTCTATCCGCTACTGAAATTTCATCCGTCTAAAGCTGATGTCTGTGGTTGCGGTTTGGGTTCGTACTTTTGAAGTTGAGTCTTGAGCATTATAGAACAAAAATGTTGAAGAAGGTTGCCAATCTTGTTGGTCCTCCCCCTTCGCATTGATGTCAAGACTGCCGACGGCGAGGGGGTAAACTTGCTTGGTTTTGTATCCAAATTACCTTGACAAGCCCCCCTTAAGAAGACAATTCTGAGGGATGGAAGAAGACTAGTAATTCTTTATGGAAGGTTTTGATATATTGTGCTTCCACAATGGGTCATTGGTCATAGGAAAGATAGCTGCCTCAATGTACTTCATCAGCGTTAATGGAGTCTCAAAGCGACACAAAGCTCTAGTAATAGTTACAAGTAGAACTTAATAGTTACCCTTGGATGCTTCTTGCAGGTTCCTAATGAGATGCTGGCCGGAAGAGAAAATGTTGGTGGTAGGTCTGTGTATTCTTACAGTGCTAGTATCCATCAAGACTATGAACTTCTGCAACCTCATCAGACATCGGTTTTTTCTGATCCTAAGATTCATTTGGGTTAAGTACATCGGAATGATGTTACTCTTATTCAAAAGAGGCAGTGTGAAACCAGGGCCAGTCCCAATACGAGGCTGGTGTATCCACTATCCAGAAGCCGTCTGACCAACTTAACACGTCGGTAACTTATCACTGCCCTATCCTCTTGGACTTTAGCTCTCCCAAACGAGGCATTGATAATAAGCCGTTCACCTTCGAACCCACGAGGATTTTCCTTCTCTTTCCTGCAACATTTGGGAATTTAAAAATCTGAGCCTGTTCGTGCTATGTATAAATTTCTTTGACTCGGGATCGGAACAAAAATGAAGAAAGAACTTAGTAGATTGACTGGCGTTCAGAAATTTCTCAAGAATCTTGTCCATGAGCATCAAAAGATCCTGAAGGAAGAAGAAGTACTTTGCCAAGAATTTATCAAGTAAGCACTCTGGATCTTCATATTGATGGCACTTCATCTCCTTAGATGTTTTGACAAGACCCAACGACAGAAATTACAAGCAAAGGTATCTTGGCAACTCCAGCAAACCAGAACTTCTGTTCAACATAAACCATAGAAAGAGAAGATATATACAAAGCTTATCGATCAGCATGATGATCGACTTCTATTTAACACATCTTAATCTGTATCGCATGCATAGTATGAAACATATCGCGGCGTATGTCATCACAAGGCCATCGCCCTAGGATCAGCTCAATCCATCAAACCACTACGCCTACAGATTTAAGGCTCTCCGCATGAGGAAGCCTTCGAACTCCACTGGAAGCATCCTTGTTAGGACCCAGCGGCGAGGCGGGGCCTGATGGAGGAATCACCAGTATCGAACTCCTGAAGGTGGGCGATCTTCCGGAACAGGGACTTGTTCACAAACTTCTCCGCCTTCTTCACCACCACCTCCGGCTCCACCACCTCCGGCAGCGTCTCCCTCCGCGACTTCCTCACCCACACCGTGGGCGAGTCCTTCAGTTCCCTCATCGCCGTGTAAAGCCCCAGCGAGGTGGAGAGGGTGATCATCCCCAACGCCATGCAAACCGGCACGAAGTCTCCCTTCTTCATCCGCTTCTTCACTTGGTCAACCTCACTGCTGTCTATCGGCAGCGCGTGCGCTCGCATTTTCGGTGTCGTCGAAGTGGTGAAGCCGGCAGTCTGATACAAGCGGCTCGAGAGCAATCGCAACAAATTCTGGGCCAAGAAAAGAAAGAAACAAAAGAACAGTGAGAAGAGTCAATCCAGCACAAAGCCTACCTCGGATCGAAATTAGCCATAGGACGAGAGCGTTTCCTGAACACGAAGCCTACCTTGGATCGAAAAGCCATGACGAAATCGAGACCTGTTTCGCAGTCGCAGGGTGATCAAGGAATCAAGATCATCGTTTTATTTAAGCGAAGAGAGGTATCTGGAGCTAGTAAAGCTACAGAATCTAGAAGACGCTTGAATGAAGTGATGCTAATCAAATCATGAATTTTCTTTAACTTTTCCTTTTGGTGGGAAATATGCAGTGAAAATGACTGCTTTCTAGGATGATCTGAAGATGACTACACTAAGCCAGAAGGTGCCATTCCAGCCCAGGTGGTGGGCTCCAAGCGTTGCGACGTTGCTCCACATTTTCTCCCTCGTACATGATCAAAATCACAATTTTTTATATAAACAGGACAGCTATCACATTAGAAAATAATCAGAATCTGTATTAAAACGTGTTAGGATCGTTTGATCCAATGAGATTTTATGTAAAATTTTAGGTAAGACCCACTATTTTGAATAGTTGACATGAATAATGAGATTTAAGAGAAGCCAAAATGATAATGCAGAGCGGTAGTACTGCATTTTCTCGCTTGTAATGTCGGATAGTAGGTACTTGCATAAACTTATTTGTTCCGAAATTGATAGCGTATGACCTAATTCGTTTATCCAGATGTATACATGTTCACTATCAGATTGCTTAATAAGTTTCCCAAACAGTAAATGATGTATCTATTGTAAATGGGTGCTGCATCTTTTACAAAAATATATGGCAAACTCTTCATTACTACGACGTCCTCGAAGTTACAGCAGCTTATAGTTATTTCTGGAAAGTTGCCTCGACCCTACGCAGGAGCGCGAATTCTATGACATCCAGCGCCGGTAGGAAAATAGAGAAGGGTATAATTGATCTTAATCCTGTCTGGAATAAATAAATAAATAAAAAAAGCTTCATTGAGAAAGGAAGTTGGAAGCGACTGAGAGAGAGGTAAGCTACCTCCCAAAGCATCTGGTTTGTCCTTCTAGATTGAGTACAGGTCGATCTGCCCTCGTCGAGGGGAATCATCGACGTTCGAGATCAAGTGGCTGCCTTTCAGGCGAGGGGCACCGATGAAGAGGGTCGCCGGAGATGTTTCGTACTATAATTTTCATTCTATTAAGAAGATTGGAAAGTTCTTCCAATTCAACAGACATCTAGCATGGTTCGATATTACTGAAGAAAGAAGTAATGAGAAGGATATTACTAGAGATCAATTTCTATGAGGTGCAATACCTGTAGTGTCTTCTAGGTGTTATTTGAAAGGAAACAACAAATTGTATTAAGAAATTATACTTCAATTCTTGTTTTTAGTTCGACGTGCAATGTCATCACTAAATTTTTAAATTATTCAATGTGATCTCTAAATTTTTAATACATGTTTAATTTGGTTAGTGAATTATATAAAAATGCTCAATCTTGTATCAATTTTAAATGAAATGACAATATTGAATATATTTATATAATTCATGGATTAAATTAAATATATACTAAAAATTTAGGGATCACATTACATAAATTAAAATTTATGTTCAATATTTCAAATTAAGCTAAGGTTTAAAGATCATTTATGTCATTATCCCAAATTACAATACATATAAAGATAGAAATCCTGCAACTATTCAAAGTTTTAAGATTGTAACATCACAATGCTAAATTGCTCACATTTTTGAGCAATCGACATCATTTATCTATTTTTTTTATATATACTGATTTAAAAAAAAATCAAATGCACGAGTAACGTTACGTGTTGACATTACTTGCAAGTTTGCAACATTTGTATTTTTTTTTTTTTTTTTTTTTTTTTTTTTTGGGGTCCTGGTAATTTTGCTATAAAATGATAAAATTTGGCGTTGGGCTTGGTCCAAGGAATGGAAGTGCCGTGAGAGACACGGAACGTCGTCGTTCCTCTCCGAAGCGCTCATCTTCCCCAGCGCCACCTGAGCAACTCATCAAAGCAACCGAGAACCGACCACATCTTCCCAATCCAAATCCCCCAATCCGAGTCCGAATCCGAATCCCCGTCGATTCGTCCGGAATGGAGATCGATCCCCTCCCCAAGGGAGCGCCGCCGGCCGCCGCCGCCGCCGCCGTCGCCGCGGCGGCGGCCGCCACCACCGCCCCGTCGTCGAAGCTGTCGCGGCTGACGGAGTCGCTGAAGCTGGAGCACCAGTACATGCGGGTCCCCTTCGAGCACTACAAGAAGTCGATGCGCGCCAACCACCGCGTCGTCGAGAAGGAGGTCTCCGCCGTCGTGTCCGCCGTCTCCGACGCCGCCGAGGCGCCCGGTGAGGACGACGCCGTCGATCGGCTCAGCTCGCTCGTTTCCAGGTTGCAGGGGCTCAAGAGGAAGGTGCTCTGGTTTTTCTTGATGCGTCATCGGTGAATTGTTTCTAGTTGGTTCTTGTTGCGCTTAGGTTGGGAAAGAGGTTTGGTTTTATTGGCTGGCAAATGGAAGCTTTTGACGTGGTAGTGCATATCGAGTCCTGTGGAATTGCAGGGAGTTAGGTAAAATTGAAATGAAGGACCTTAAAGTGAGGTTTGGGCTGATTACCTGATGAGAATTGTCGTCATAACTATGGGGAGTCTGATAGTTTTTTTTCCTAGCACTTTTATTATTGAAAGAGGTATAATTAACCACTGGGTTTGCCCAGTGGCCACCCTTCTCACATGGGAAGGGATAGGTGGGGAGTTCGAATCCTCACCTTCTTGGGGGTTAGGGTGGGATGATTAGATTCAGGTATGGGTTTCAAATCCCACCTCCTATAAAGAGGCAGGACAAAAGTTTGAAAGTGAGTTGAGAGTCGGAGCAGGATTGACCCAAAAAAAAGGGTATAGTTAATCAGCATTTCTCTCTCTCTCTTTTTCTTTGTGATGGAGTAAAGAAAGAGAAATTTTCTCAATTCTATGTATAAGGAAGTTAAGGGGTTGAGAGGAAGGTTTAAAAAAAAACCTGGTTGTGTTCAAGGAGTTGAATTATGTCATCTCTCAGTACTGTTCTGTAATTAGTTGACTGAGAGTTCTCATATCCAATCAAGTTGCTTCCTTTAGCCGAAAAGAAATGAAAGATTTCCAAGCAGCCAATGATGAAAGATATGATGTAACATTTAGATTGTGATTAACATACCATTGGCTGAGGTCTTATTTGAACTACTTGTATTGTGATGAGGAACTTTTCTTGGGCAAGGCCACACATAATGCGTATATTCTCCCTTAGCTGTATGTGTGCTCAGTTAGTCTTAATGTTGTATGCTTAAGTAGCTGTGACGACATGTAACTTTGTATGTTTTTGACCTTGAGTAGTTGGGAGAGGGAAGTCGGACAGAGAACTTGCAAGCTCAGAGATGCCGAGCTCGATTAGACCACTTAGAATCAGCTGACCCGGAGAATTTATCTGAGTGGAGCAACACTCGATTAAAGCGAATTCTTGTAGATTACATGTTGCGGATGTCTTACTATGATACTGCTGCAAAGCTTGCAGAGAGTACTAATATACAGGTACTTGGCTTTATTCTCTCCTGTGTAATCTTGGAAAATGATTATGATCTGTGTGATCTTTATGGGCTAGGATCTTGTTGATATTGATGTATTCCTGGAAGCCAAAAAAGTTATTGATGCACTCCAAAATAAGGAAGTGGGTCCTGCCCTAGCTTGGTGCACTGAAAACAAGTCAAGATTAAAGAAATCCAAGGTACTTACTCTCCAATTGATTGGTCCTTTCTAAATAATTAGTTAGAACTCTTCGATGTACTTTTTCTCTTAATGTGCTTGCTCTCTTGTGATGGCTGTATGATTTGAAGCCAAATAAATGTGAATTATCACTATGTAGAATAACAGCTTGACACAGCTCATCTTTTCTCTATCTAAATTTGACACTTTGTTATTAACCCACTTTGTATATTGGATTGCACTGACTTAGTAATTCTTTGGTATGACACTTGCATCTTGTTGCTGCTTTGATATCGAATGAAGAATGTCATACATATCGAAATGTCTTGACTAGTTATATGAATTTATAAGATCATAAACTGGAGCTTTTATTTATTTATTTATTTATTTATTTATTTTTTATGCTTCTACTGGTGACAGTTGCAGATTACTGTGCAGATGGCTTAGTTGTTGAATTAAAGAGAACTTTTGCTGCATGATTCTTTCTGGGGCTTTGTAAGTTTGTGATAATGGCTTGAAAGATAGTTTAGTATGGCTCAGCTTCATGGATATGATTGAACCAAACATCCAATCTTGGGTACACTTTAGCTGGAAATTTTGTTGTTGTTTATGCTTGAGTTTGGTCCACAAGTCCTCTTCAAGAGTTGCCGAACAGTGTCATGTCAAGAAAATTGCGAAACCCAACAGAAACCATGTTCTTCTGATTTCTCATTTTATTCTTTTGTTCATTGTCAAGTTTATGAAATGGAATAAATAAAACCTAACAGATGATATTCAGGTATTTTCTTTGGCATTTTATTTTCTATTATGAAGTGGCTAGTGCTAAGTTTTGGTGAATGGTCATTTAACTAGGTAATAGATGGCTTTCCCTGATTTTTAGCCTGCTTAAGGTTATATAATAAGATCTTTAGGCTCTTATTATAAATTTCAGATTTTGAAGACAATTTGAAACTGGAAATTTTTGCTCCAGTGCAACTGCAGATCTACTCTGTCGCTCGATGACAATTTATATTTTGTGGTTTCATACTTGATTCATCAAGATATCCATTGCTTGAGGTAGATTGAGTTATCACATTTGTGCCAGTACCTGCATGAATGCGAATTGTTTGAGTTATAGTGAGGTTGCCTTTATTAAGAAGCCTCTGTGAAAATTTGTGATACACAATATAAAAAGAAAATGGTGCTTTGGCATTAGTGTCGAAAGGAAGGAGAATGACTTGTGGCCAATGAGCATGCATTCTAGGCATTTTTTGGTTAGATATCTTTGATGAAGATTACCTTAGGGCAAGTTTCATACTTTTGCTGCTATACTTTGATTTATCCCATGTCACTCAACTTTTTGGTATTGTCTCAGTATTTTGACTCTGTCAATTTGCACTAAAGCCACAAACAGAGATCTAATGTGCAAATTCACTTGAAAAAGATACATGTGGGCATCTTTGTGGAGATTCATGCATAGAAAATATATGTCACAACTATGTAATTAGCTAGTTACCATATTATTAAAAGAATTGCTCATACAATAGATCAGATTTTCATCTGTGATTTTGATGTCAGGTCAAGAGAGTGGTGACTTTGAAATAATGTCAAAGTTGACCGGTTACTATACCAATGATAGTAGTAAAAATGAAATTCATGCCAGTGTCTATCGTATAAAAAGTAATTTTTTGGCTTTCTTCAACTAGTCACCGTTATTCATGACATTGTATTTTCGTCCACGACGAAGTTTATGTAATATTCTCTTAGTGAAAAAAATGACATCTGCATCTCCCCAGGATAGAATAAATTAATTAGACTATCTATGCGTTTTCTAGTAATCAGTCCGATATGAACAGTGTTTGGAATTATGTTGCAGTAGTGCTCGAATTTTATCGTGAAATTTTAAGACATGCAATAAGTCTAAAGAATGTTTTTTGTGACAGAGTATTTTCGAGTTCCAATTAAGACTTCAAGAGTTTGTCGAATTGGTGAGAGCAGAGAACAGCATGCAAGCTATTACCTACGCCAGAAAGTACCTTGCACCATGGGGATCTACACATATGAAAGAGCTGCAACGAGTCATGGCCACATTAGCATTCAGAAGCAACACTGAATGTGCAACCTACAAGGTGATCTGCATTTCTCTTGTGCTGATATGATGTAGAATGAAGGCCATTCATTAGTGCTTGCTCAAGCTAGATTACTACCATGAACCAATGAGCTTAACTTCATGATGGCTGTCTATACTAGCTGAAGACAATAGCTAACTGTCTCTTTATTCTATTATAATGTGAGAGGAAAATAAATTTATGGACTTTTTGGTGTGGATCATTGATTTTTTATGTTGCTATTGAAGTTAAGTTGGGCATGCTACTGAGAATTGAGTTCATTCCATACAGCCAGTGCTTGTCTATTTGGTATCTCACAATTCACTGTGTGTGGGTAAGGTGCTCAGTGAAAATTTTCTGTTAAATATTCTTACTGTTTAATCTGACAATTTTGTAGCTCTTTTAGTTGAAATTTGTTCATTAAAAGTCATTTAGTTTGTTTGTACCTTGTCTACCATGATAGCAGGTACTTATCAGTCATAGTTCTAATTAGGACCCTTCAAGATTCTCACCAAACTTTGACCAAATCTAAAAGGTCTTCACTGACAATGTGCTATTGCCAATTACTTATGTACTCTTAATAACTTAACATCGGTCTGGGCATTTTCATATTATGTCTTGACTCAAAGGATGCG